>CM060263.1:894409-1396909 GCA_030684275.1 Acipenser oxyrinchus oxyrinchus | reverse complement strand
ATGAATCTTTCAAGAGGTTTTTAATGACAAGTGTTTCTTACTGGTTGGTTTGCAGGTTATTTGTTTTCCTCCTTGTAGAGTGTGCATCCGTTCAAGAATAAACATGTTATTAAAATGCATGTTACAGTAACTGAAAATAAATCTTCCATGTAAATCTTAGCCCATATGACTTAAAGCTGGATTAAGTACTTAATTGCATTGTGTGTTCATGCCATATGCATTTAAGAAAACTGCCTTTACTTGCCTGTACCCAACAATGAAAATTCTAGAACTTTGAAAAAGGGGTTCTAAATTAGAACATGCATTCCTTTAGGTTGTGAAAGCTTGCTTGCCATTTAACATTTCAACTGTAAGCAGTCAGTCACATTTCATTCAACATTCCAACAGCCTTAGCGATCAAACTTGTGAGTATATAACATGTACTGGACCTACGAAAGCAAAGCTTACCATTGGAAACAATGAGCAACACTGGTATTACTGTAATCATATAAAACAGGGTAAAGGAAATTCCAAGTACAGTGTTTAGGTAATACATGCATTTAAATGAATAACTTATTAAACAAATTCTGGATTCCAAAAGCGCTTTACCTTACAATTTGATTAAGAGATTAGAAACTCTTTTCTCCGTTTTATTTATTTTAAATAAGATTTTCTTTTTGCACAGAACCCCGTCTCAGACCGGCAAATCTTAGATTTCTTACCATAGAAATGTGCATAGGGTCCAGCGTGGTCTGTGAGGAACGTGTTTTTGGTTTTCCCAATTGGATTCTCAGTGGGGGAAACAGAATGCACTTGCAAGGCTTTCAATATTCCAGAACGCAGGAGGCAGGCAGCGGGTACCATCTCCTCTGGAGCTGCCAATGGAGAATATTTACACATCATGAAGTGGTTGAGATATCTGCCATTAAGTGACACCTTAAACAGCATTGATTATAACCACACTGTAACTACACAATGCAGGATGAATTTTGCAATTACACCTGTACTCAAACAGTAATTACTCAACATGTAAATATAAGGAAGCAGCCCATGCACACCCAATATACTAAAGGCCCAAAGTTTAATAGTGACTTGGCATAAGTATCCTGTAGCATGCACTCTCTTCATGCAAATGGACATTACAGTCAGTGGTGTGGCGGTGTACTTGGCATGTCAAGCTGGCGTACCGGACCTGTTACTTGTGTGTATGGATTTGTGTTATGAGACCACTAGGGCCTTGGTCCTTGGTTCTTGTTGGATGGCATTTTTATGTTGGACATGGCTCGCTGGGAGGATGTTGGCTTTGGTCCTTTTGCAAACGTAATCCAACAAGAATGGCATCAATGTCTGGTTTTTGATAAAAACAGACGGCACAAAAAGCTACACTGTGGAAGAATTGTAATCCACCCAGATTTTAGAGAACAGTTGCCCATGGTTGTAGGACTCTGCAGCATTGTTGTTCAGTTTTTGGGTATGACAGGTTTGGAGAGGCTGCTGCATCAGGGTGAAATGCTTTACTGACCAGAGACTTCATTTCACCACAAAGGGTCTATATCAATTTTACTTTCAGGGGGTCCTTTTTGAGCCTATGTGGGCAGAAGTGCCCAATACTGCCTGAACAAAGCAAAGGAGGGAGAACAATGCCAGGACAATAGGATTCCTGCGACTTCTATATTCATATGAACAGTCAACATGCAAACATTTACTTTAATTACAATATATGGCAATCTGCATTATCAGACGCATTGTCTCACGGTTATGTAAATTGTTGTAAACCCACTGTTGAGACAGCTGTTGTGTTATTTATTGTTGGAATACACCATTACGATTTCATAAACAAGCATTGTCAGAAGATGGATCATCGTTTGCAATTGTATGTATTTATTTATTTATTTTATTGACCCGTGAATCTGAACCGGTGTCTATCATTCCTTCGACTACGTTACCATAAAGGTTGTCATAATGAAAAGAAAATAAAAACGCTCCTCCACACCTTACAATTCATTTCACCGGGAAACAGCACATAAAATGGCTGTTGTAGTTACCTTCTTTCTTCATGTGCAAGTCTTCAAGGTTTATTTCATCATAGCTCTGAACTCTAGTGAACCAATGACAAGGCTCGCCTGTCCAAACTCACCTGGGCCTGCATGCATCACCAGGTGTGGGCGCTGCATGTAGTCACGTGACTTGCAAACACACCGGCGATAGATGATATTATTACCTCCATTATTGTCTGTCAAAGTGAATGCGCTTTGATGCGCAATGTATAGTTGAAACTCCGTGTTTGTTTTTAAAATATTTACTGTGGAAAATATAGGTAAATAGTGATATTCAATGAAGCTATACTGTCAAGCTTCAAAACAAATAAAATAAAAAAGATGTCTCAGTAGATTTGATAAATATTTAACATGTCTAAGAAAAGTATCAATGAACACATCCAGCAGTGATGTACCACTACTCTCTGTGTTTATGGATAGTCCTGCCGGTATACATGCTTCATGGTAACAGGGAATAAAGACTTTACATTGCATACCCAATATCCATTATCGTTAATACTTGAAATGTATTTGCTTACGATTGTAAGTCGCCCTGGATAAGGGCGTCTGCTAAGAAATAAATAATAATAATAATAATAATAATAATAATAATAATAATAATAATAATAATAATAAAACAATACTAATCGCACTGAAGTGTTTGACGAGCTGATAAAACCCGATCATGCATTTTCAGTGTGTTACAGAACTTATGAATTGCTTTAATACATAAGCAGCTGAGGGACAATATGCCCTATATATAATATGTGAAAAAAACAAACGCACTCCTTCAGTTCAATATATTGTACTATACATGGTCACAAAGCGTTATCTGCCCGTCCTAAAACACTTCATATTTGTTATGAAATCAAAAGGTATAAACAGAATAATTAGGGGTTCCGTTATTGCATAATAATAATAATAATAATAATAATAATAATATAAAGTGCTCAACAAGTTAACTCTGTTGAGACTCTGCTTTTAAAATGTGCATTTCTATACGCAAAGCTACAATTTGTTCATACTTACTGTAGCTGTTAAGCGCACTCCCAAGTGCAGCGGCCTTAATTCAAATATTGCTTTTTCCCTACTGAATTAGCTTTGTCACTTAGCCCAGCAGCTGGCAGCGTTAAGCCAGCTTGCATTTTAATTTGGCCCCGAAGTTACTTATTTCATTATTGATCAAACATAATGCTGAATCAATGTTCATCTTGTTACCTGCGCCATTTCCATGTAATACAGTGATAGCGCTGACCGGAGTTACTCATTCCCTTTCCAAAGTGACTTTACCATAAAATCAATGCTTGTTTGTTACCGATATAGGGTGCGCTTCTGTGGGGTAGCAGGGAGAAAAACAGCAACGCGTGAAAGGGATGTCGCCAGAAATTATTGAGTTCATAGTTTAATAATAATAATAATCAACAATAATAATAAACAATCCAGAGCTCCTACAATTCTGATTTCTTCGAAATATGATATTTAAAAAGCATTACTGTACTCTTACAGTAATGTATATACTCTTTTAGTGAGCATTAGGCCTAATCCTGAAAAACTCAAAAACAGAATAAAACCCAAATATGTTATCTAGAGTGAGATCTTCTTGCTGATAGTGAATGCAATCTCGTACCGAAGCAAATTAAGGACTGAATAATCCGGCTCTCGTTGACTCTGTTTACATTGATTAATGAACATATCCCCGTGGCATTTGTCTGGTCTGAGAGGCAGCAGCGGAAAAACGGCTCTCCAAACGATAATGTTATTCTCGGGATCCTAACAGCAGCTCAGTGAAGATATTAGGAAAGACAGATCATGGTAAATAACATTGAGATAATCACACCCACCGCCTCTAATAAAACACCGGCAACCCCCAGCATCGACAGGATAATATTTACCAAGGAGGAGTGAGGGAGGGCGGCTAAAAGATCATTTGACACCGCGAGCCCTGACCTTCCCAATCAATTACTGCCCTTAACTCCCAGCAGCTCCTCAATTTAACCACGAATTCCCTCTTTATGGGCTCGTTTCTAGCGTTCAGCCTTCTCGCTTACACTTTTGCCAAGCCAAGTGAGAAGAACTCCCCAATGAAATGACAACAGACGCGAGCAGAAAAAGTCTTGCGAAATAGCTAGCTCAATGTAGACAGGTACTGGCGGGTGCTTGTTAGGCTGCAAACACAGAATTGAATGCCATGCTATCCAGTCATTTTCTGAGCCACGGACCGTCATGTATTCAATTGAGTGTGTAAACTACCTTACTTAAGTGATTATAAAACGTGCTAAAAAGGTGTGCATTCTAAAGTAAAGGTTTGCAAAATAATTATTTTAAACTGTAAAAAAAAAAAAAACCGTTATGTGCCATCTTTTGGATATTAGCAAACGGCTGCGGCATGTGTGCACAAGCTACTTAAAGAGTAATGATAATACAAATTAAATTACCTGTACTAATTACTCTGAAGATCTTGAAGAATATCACTTCCCCATACTGAGAACAGGCAACCCCGCTGTTACCTGAAACCACGCCCCCGCCCCTGAGTGTTAACGCAATGAGTGACACAATGAATTACAATAACTATGTCAATGGCTGTATAACTGAAAGAAATAAGCGAGACGATTGACGTAACGGTATCGGTGACGTAACGGTATATGTTTGGTTGAGTTATTGTTTAGTAGCCATACGAAACTAAAATACCTCGTTGAATTTAATACATTTGCATTTGAATGCGATCTGATTTATTAATTAAATCGAACCCTTTTCCAAAAGATAAGAAAGCATTTTGTTTTGTTGCTACTTCATATACATATACAGGCACTTATCAAGACAAAGAGCATTATAACTCAGCCTAAATTAACTAATATGTTTTAAACATAACGTCAACAATGTGCATCCTAAAACCATCACTTCCATTCATGAAAACGGTTTCTTTGTTTAATCTGTTTAATTAATACGCACGGTTGGTTGGTGTAGGCCCTCCTGTAATTAAGGCACATTTTCCGTTTGCTCTATATGGTAAAGTTATACTTGAAATCTACTTTTTAAGATTAAGCCACAATTAAGGTTATGTCATGTATTGGATTAAGCACTCACAGCCCTATACACTTGAAAGAAGATTTGTCTTCTTTTTTATTTTAGTGGGAATCTAATTGGAAAGCGCAACACACACACTCACACACATTTAAGATATAGGATTCAGCAGTTAGAATCCTGGTTAGAATTACTACAACCATCCAATGCAGTGTGTGTGTGTTTTATATATATATATATATATATATATATATATATATATATATATATATATATATATATATATATGTGTGTGTGTGTGTGTGTGTGTGTGTGTGTGTGTGTGTGTGTAATGTTTTATATTTTAATGTAGTTCATTCATGTATTTATTGTAACAATAAAGGTGTATAACATTAAGTCTATACTTCAGGGTGTGTCCTTGTAAGGGCTTAACGCAGAATAATTGTGATGTTATAAAAAGGTGTTTTCCTTGCTTATATAACGTATTCTGTAGCAAGAGAAAAATAAATCATGCCAGCGAGTCTTTAGATTAGTCAAAACAAAACTACAAAAACGAAAACACAAACAAAAACTCAAAAATACTGCAGGTTTTTTATTAACGACCCCTGCATGAATTTGCAAATAAAAGCTTGTTTATCAAAGCTGTTAAGAAAATGCAATCTCTCTCTCTCTCTCTCTCTCTCTCTGCGAACAGCAAGGGTCATTAATTGTGTTTTCTTTGCAAATCACATGTCACCCCGATTAACAGATTTTGATCAGAAGGCTCCTTTAAAATTGATTCCACATGTGATAAGGAATGTGCAACTTGTTATCTGTCGCCTTGGAATTGTGGAAAAACTCCAAACGTGTAATTTGAAGACCCCTTTTTTCAATCCTTTGATCTTTTTTCTTTCCTCATTTAAATTAAGAATTGTTTCTGTGTGCAGTGTCTTGTGTATTGTGTATGTGGTGTGTGTGTGTGTGTGTGTGTACATACATACACACACAATTCTATAGGTTTCATTCATGTTTATTTCAATGTTTATTGGGGGCAAGCCACTTTTTTTAATCCAATCCACATTTGTGATTCTGCTAATGCTACTTCAAAGGCCTCTTTTATCAACGCAATGAGAACTAACCGCTAACAAATTCCACGCGTTTCTTTGCTAATTGTCCATTGATGGATTTTTAATTTAGTGATTATTTACATATAACGGATAAGTTATTTTTGTATACTATAGTCTGGACGATTGCTCCCAGGAAATGGTCCCAACTAAGAAACTGGATAATTTTGCATAAATGAATAACCATTTGATAGCCTATTCAAATTAGTAAATCGGAAACATGGATAAAAACATAAGGTGTCATATCATCCCATGTGTATCACGTGAGCCTAAATAAATTAAATGTAAAGAAAAATATATAAATGAAAATAAAATAATTCTTGTTTCATATATATATATATATATATATATATATATATATATATATATATATATATATATATATATATATATATATAACACACACACACACACTGTAGTGCGTGTGCCGCAACACTATAACCTCTATATTTGGCTCGGATATTTACAACAGTCAATATTTCACTGTATATAAAATGTATAAAATGCAGCTTTATTATTTAGCTGAAGTCTGAATGAACTGTCTTTTGTTGAAAGAGAGCCCGCTTTAAGATTTTATGGCACTGCCAGATTGCCTAGCCTGTGAAAGTGTTAAGTTAGTGAATGTGTGTTTGATTGGGGTAATAAATCAGAGACAGAGCGGTGAGTCTGACAGGTCCCGGCGAAGAGACACGTGTCTATCCGGACTGTGAGCGCTGCTCAGCGGACACTCGCTTAAATATCCCGCCTGCCTTTTCACATTCAATTTACACATCTGGCCCGACCTGCTTCTGCTTCATTTAGTCATTTGTTCCTCAACTTTGTTTTTCTGAACTTAATGATTCTCAACTAAATGTTTGGTGGTGTTGTTGTTTTTTTTTTTTTTAGCCTGTTATTATTTTATTTGATATTTCCGTATAGTCTATAAATCCCTACACAACATTATATAGAAACTGTACCTTCTGTAGCTGGTGTAAGTCATTTGTATATTTTTTCAAGAGGCAGAATGAAGCATCGGCTACAACAACAAAAACCGCATTTCATATATGTTCATAATGAAGCTTTGTATTTCGGTTAAATAATATATCTGTGTGTGTGTGCGTGTGTGAGTGTGCGTGTGTGCGCGTGTGTGTGTGTGTGTGTGTGTGTGTGTGTGTGTGTGTAATCAATGTATCAAAATGATTACAGATTAAAGGCACTGGGTTCTCGGAAACTGGATCAGATTAACTCTGAAGTGTATGCGAATTAATACCCTTGTCCATATTGTACACAATTTTATTATACGTTGAAAATATAAACAGCAGGAAATACCTTCGCAAAGCATGTAGTTGTTTTGCAAACGATTAGCAGGTCTTATACAGTATAAAGATGCGCTCTAATACGATGAGATAAATCTTGCAGATTTTCATATATTGATTCAGGGAATTTCAATCGTGTAGAATCTGCTTTGTTTTAATCCGTATTTATTACAGCCTAGTACTGAGTTTTTTTTTTTTCCAAACGTAACCACGCGGGCAATCTCTTTAATAGTCGAACACGTATTTTCTTGGAATCTAAGATTCTGTGTACATATACCAGGAAAGATTTCAATTTACACTAATTATTTTGTCTGTCCCCTTTTAAAATTAAACAATGTAGGTTATGCATATTTTAAAAAGAGAATAAACCAGTATATTACAAATACCGTATTCTGGTATATCTGAAACATTTAGTTTAAAAAAATAAGAATACAAAAAAAAGGTTTTAAAAGAGGGTCATATTATATTAAAAAGCAACACAACATACATTATGTGGAATGTGGAATGGACAGAAAAAGGCTTTTTGTTTCCGTGTTTCCATTAATTACTTACCCATAATATTTATATTTATAAATGCAAACTAAATACATAAAATAAATGTACCTTCTCTAATTGAAAACGGCGGTATACCGTCTTCCAGCGCGGCTCTGAATAAGCAAACGGATCATACATTTGCTAATTAGACTTTTCTCATCAAGACATAAAGGTGTTAATAAGTTTAATTCCGAGCCCTGTCATTGTTCTTCTTCTGCACATCGCTTATTACTAATGGGCCGGGAGTGCTGCTCTTGCGTCTCTTTTGTGTAGATTTTAATTGGCCTTTTTTTCCCTACTGCCTTTGATGTAGAATTGTGACCTACAACTGTTTGAAGCCTCTTATTAAGAGAAAATTAACCCAGTGTTTAATGTAACTGCCCAGCACTTGTAGCATACACATGTAAACTAAGAAAAGCACGCACACCCACACAGAGCGTAAACTGTAAGATATTGCAGCTCAATTAAAACGATACATTTCTTAACCCTACAAATGCCCCCCACACCCATGCACACACCTTTTTGATATTCCCCGCACAGCACGCATTGTGATCTGTTAATATAGCATGCATTCTCTGAGAAGAAAGAAAGGGTCTGATTAGTTTAGTGTTATTTAACATTTTCCAATATGCTGTAATAATAATGAAAATACAATAAGAAAAACATTAATAGTGCAGTCTATACTTTGAAAGTCCAATCACAATAGCAGACTACACTCGTCTGCAGTTTTTATTTTCGGCTCTAACTTTGTTGTATATTCAAACCTTTCTAGTGTGTGTGCGAAGTTTACCGCAGAATACCGCTGATCACAAATAAAAACAGCATTGTAAAAGTAGGGCAGGGTTGGACGGTCCCAAACAAAAAAATGGAAACGAGTGGCGATTGTTAAAATTAGATTTGAAAGCCGCTCAAATAAAAGCTCGCGACGTCAGTAAACAGATTTAGAAAAAGAAGAAAAAAAACTGACAAACTCAGAGGGAGCTGGGTGAGTAAGGGAGGGAGCTGAGAGAGAGAGAGAGAGAGAGAGAGAGAGAGAGAGAGAGAGAGAGAGAGAGAGAGAGAGATTTAAGAAACGGGAGGGGCTTATGAATGACTAGAAATGTCAATCAGAGCCAAACGTCCCAATAATCTGAGGCAATCTGTAAGGACCTGACCTTAGTCCATTCCGATCGATAGGAAAGTGAGAGAGGAAAGCGCAGTCGGATCGTTTACACTGGCTCGCCGTGAGGAACCATATACTGCCCTTATAGTTTGTAATCCTCACTTTAAAGTGGATACCGTAGTACTAAAAGGGCAATCTCTCTACATTTTGTGACTAAAAGCCCTTTGCTACGACCATGTCTTTCCCGCAGCTGGGGTACCAGTATATCAGGCCAATATACCCATCGGATCGTCAGGGGATCAGCAGCGCACGAACCGGGGCAGAACTCACTCCGTCCGGGGCTCTTTCCAATGTTCTCTCCACCATGTACGGATCCCCCTTTGCAGCCGCACAAGGATACGGAGCCTTTCTTCCTTATGCTAATGATATTTCAATTTTTCCACAACTGGTAAGAACTATTATATATATATATATATATATATATATATATGTTTGTCTGTTTTTATTGTAACTGAATCAAACGCTTAGATCTGTTTAATGATTGCCTGTTGTAGAATTATATTGGCGTACATGAATGTTTTTTTTTTTTCCAAGACCTAGTCGGTAGTTTCTTCTAAGAGATCTTTGAGTTCATTTTATGATTAAAGATTACATGGCTGCCTAACTAACGAGAACGGCCTTTGAAGTGATACATTTACTAATTCATAATCTGTCAACGTGAAAAAAACGTGAAAACGCAGTGAAATTACTCAGTAACAGCAGGGGAGTACAGTTTGAGGGCACATTCGACGCTTTGTTTTTTTAAAAGTTGTTTTAGTTTAGTTGCTACTGCTGTTTAAAGTAGAGGGTTTTTGAAACTCCGAATTGTAAAAAAGTAATGAACGGTTCCGTTTCATTTCAAGCGTTTGCATGAACTGTCACAACGCCCAAGAATCCAGCACGTTTCAAAATGTTTTTCTTAATGTTTTTTTAGGGAAAGCACTTACGCTTCTAAAGTGCAAAAAGTTTGGGAAGGCGATATAGCCCGAAACAGTGTTTAGAATATCACAACATCACAAAGTGGTACAGTCCAAACAGCGTGCTTAATAGTCTCAGGATACAACAAATAAATAAATAATTAAATAAATAAAGCTATTCATAAAATGGGTTTGGTATACATATGTGTTTATGTTATTGTTTAAACCAATTCACAAGACTTTCCCTTCCCGTCTCAGCATGTGCCTCAATAAGACAACAGCTCTACATTTGCAGTGGAATTTTGCAGGATTTATTTAACATATATTGTATTATTGTCGTGGGCTGATATATACTCTAGAGAACGACTACATATATTTTAAACTTCTTTTTTTTTAATTGCCTTGACTTTTTTTATTCTTATGTTACGTCATTTATTTTACAGGGTGCTCAGTATGAATTGAAAGACAGCCCCGGGGTTCAGCACACGGGATACCCGCACCCTCACGCCGCTTTTTACCCCTATGGCCAGTACCAGTTTGGTGACCCCTCCAGACCTAAAAATGCGACCAGGGAGAGTACCAGCACCTTAAAGGCCTGGCTCGGCGAACACCGGAAAAACCCTTACCCCACCAAAGGGGAGAAGATCATGCTGGCCATCATCACCAAAATGACTCTGACCCAAGTGTCCACCTGGTTCGCCAACGCCAGGAGGAGGCTGAAAAAGGAAAACAAAATGACCTGGGCTCCGAGAAGCCGGACCGACGAGGAGGGGAACGTTTATGGCAGCGATCACGAAGAAGAGGGGGACAAGAGGGACGATGAAGAAGAAATCGATTTGGAAAATATTGACACGGAAAATATCGAAAACAAAGACGATCTGGATGACCAGGAGGATACAGACCTGCACCCAGACTTAAAGCTGGATGGGAGGAGTGACTCGGAGATTTCAGACGGCTATGAGGACTTACATGGGCACGACGAGAGGTTTTTAAAATCTGTTGTTGTTAAAGAAAGCAGAGACGTTGATGGAGACAGCAAAGGGGATCACCACCATGCGTTAGAAATCAAAGCAACACAATCTAACGGTGACCAACTCAAAATCAACCCCGTCGCTATTAATTCACCGCCTTCAGAAAACAACGCGGCCCCTGTTCAGAAACCAAAAATATGGTCTTTGGCAGAGACCGCCACTACTCCGGACAATCCTAGAAAGTCACCCCAAATGACCGGCCCAGCTGCCGGGCCTGTAGCACAGACTCTCCTCGCCTCTCACAGACTGATCTCCTGTCCTGTTGGGAAACTTCAGGGCTGGACAAACAGAGCGTTTTCTGCCCACCAGCTAGCTTTAATAAACTCAAATCATTACTTAGGACTGTCCGCAGCGAACCAGGCTACAACAAACGCGGGGATTGCGGCGTACAACAGGCTCCAGGAAGAGCAGGCTCACAGTACAGACTCCTCAGGAACAGGTACTCGTCAAATTGTTTTAAACAATTCACAAAACAACGCACGCAGAAGAATAAAATAAAATAAATCGGCATTTGAGTAGCTTATATATTGGAATACAACTCCACAGCAATTATATGTGACCTCTTCCATATATATATATATAGGATTTAAAAATATATTCCTCACACATTTTTTTTTTTTTAATAAAACCAGTAACCTGGTCATTTATGTAATGTACCGTTTCTCATACTTTAAAGCAAGACTGAGAATGAGGCCTCTGTGGGATTTGGTGTTGGAGAAAATAGCAGGTTTCTTTCATATTTAAGGAAAGAAAACTTTGAAAAAAGATCGTTTTAAATATATTTTTTCATTACTTGGAGAGAGTTGCCTATCATAATTTATTCTAGCCTATACTATATTTTGTTTTGAGTACGTGTAACAGTTTGATGTAACAAGATAGTTCTGAATTACCACCATTTGTCCAACTGAAATAACTTTTAAATGTGACTCATACACAGCTGGTATACAGTTTTCAGATTATGAAAATATATTTTGAAAGTACATGCACAATCTGCCGATGGATGTTGCATGAACCATTTCTAAATACTTATGTTGATTTCTATGTACAATGTGTTGGTGTATATATTAAATAAAATAAAAATTGTATTGTTACACAGTTTAAACTATCCACTGCCTTTTAATTTGGATTACAATTACTTGAATGAATTGAAAAATTCGAAAAATATGTATTTAAATAATGCATGATTTTATTGCTTGTGTAGAACAATTGTTTTGTTTAATTTTAGTTAAAATAATTCTCCAGTTGGACTAACATTGTGTTTTTCTTATTTTAGACAGATGCAGTGTTTTGGAAGAAGAAAATAAATTATTAAAAACAGCGTTTCACCCCGTTCAGAGACGGTAAGTGTTTTATTATTACACTTATTAGGCATTTCATTGATGTTTTTAGTTTAAATTTTGTTCTGTATTTTAGTATAGGAGACAAATAACCTAAAGGGAAACGCATTTCTAAAGTCCTTAATACAAAACTTGACGTATGTTACCGTGCTATAACAGTGAGTGCATTGATTATAGCTGCGTTTTACTGGCCTATATTATTGTGTATCAGATGTATCTAACGCTATATTTGTGTGTAAGTCAGTTTCGTTTTACTATTGGTCTGTGCTCGCGCTTACATGTATAAATGCAGTTTGACTGAGTAAATACACTTGATGTATGTATATATATATATATATATATATATATATATATATATATATATATATATATATATATATATATATATATATATATATATATATATATATATATATATATATATATATATATATATATATATATATATATATATATATATATATATATATATATATATATATATAGTGGTTTTTTTTGTGTTTTTTTTTTGCAGACCTCAAAACCAACTTGAAGCCGCGATGGTTCTATCTGCGCTCTCTTCATCATAGCCGCCTTTATATATATTTTTATTTTCTTGTTGTAAAAGGAATGTAAAATAAAAATTAAAAAAAGCATAATTCTCTGTAGACATATCCTGTAAGCATGTCATGTGCAAAACTGCTAATGTAATATTGTATGAAATAGTAGAGTTTGTGAGTGTTTTTTTTTTTTTTTGTAAGTTCAGTGAGAATTAGGTGTCTAAAGTGTTTGTATATAAAGAAAATGTACATACGTGTGAACCAAATTGTACAAGAAAGGATATATTTTGGCTAATAAATGAAATGTTGCAACTTTATCCAGGCTTTTCGGTTTTGTGGAAGTGGTTGGGTAGAAATGTACTTTGAAAGTCATTTCACAAACCTTTTAAAAGCGAATAACATTTCCAATACATGTGTAGACTACTTTTTCATTTCTTCCCAGTAATATTTATTGGAAACGTGCAACATTTTTGAACATTACCTAAACCACGCTTTATTATTATTATTATTATTATTATTATTATTATTATTATTATTATTAGAATGATAATTACACAATCATTATACGGTTTGTGATGCGTGTATAGTCTAAAATGTACAATGGCAAATAGATGTAATGCATTAACAAGAAAATATCGTTGTCGAACCACTGAAGTAAAAATACACGCTATTCTACTCAAAACACCATTTTAAATTGAGGAAAAAAGGGGAAATGTGATCCAAAGGTAAAACATAATGGGTTCGCAGATATTTCGTTTCATACACAAACACATCCCGTACACAAATCTGAAGATATGCAGCACGTTTTAAGATAACATTGCATATACTTTTTTTCCATTGCTGTGTAAAATGATTTATTTAGATTTATTCCATCAAATGCTACTTGCATTTTTAAGAACGCCTTGGGTAAAAGCTTCGGTAGTTAGACGACTGTCTCCCTCTGCTGGTTGAATCGCCTCATTAATATACTGTCATAGAACACATTTCAGGGGAATTAATCGGAGCAAAAAACAGTTAAATTAATACCAAACTTGTGTATTAATCAGTGTGTGGCAAAAAAAAGTCAGCATTTGTGATTTTGTTTTAGTGTTAAACGTTACCCAGTAGAAAAGGTATTTGAACAGCTGTGTAAATGTTCATGCAACCACATCAAAAATATGGATTTTAAACAACGTACTTTAGCTTTGTAAATATAGGTTAGTGCATGCAGGTCACTCTTGGTCAGAATAATTTGTATTTGTGCCATAGCCGACATATAAAACAAGTAATGCAATATATATATATATATATATATATATATATATATATATATATATATATATATATATATATATATATATATATATATATATATATATATATATAGGCCTGTACTTTCAAATTAAAGTTATATATTGACGAGATCGCTTTGCTATTTTACGTTTGTAAAATGCGTGTTCTGTTATTATTATTATTATTATTATTATTATTATTATTATTATTATTATTATTATTATTATTATTATAACCTGTTGTGACCCTTCAAAAACACGTTTCAGTATAAATAGGTGGAAGTAGTATTTTTTAAAACTATTATTACTATTTTTTTAATCCAACATATATCGCCTATTTTATTTGGATAAAACAGTCAGCCGTGGTGTTTAAGTTTTACTTTTCGGATTTAATTTTTTTCTTTTTTTTAGCGCTTTTAGAACCTTTAGGCAGCTGAATGCCCTTGCGCCGTCCCCGTGCTCATTAGGGAAACGGAAGGAGACAATATCCACATTTACCCGTGTTTCAGACACAGTTCAAACTCCGCAATTAAATTGAAACCGTTGCAACAACAGCTGCACGAGGGAAATCCATTCTGCCAACGACTCTTCCGTTTTGAATACTAAAAATACTACCGAAATACTACCGAACTAATACAGCATGCTTTTGTCGGTCTGATGGGTTTACAAACACGATTATTATTATTATTATTATTATTATTATTATTATTATTATTATTATTATTATTATGCATATATCCTACATTCAGTTGGAAAGTAAAAATGTGCTGATTATCTGAACGAATCAACTTAAAATAAAACCAAATTCAGGGTGTTTCAAGCATTCGGTGCAGGTTCTTTTCAGTTCATTAAATCACATTGTCACTCATATGGCTGATTGTCATTTGAGTCGTGTTAGTATTATTTTTATTTTACTTCCCTTAGTGGGATACAAAAAATGCAGTGAACTTAATCTTATAAAAGTGAAAATGAAAGGCCTAATACGCATAATTTTATCTAAACGTGAGTTGTATTTTGTATTATTATTATTATTATTATTATTATTATTATTATTATTATTATTATTATTATTATTATTACAGTAACATGTATAGAAATAATTTCAGAAAGTCTTTACAGAGCTGGGATTTTTGTGAGAAAGAATTGCTTGCCTATAATACATACCAGAAAATCGTTTCACACCGGTTTAAATATTTTGTCACACAATATACACTAGCCTATATAGTAACGCTTTAAAGAAAATGTAGAGATAATAATAATAATAATAATAATAATAATAATAATAATAATAATAATAATAATAATAATAATAATAATAATAATAAATGTGACACCTAACTAAAGTTCAGACAACTTTACAAATGACTCCACGAAAACTGTTTTAAATGAACTCGTTTCAGAACCTATCGGCAGTGCGTCCCATTAGGAGCTGGGAGTAAAAGCGGAGGGCTGCAGCTAAGCCGGCGGGGCTGGTTAGGGACCCCGGACCCGGCACAAGGAGTGGGTCGGGGTGCTCACAGCCTGTCTCCAGGCTCCCTTCCTGCTTAATCAATTATGTTCCAGCGAACCCCCTTCTAAACTGAACTCTCATTATGCATATTCATAAATCACAGCGCCCGGGCCTGACACTGATTGATGTAATCATCTTTATTTTTTAAACTCCTTTCTCTGAAGCGCCTACAGCGAGGGTATAGAGGGAAGTGTCACAGCGACCAAGAGAGAACGGTGACATAAAATTGGACATCCTTGTGCTGTCAAACTCGCCAACAACAAGTTTCTGTTTTAAAAGCAGCACAGTAATACAGTATTACAAACAAAAACGCATGCTCACTTTTTTTTTGTTAAATTACATGCATTTATTTATTTATTTATTTATTTACTCATCTATATTAAAAACAACTTAAAACGACCCGTGTTAGGATCAATGCAAGTGAATTTATTGAAGCAGTTGTCAATATATAAAAGAAAAAAATGGCAAACTTAAACGTTTTCTCAGTTTAAAAAATCTTCAAGCCACAAACAATGTCATGCATAAGTTAAATTATAGGGCAGCTGGCTCTTTGAGCTAATATATATATATATATATATATATATATATATATATATATATATATATATATATATATATATATATATATATATGAATGAATGAATGAATGAAACGTCATTTTAAAAAAAAAAGATTATTTCTGCTTTGTTAATAACATTTATATTCAAAAGTATATGTCTTTCGATGACACTGTCTTACAAAGCGTTTTGAAAGTCAGGTCTTCAAGCAGAGAACACATTCAGAACCGACAGGAGCACAATGCTATTAATCATTCAATTCAATTTAAATGCTACAAAGGGATATTTCTGGCGTGTTTTTTTAAAAAAAAAATCCTTCCCCTCCTATCATTGCATAACATATCTGATTAAAATGCTGAACAAGAAACAAAGTAACAATGACTGCAGCCTGCCTGCATATCCATACATGTCCAACAGGCCTCTGTGCTACTTAGCAAATGGAAGATATTAAGCAACATTTCGCTTAAAGCTACATGGAGGCCATTTCCATTAGGACACAGTGTCATTCATTTATTCACACGGTAAGTGGATGTCCTTGTGGCTAATGAGTAATAATCAACACTGACTCCACTTTATTCCTTTGCTTCCAGCAATGTTAAATACTCTGATGCAGTCCCTGTGCTGGTACACTGGAGAATAGGCTTTGAAAGCGCTAAATAAGAAAGAAAAAGAAAGCAAGCCAGCAAGAAAAAAAAGACCTCCAATTCCAAGAAACAACCCCAACTGATCCTGACAGAACAGCACTGTCTACAGACTGCAGAATGCTAATAATATGCATGTCTCTGCCTACAGGGTGCAAAGTGACGTGCCTCTGTTATTTGATTGTATTTTATCACATGCACAGGTGCCCTGGTTAGCTTTCTAGTCCATTCTGCGTCCAGCTGTATGTATTTAGTTTTCTTTGGGATTTTGTTCTTTTTTAATAGGCAAGCATATTTCTGTATCTTATCCCTCCTCACACCGCCATCCACACCCTTTACAGATTGTGCTCATCTGTTGAACTTGTTTGAAAGAATATTTGATCACCAAGTTCTACCAATTTCAAAGATGTACCCTTTTTAACTAATATAGAGCCACATTGCCACACTGAGAGCACAAGCTCAGAAGGTGATGTTTGTGTGGCAGCCATGGTCTGGTGATGTTTGTGTGGCAGCCATGGTCTGGTGATGCAATATATTACAGTATATTTTACCCTCCAGAATTGTCTTAGTCTTGTATTATTGTTACAGTGTGTTATCTTTTATAAGTTATCAGCACACATCAGCGTTAAGGGAATTCTCTACTCATGAGTCATAATAAGTAGCTTTAAATTAAGTTTATATATATATATTCACACACACATATAAATTATACATGTTTACATTCATTCAGAGTGGTTCTTATATTGCAATTGCTTAGATATTGGGGGGGGGGGTGTTCATTTTAACTTTTTTTTTTTTTTTTTTTACCATTTTGATAGTCTTAGCTAAGTTCACAACTTGCTCTTGATTTCTATTTTTTCTAGTTTCCTGCCATAGACATATGTAACACTGGCTAGATCAAGCAAAGTGACTAGAACTAGAAGTGAACTAGGCCAACACCTCAGTAAAGACAGTATCAAAGCACCGAATGAGTTCAAACATCATAAAAAGGTAAGGGCACAGCACACACACAATCCTATAATGTGTCAAAGGGCACAGCACACACAACCACAGAACATGTAATTTGGAGCTGCTAACTCTTTTTAAGTTCTGCAAATGTCCTTGCTGCTGTTTCACCGTTGACTCAACCACCAGCAGCACATTAAAGATGGGATCTGTGCTTTAATGTGCTCGCAGATGCTCTCTGCATCCTCGCTTCAGGTACAGGCTGAGGTTTATCATACCTTTCTAAAGCATTAGATAGGCACTCTCCACTTTTGCCCTTCAGGGTGATTGTAAAGCACTGTAAAGTGGATAATACTATTAAAATACCCTGGCCTCTTTTCTCTCACAGTGCAAGGATGTCTCATATTAGTATTGTCAGACTTATTACAGATAACCTAATTGCAGTTCTGAAATGTTTTAAAACATCGCCTACTGTTTAAAATATATTTAAAAATCTAACAGAGGTAAGCGATCCCTGAATGTAGCTTTGGTGTTTATTGCAAGCTTAATTAAATATATCTGAACAAAGTTGTAAATAAAACATTTTTACAAAGTGTTAAATACTGTCTCTGGAAAAGTACCAGCTCTTGAACATTAGAAATACATAAAGTACAGTTCACTCTACGCTTAATCAAATTACCTCTGTCATTTTGAGTGGATTTTATTGATGCATTGACATTAGCAAGTGTAGTCGCTGTGCACTGCAGTGCATCATATGAAATAAATGCATTGTTGCACTGAGCAAAAACACACATAAAAGAGAGCCACGTTTTTATAATATTGAATCAATTAAACAAAATCGAATCTGTCTTTTTGAAAGGCTGTGGCTTTCGATTGATCCAATAAGGATCGCTCACTCCTCTTTCACACAGAGGGGCTTAAAATGGAGCCGTCAGCAGTAATTTAAATAAAAAGAAAATAAAGAGTAAATAAATAGAAGAGATTCTCATTGCTGGGCTAAAAAACAGTCCAGTGAATGAGAAGGGACACAAATAAAGAAAGATGACTTGTGTTTTCATCCATTCTCCACTTCAGCCTTTGTTTCCCATCCCCTCCTTGGACAGGGTATTCAGAGAGTGGCAGCGCGGACCCTGGGATGTACAAATGTCATCTCTATTGTGTTCCTGGTCTGGCTTTGAAGCTGCTTCAGGTCTTTGTCCACAGTCCTAATCCCTTTATAAGGCACTCCGGATTGTCTGAGCTGAACTTTACTGAAAAAGTTGCTTTTTTTTTTTTTGGAAACAAATAATAATTGCACCAATAAAAAGGAAAATAAAATCATATTAAAACAGCCGAATAGAAGTCACTACAAATTGCATTACTTGCGCTAGCTTAGTCCCTAAAATGTCTTCTGAATTCAAAGGGATGCACACTATACAAACAGCAGTAAAACAAGCACAAAAAGACAGTAATCATCTAAAGCTGCAAAGTAATTTATAGTACGGTATGTTACAATCTGTACGAGGCAAATTTTTTAACAATCTATTTATTTCTTCACAGACACCTAGAACACAACAGCTACATGATTCAGCAGAGTCATATAAGCAAAGGAACAAAACAAGCACATTTTGCTCTGTTTAGGTGGGAAGGAGACAAACACATCTTTTCCAGGGGGGTTAACATGTTTCTTGAGCCTTGCATTGTCTAATGATCTCGCTGTTTTTAAGGTATTCTTTCAGATATTTTCTAAGCTGAAGCTAGTGGGTAGGTATGAGACAAAGGCTGGATAAAGTCTTATTCTTCAGGGCCGGGCCTGGAGGGAGGGAGGACGGTGATTTCATGCCTTTTGTGGTGGAGGTTAGGGAACTGAATTCTTTCACTGAATTACAATAGTAACAAGTGGGACTGGGGGGACCTCATGGGCTTTTGTAGTGCACCCATCTGAGAGACTGTGCTTTTCATAGCCCTTCAGATTTATTTTGCTGAAGTTACAGGGCAATTATGGAAATGCTGCCTTTGAAGCCAGGCCGAGCTCTCTTTATTTTCTTCCCCCTGACAAAGCAAAGCTTCTTCGGAAAAGCCTCTTTTTAATTTATTTTTAAATATATATATATATATATATATATATATATATATATATATATATATATATATATATATATATATATATATATATATATATATATTTTTAATTTTTTTTTTACAAGTAGGCAATCATTTGATAGTTTTATTTATTAGATTTTTTTTGTGAGTTGTTATGTATGTATGTTAAAAGGTGGCCTTTTGAAGGTTATGGGAAGGAAGTGAAAAGTAACCAGCGCTGACTGACACGCTTGGAATGGGCTGGTGTAACCAATGTGCTGGTACATGATGAAAAGCGCCTCAGTGCTCTGGGCTTGCAGATGACTGGCATACAGACTGTATGTTTGGCAAAAATCACAGGCTCGGCTGCCCAGGGTTCATGCCAGGCCAGTGCGGTTGTCAGCGCCGCTATTTTAGCAGGGTGAGCATTTTGCTCCCTTTGCCTCACAACCAAGTAACAGGAGGTCAAGAATGAACAGACCTGTACTTTCTCAGCTTTGTACATTATTTATCATTGTACTACAGAATTTAGATGCACTGTGTGAACTAATAAGACATATTTTCTCCTCCACTTGAGATAATGTGATGGGGGGATGTTTAAGAGTGGCCGTTCTGTTTTGATGAGGCCTGCGGGACTGGCTGACCGATGCAGTGCAGGGATGCAGTGCAGGGATGCATTTCCTTCGCGTTCCAGTTACGTTTCAGCAGTGGGTGTTTGCTTTTATTTTTAATTATCTGTAGGTCTTTCTAAAGCACTTTCCAAACCTGTCCAGATTGTCACAAAGAAGATTCATTTATTCCGATTTTAACAGCATTGTATAATAATGATTTTTTTTGCAGTATTTTTCTAATCTATTGTTATCAGTCTATTAAATGACACCCAGATCCTTTAATCGATTGGTAATCAGTGGAAAGCCTTGAAATGTAAGAGAGTATAGCTGCTCTTTTTAGAAGTTCAGTGCAATACATGAAGTACATTCAAAAATAACTTTATACACAAGGAGTGTTCATTAGTAATCCTTTGTATTATATTTGCTTTCCATCAAAAAGCAAATGTTTGTTTTATTACACATTCCCCCGAAGTTCACTGAAAGTTCAGAAATATGTCAACTGGTTAAGGAACAGTGTTGGGTATTGTGAGGGAAGCGTGCCGGCCAGCGAGAACAATTGCTTTAGCAGATTCTTAGCTGCACCACGTCTTAGATCAATGCTTATGGCATGGAAGCTGGGCTTTCAAATCAATTGAACTTATAAACCCCCTTGCAATAAAAGTAGGTGCTGAAATCAATGAGGAAAACAGAAACTGTTTCAAGCTTGTGCAAATTGTTTTTGTTAATTGATTACATGTAGAACCCTGAATATAGAGTACAAGTGCCGGACAGCATTTAATACCAGCAACAGTGCCAGTATTAAGTGCTGCTTAATATATGTAAGTAAATATATATATGCATATGTTTGTTGAAGGGCACAGGAGCAAGATTTTGTTGTTGTTGTTGAGGTTGTTGAAAGTTTTTGGACAGGGTGCTGTTGTTGGAGGGGAACAGCAATGTGTACAGTGAGCCCATCAGCAGCAGCAGAGCTGTCAGATGGTCAGCGGTCCCCCCACAGGAGGGGGTGTGTGGGGAAGCTGGGAGGAGGAGCTGCAGTTTGAGGGAAAGCCTTCCTGTCAGCCTGCCTGCCTGCCAGTCTGATGTACTGGCAGGCAGGCAGATAAACAGTACAGCAGGGCGTCATTCACAAAGCAAAAACTGTGCCATGACCATTGCAATTACAAGTATACCTAGTATCCTTTTATTGATTTATATATAGTTTACAAAAGTTGCAGCTAGTTAAGTTTTTCTTATAATTTATTTTAAGTGTTAGATGGAACTATCCTCCTGTAATTGGAGGTTGTTCTAATGTGACATTTCTATTACTATGCATATAACTAACTTAAAAAAAATTAAACAAGGAAAAATATACTTTTCATTATCCCTTTCAGAAGAGTTGTCTCCAACTTTTGCACTTATTTTAAAATAGAATACCCTATCTCACCGTTTCTTTTCTGGTCTACGAAGAAAATTCTATAAGGGAACAAGAAATTGTTTATTTTTTTACCACAGCATCTCCAGTATCTACCAGTATTTTTACAAAAGCATACTCTGTAGCAAAGAATGTCCTCAAGTTGAAAGATTGGCAGTCAAGAGTCTTCTCATGAGTTTGTTTTTTTGGAAACAACACTTCATAAGGACATCAGAAAATAAGCGAAGGGAAGAAAAATCTAAAAAGGATTTGAATGTTTGTAATGGTTTGTGGGGAGATCCCTGCTAAGTGAAGCTAACACCACCCAACACTTTTTCCTTTATCTCCCAGTCCTCTCTGGGGATCCTAATTTATTTTTCACAGGCAGCTCTTGTTCAAGTCAAGTGGAGTTCTGATGGTTCTACGGAGGAGAGGGATGATTGATTATCAGCACCTTGGCACCTGACAGGCGAGGCTCTTAAGACAATGAAAATGACTCTAATCTGCATATTCATCACCACTGGTAACTGAATTATAGGTGGAAGTAGAGGTCATTACAGATCATCTTTACAGATATCCATGGGTGTGATATGAATTGTTTAATGACATACTCACACCATGTACACGCCTGTGGAACAGTACGATGCACGTTATCCCACACATGCACACCGTCCAATAGCGGCCAAAAGCAATTCAGTTTAATTCAGGTGCATTAGTTGAGAGGAGAGATAATATAGTTTTTAAATGCCATACCTCGTTGAGGAATCTGGCATTTATATCTGAAGGTATCTGATGTTATTGTTTTAAAGAAGTATTATTAGGTGTAATGAAAACACAAAGCAGAGAGGTTTAGTGTGATGAGAGGCAGTCAGAAGGAGTTGTACATAAAAGTGCAACACAGCTTTAACATTATTGCATGATGTCTAAGAAACAGGCCCCTGCTTTCTTTTTTCTTCAATACTACAGGCTTACGACTTATGCAATGCATATATACCTAGTAACCCTTTATTAATGTAGAATTGGAAACATATACGCAAGCATCAGCCTTTAATTGAAGGATGTTTAAATGTGACCTTTCTATTACTATTCATATAACTACAGCTATGGGTTTTGCATCCCCCTATAGAATTAAACCTGCTGAATAAAAACTGACAACAATTAAAAAATTTGACCTTTCCAAATCTAACATGAAATACTGTTATGGCTTCCGGTAGACTTTTGCGATATAGTTTTGTAGTTTCTTCGATTACATGATGTTAAATAAAAGCTTAAAATTATGTTCATATGTTTGTTTGTTTTTTCTCAAATCTTAAAATTCTAGGTGATGCAAAACTTATGGGCAAAAAGTAAAACTCTGAACATTGCAAGTCATCCCCCCCAACTGAACTCAAATGTAAACTGTTGGATTCCAATGCAGTAAAAATCAATTCATGATGAGGTCTTGGGTAGTTTATGCAAGTGTGGGGTGTGGGACCCACAATGAAATTCTGAATCCCGAGTAAATCCGATTTGAAGTATTTGTAAAGAACCTGTTACATTGTTACTGGTTGTTTATATCAGCATATTCATTTTTCATGGCTATAATAATAATAATAATAATAATAATAATAATAATAATAATAATAATAATACAGTTACAGTAAATTGGTCTACATTTTTTTGTTCATGTTTTGTTGCATTCTGAAATTTGTTAAGAATGCTGTCTATTCTGTTCAGAATTACCTGTTTTAACAGAACAGAAACAAAACTGCAGTCCATAGTTAGTAAATAGAACATTTTAATTTAAAACTTAATAATTTAATTGGAACTCATTTTATTTGTATTAAGGATTCATATCTTAGTGAAATATAATGACCTCAGATATTAAAATCCAACCCTTTTGTGGAGGTGGCACTTAAAAAGTTCATAATGAATTCATAGTTAATCATTAATTCATGCTGCATTCCACACACACTCACAGCAAAGCATAGCCTTTAACTTTACCCTCACCCTGATTCCCACACTGCTTCTAGTTCTGCAGGGGAAATGCATCACACATTGATGCTTGCTTCAAACTGTACGAATGTAAAAGAAATCAATAGGAATGTTCCTGCGTAGTGACACATGAACCCCTTCTTTGATTGTGAAGTGGACAGTGTGTATTACAGAGTGCAGATTGTCAGTTCTGATGGTTAAACGCATGGTTTTCTTTGAGCCGAAAGACTGTGGCAGGACGAAAGCCCAAAATGTAAACAGTGTATATACAGGGGGTTAAAATCTTTGCCAGAACACATGTGGGAATATGGGTGGGGCCTTAATTGAATAATTGATGATTAATTAGGCTCCAGGCACATGGGATATAAGGGTGGAAATACTTTGTTTGGGGGAGAGTGTTAAGTGAGTCTAGCTGTGTGCTGTGTGCTGTGTGCTGTGTGCTGTGTGCTGCGCGCTGTGTACTGTGTGATGTGCTGTGCTGTGTGCTGTGTGTTGTGTGCTGTGTGCTGCGCGCTGTGTGCTGTGTGCTGGGTGTTGTGTGCTGTGCTATGCTGTGTGCTGTGTGTTGTGTGCTGTGCTGTGTGCTGTGCACTGTGTGCTGCGTGTTGCGTGCTGTGCGCTGTGTGCTGTGTGTTGTGTGCTGTGTGCTGGGTGTTGTGTGCTGTGCTATGCTGTGTGCTGTGTGTTGTGTGCTGTGCTGCGTGCTGTGCACTGTGTGCTGCGTGTTGCGTGCTGTGCGCTGTGTGCTGTGTGCTGTGTGCTGTGTGATTTTGTTTTGGTCTGTGAAGGCGAATGCCCAGACAGACAGAAGTATTGTTTTGTTTTGTGTGAACCTTTTATTTTGGCCCTTGTGCCAGTTGCTTTGTTCCTGTGTTTGCTTTGTTTATTTTGTTAATAAATATACACCAACAGCACTTTAACTGCAGTTTTTAACCTTGCTCTTGTCGATGACTGTTGATAATACCCAGTTGACAACATATAGGCTTAAAGAGATTTTTAAACTGCTTTCACCTCCCATCACGTCCCTACAATCCTGCTTCACCGCTTACTGGATTATTGGCCACACATTTCTTTTCATGCCTCTTTGCTATTAAGCAGTGGTAAATCAGTTCAGAGATGCTGTGTTTTTGTTGCAGTTTTTGTAAAGGACATAAAGAGGAAGCCTGGTTTGAAGTTGGACAATATCTGTCAGAAGCAGAGATGCCGTCTTTTTTTTGACATAAAGAAAGAGTTTCTTGTAAAAACCCCAACATTGTTTTGAAAAGAACTTTAGAAGAGTTTAAAACACCTTACAGATGCAGGGAGATGACAGCCCTTTTGAGATGTGATAACCCACCTTTACTGAGGACTCTCACAGCTGCTTTTCTGAAATGTGATACGCCACCTTTACTGAGGACTCTCACAGCTGCTTTTCTGAGATGTGATACGCCATCTTTACTGAGGACTCTCACAGCTGCTTTTCTGAGATGTGATATGCCACCTTTACTGAGGACTCTCACAGCTGCTTTTCTGAAATGTGATACGCCACCTTTACTGAGGACTCTCACAGCTGCTTTTCTGAAATGTGATACGCCACCTTTACTGAGGACTCTCACAGCTGCTTTTCTGAGATGTGATACGCCACCTTTACTGAGGACTCTCACAGCTGCTTTTCTCCCAAGCCTTCCTCCCTTCCACCAGAATGTTAAAATGCAGTGGAAAAGAATATGGCATTACAGTTAAAAACAGAAGAAGCAGCAGAAGAAGCAGAAGAAATCTGCCCTGTGTAGGCTTGGTCTTTCTGCAGCTCAGCATGAGATTACCAGTCAGTGATTGACAGGTGTTATTCAAGGAGAGCCTGGAGCAGTTCTCTCTCTCTCTCTCTCTCTCTCTCTCCTCTCTCTCTCTCTCTCTCTCTCTCTCGCTGCAGATTGATCCATTCTCTCCACTTTCTTTCTTTTCCACAGCCAGACACAGATGTAGAACAGATTAAAGTGGAGTACAACAACAGCACCACCATCACCACCGGCAATGCCTTCTCCAGCACCATCACCACCAGCAATGCCTTCTCCAGCACCATCACCACCAGCAATGCCTTCTCCAGCACCATCACCACCAGCAATGCCTTCTCCAGCACCATCACCACCAGCAATGCCTTCTCCAGCACCATCACCACCAGCAATGCTTTCTCCAGCACCATCACCAGCAGCAATGCCTTCTCCAGCACCATCACCACCAGCAATGCCTTCTCCAGCACCATCACCACCAGCAATGCCTTCTCCAGCACCATCACCACCAGCAATGCCTTCTCCAGCACCATCACCATGTAAAGGAGGCTTTACAAAGTGTAAATTACTTGCTGACTGGTGATCAGCCATAGCAATGACAGCTCAGTAAGTTAATAGAGATCCATACCAAAGCAAGGATGTTGGCTAGCAGACAACCTTGTCCGTTTGGACATGAAAACAGATGTGGGCCTTCTTCCTCCAGGAAACACATCTCCAAGCTGCTACTGGTGAGGAAAAGACTCTTTCAACATTTGACTTCAGGATCAAATAAAATGTCATTTATATGCCAAACACTGGGCATCTTGGAAAGCATCCGTCTGAAAAGTGTTATTAAATATGCGGAATGCACACAAGGAGGAACGAAAGCGGAGCAGAAGGTTGAACTAAGAAAGAATGCTGCAAAAACAGACACCAAGGAATCTCATGCGATGAAAAGCTGCAAAGAAAAAAAATAAGAATTGATGACTTGATGGAATTGCAGATATATTACAATGAAAAAGAACTGCCTACAGAACACATGGTTGTGTCTTTAGCAGATACAGTACGCGAGGCATGGAAAGTAAGAAAAGTAAAATGAACCAGATCCATTTGCTGAGTTAATTGTCCTAGGGGAAAAAGGCACAGCGCTTTCTTTTTTATATATAAATCTGAAATCAGTAGGTTAATGAGATACAGATGGGTTTAATTAACTAGGTCATAGAAAGGATCATTTAGTAATTATATAACGAGCAAAGCAACATGCCATTTAATTTGAGAGTTGTTGGAATGAATTACACAGCATCTGAAGTAGCTGTCCGTTGTGCTTTTGTATTGAGTTGCCCCTAATAAGGTAAGAGTTAAAATGTACGTGTCATGTTGTGTGTCTCAGTGCAGCTGGGGATACTGCTGCCCCTGTTGGTTGTATGAGGTAGTGCAGTAAGATTTAAGATCATAAAGTACTCGTCCAGTAGGATCGGCTCCTTCTGTACAGTGGTTAAGACACTGGCTAGGGAGCAGTGAGGCTGCCATTTCACACCCAGTCTCTCCCTGTTGCACATGGGATTCTCATAGCTGGAGTATATTAGTAAGTCATGGAGTCATGTTAACCCAGTCATTCATGATCACAAATTCACAAGATGGTGGCCCTAGTTTCTCTCCTGCTGTGTATAGCATCTTAACCAAGTGTCTCAACCACTGCAAAAGAGCCAGGCTCATCTGTGTTCGTGGTTTTAGAGCTTTTAACCTCATCTCACCTCACAGACAGGGCAATGTATCACACAGCATATGCTAGCTCCTTTGATATGGACATGCCTCTCAACAAGTGACAGGTGTTCCCTGTTCCCTGTTTCCTGCTACCTGTTTTTCTATACTTAACTTCCTAGTTATGAAGGACTGAGAAATGAAGACTCCTGTCTCAGACAAGATTACCTTTTCTTCTGACATGAAATGCTCCCGCTGCATCGTTTGTGATTCATTTTAATTGCTGAGTATGTACAGCCAATCAATGTATGGATCTATGCAGTCAAAGAGTCTGTGTTTTGCATGATACAGGGATTTATAGGGTAAGCCTAAACTGTGTGCTATAGGTATTATTTATAGGTACATATAAATGAGTTAACTTGAAGACACTTATGTGGCCAAAGAGGGCTTGGCTGCATTACATGCATTGAGCACACAGTTCAGTACATGCATTTTTACCATGCTTTCACTGTTCTTTACTGCACTGCAATGCAATAAACACATTCATTTGAATTCTATTAACTCAACATTGATGATCCCTAAATTTCAGGGCATGGGTTTCATTTCAATTCATGGTTAGCAGGGAATGGAGTGCAGTCTTCTAGTATCCTGTCAAACAATTTCACCACCCTTACCAAAAAGCTGCATTGAATTCACATGTGGGATTGGGAACATGTGAAAAACATGGCAATGTGGTTCATGCGGTTGGCGTGTGGTTGGCGTCTGGGTGACAAAAACCTTAAAAAACGCAGTTACATGTTTTTACACTCCTGCACTTTTCAGTGGCACATTTTTCAATTCAATTTTTAGGAATAAAGCCATTTAAAGCAAGTAATAGCATCCTTACCAACAAAGTAAATCATAATCATGTGATTTGCATGTGTAACAGGAATGTCAACCACATTGTTTATATATATTCCATTTCAACAGTTCTTAATGTAAATGTCAACAAAACAACTATTCATAAAACCTTTAGCACAGTGTTTTGAAAAAAGCAAAGAAACTACCATGGATAGCAAACCAAATAAATAACAAATAAAATCGTTCTTAAAAGAGCGACTTCAAGTTTCATGATCAGGGCCTCAAAACCTTCAAAATATCTTTTTAGCACAAAGGTCAACGTGGTTAAAATAGCAGTCATTTTTCATTATGAACCAATACATGGGATTCTATAACCGTATCTCATGACGTGCATATAACTGAACACAACTGTCTTGTGGGACTAATACACAAAGACAAGCTTGTAAATATAAGGGCTATGATATCAGATCTTACAACTACTGTGGGGTCCATATACAGAGGCATCCTGGGGTAATGTTAGATATTTATGACTTTCCCTCGGTAGGAGTAATGACAGGGGACTAATATTCCGCGTGTTCTCATATTTTCAGCCTGACATTAATATGTCATCCCTCTGTCTTGGTAACTTGAGGGCAGAAGCCTTGAGTGACGTGCGGCCACACCAGCATCCCCAAAACACATGTATGAGCTGCCACACAGAATGTATAACACTCTTCACACACACCCTCCAAATAACGAGGGCTGCGCTGCCCTTCGGAATGTTCTCCACTGTCTTGCGAGCTGCCTGCTGGGGTAAGCAACAGCAGCGCTGCATATACGAAAGCTACTTGCCACAGAACTGTCGGCGAGGCTCTGATTAACTTGACACGCAGGGGAAAGATGCCGATATGAACCAGAAATGCTGGCTACACCATTGTCCCTCAGCTTGCCCTAAACATTCAAACAATTTAGCCTTGTTGTGCAGAGTCCGGGTGCAGTGGCACCTCTCATGGTTCAAAGACCCCCCTCCCGTTTGTTCTGCTAGTTCAACAGCATGGCCGGAATCGCCTGCGTTTACTGTGAATTGAAACCCTCCTGATTTCTCCATTGCAGAGCTGGTAATTGAAACCGGGTCATGTCACTGATTAAGCCATGCATAATATATTGTACTGGAGCTCCTGTCAAACTGTTGTGGTCGATATAGTTTATTACCTGCGTTCAGAGTGTGGCATGTTGTCTTCAGTCTTTCTGTCCTGTGACTGTTGGCTCAGTTCTGTATGCAGTGTATGGTACTGTATGTGGTATGTAGTATATTTGAGAATATGTTTCTTGTTCAACAGTTGCGTTCTGTTCTAACCAGAGATGTTTCACACAGATGAACGAAACAGCGTTCTTTTGGTTTTACATCAAACCAGCAAAGCAATCACATACAAATAGTTAGAACCTTTCTAAAATTGGAACTTGAACAAAACATGAACAAAACTGTTCCTTTTAGATGCTAACCAAGTACAATAATGATAAACTTATTTAAACCTATTCCTATTACTGATTACCAATCTTACGTTAATGTGCTTTAGGAATTCTTTTCCCTTTAATACCATTTATTTTTTAATGAGAGCTATCTATTAATGTATTATTCAATATTTAGCATGACAAAAATGGAAATAGTGACAGCTAACACATCCTATACTGTTATGCATGTGACATGCACATCTTTGCTTTTAAAATAGATTTTCTGACATGCCAGTGCAGTGTAAGCATGTTATACACAGTTTATATCACAACAGGCCAGGCTATGTTTTATATACGTGTTCGCTATGGTGATACAATTATAGAGATGTGCTTGTTATATGCAGGTGAGTGCTATTTGCTTTAAGATATGGTAATTCCACCAGAGATCTCAGCATTAACTCACAAGGCTTTTGTGTGCTGATCTGGAATATTATCCTATTCCTCCAGCTCTCAAGGGTTATGTTATTTAAAAGCGCGCACCACGATTTCACTGGATCCCAGAGCAAATCTGGCCGTGTATTGGAGGGGATGCATCTCTCCCACCTGTCCGTGGCAGCGATCCAGAGTGTGTGTTATTGAACTGGAACCAGGGCCGGATTAACCCATCACAGGGCTGTAGGCAAACATACACTTCTGGACCCCAATCTTCTTATATGAATAACAAGAAGTATACAATTTTATATATATATATATATATATATATATATATATATATATATATATATATATATATATATATATATTAGCTTAACTCATGCTCCACCAATTTTTGTTTTTAAGCTATTATAAATGGTTTTGATCAGAAACAGTCCATTTTTGGTTATTAGTTGACAAGTATGACAAGAATGTCACGCACTGCTTTGAACTGAACGACCGACCGAATCTGCCAGAAACAGTTCAATTGAAGGCGGTGTGCTAAATACATTTCAAAATAAATTTGGAAAAACCTGAAGCCTACGTCAAATCCCATAGCAGGGCTTGATAATCACCTTTCACGACTTACTGAATAAAAATACAACAGTTCAAAGATGGACAAGAGTACCAATTATAAAAAAAAACATGATACTACACTTGTACACTAACTGTAGGTCCCCCATAGTCCACAAAATATCTATTAAATAAACAAACACACCTGCACATTGTCATATAGTCAAGTCAGGGGGTTGCCAACCTTGCCATTTTGTTTTTACTGACATACAGATTTACAGTGGCCTTTTTTTACTGACACTGTATTATTTTACTGACATCATTTTTTTATTTCTAATTTTTATTAAAATAGCTCATTTAAAAGGCGTCCAACATTATAGAATACTCTAGTTTTTGTGTACTTACATTTCTTTAGGTCTTATCTACTTCTTATGGTTATCCATGGATATGTTTGCAGACTGGATCGTTGGTCTAAAGGTGGTGCTATTTTTAACAGCAATCTGGATAATCAGAATTCCATTCAGAATGTCTGTAGACAAGTGAGTTCTTATATCTGTTTTTACAAGGTTCATCTGAGAAAAAAAAAACATGTTCTAATTCTGCAGTACTGGGTGGCAAAGTCAACATATTAATGGCAAGTGTAGGAAACGTGGCTCTCCGCTATACAAGAGCACATTTTTGTGCCAGTTTTCATCAGCTGCCAGACCATGTCTAAGATCCGCCAAGTCAGTCCAGTCACTTGTTATTGCATAAATTCCATCTAGGCTATCCAGCATATTTCCAATAACAAAAAAGTATTGCAAGCTGGACGATGTCTCCCGAGCTCGCTATGCTTTGTTTTCTTACTTGGTTGAAGAACGCATATACTAATTTCAGCACAGTATTGTTAATTGGCATTCTTCTTTTGAAACTGCAAGTGCAAGTATATGTCATGCGAGCTGACTGGGAAAGCCACAAGCAATACAAAATATGCCAGATTTATTTTGATTCAAAATAACGGACATGTTTTATTTATTTACGTTTTACTGTTAAAATGTGATTTTTTTTTTCTGACTGGCCTTATTGGACAAAGCCAAATGCAGTTTAACATGGCCTACCTCTTTCTCAATCACCAATACAGCAAAGGCAGTGAGCTTTCCATGCTTTACTGTTGATCTTAGGTGTTTTAAAATGCTCTTTCTCCAGGGTCGGGGATAGTGTTTTCGGGTGTTCGAGGCTTTCAGCACAGCTTTGTAAAAATATTTCTAATGCCCCCCCTTTGCTGCTTGCCTTCTTCTTATTCCCATTTCTTGTGTTTATGCTTTGCTGGCCATGAAAGAGACATTGTTTGCTGTATTCAAGCAAAATCAAACTTGCTGACCTGCAATTTACTTGAGGAGGACAGTAAGTTCTGGTTCAGCCAGTTTGATTTTGTGTGAACACAAGTGAGATACACTGCCTTGGTTGAAATATCAGTGAGTGAAGTTAAAAAAAAAAAAAAAATTTAGTTTTGGGCCCCCCCATGACTTTGGGCCCTAGGCAGATGCCTAGTTTGCCTATGTGTTAATCCGCCCCTGTCTGGAACATCTATCTTCCATGGAAGGAAAGAAGTGGAGTGCACAGTGTATCCTGCAATCACAGTTTGCTTAAGGAGTATGTGCAGTTTTACTGTGCACTTACTGCAGCTATCAACCATGTTTTACCATACAGTACTCTGTGCTGTACCATGCTCGCCTATGCTTAACCACTATGCTTTGCATTTTGCACTCTTTTTGATAAAAGGCTACAGTTACCCAAAACTGTCGACCCACACTTTTCAACAAGAATGAGAAGTATTAATAATGTGATAAATGTGTCTTAAATGACTTTGTTTTCAAAATTGTTGGGGGCATTGACAAGCTATACTAGGGTTCTGACATTGACATGTGTACTGCTTTCCATAGCAGAATAATAAGATCTATACACAACCCAGAAAGTGAATTGCTTATATGTTATTATTATTAATTTCTTAGCTGACGCCCTTATCCAGGATGACTTACAATTGTTACAAGATATTACATTATTTTTACATACAATTACCCATTTATACAGTTGGGTTTTTACTGGAGCAATCTAGGTAAAGTACCTTGCTCAAGGGTACAGCAGCAGTGTCCGCCACCAAGGATTGAACCCACAACCCTCCGGTCAAGAGTCCAGAGCCCTAACCACTACTCCACAGTGCTGCCCGTAAGCCATATTTGAACTTTGTTTAAGCATGTGGGTTGGACATGGTCAATGTTCAGTCACCCACCCCTTGTAACATCATTTCGGCATCAGCAAGTGAAGATGTTGTTGTCATATGCAAATCACATGCACAACAGAAGCCTTGATATTATTATGAGCAACTTAGGCAGCGTCTCACTCAACTCTTGTCTGGGTTCTTGAAGAAGTCTTTGCCTGCAAAGAGTTAAAGCAGTTGCAGCCTTTGAAACATAAAAAAGTATTTTCCATGTCAGTCTATTTGTGCAAATTCAATAAAATAAATGTTGAATACTAATAAAGTGCACTTTATTTTCTTTGGCTCGCATCCTCCCCGCTTTTTCCTTGCATTGCCGGAGTCATGCCATAGACGGATCATTTTTCCCAAATCGACTGAAGTTCTGCCATACAGGCTGGAGATGATTTGCTGAAATGCTCCTAAGATATTCCCTGTTCTCTTCGAGCAGAAATTCAATTTATGGACACTTTTATTACAGCGTCTGTCAAGGACCAAAAGAGGTTTATAATCACCAACATGTATCTGATCTGATTACACAAGGCAGTTGGTTTAGCCAATATGTTGTCCATTATATCATGGGCAGGACATTCTAAAAAGAATAAAAAAATCTGTAAAGAGAACAGTAATGAGAAATAAGCTTGTGTTTAGGAACTTTGAAACATGTTTTCTTTATAAATCCAGGGAGGGGTGGGCTGTGCGCTTATGAAGAATCTGTCTGACTGTGAAAGAGATCAAGGGAAAGGCTGCTCTCAGGGCCAGGCTTCCAGTGGCATGGCAGAGTGGTCCCTTCCCCTGGAACAAGAATTCATGGTCACGCTTTATGCTAAGGGAACTTTCTGTTAACATATTATCAAATGTTTGTCTTGTTTTCTTAACGGTCTGTTAATATAAATATGTCGATAGCCAGAACACTCATAAAATGATTTACCAGAGATTACAGACCACTTTGGCAAATAAGGGTTCATTACAGCTAAATAAAAATGCATATAAATCTCATGCATATCATAGCCCTCTGTGTTGGGTATTTTTGCACTACTGTACTAGTCTGTTAATAAACCAATAAAAAGACAAGCTATAATATTACATACTCTCTGGATCACATCTGATACAATGCTTATCCACCCTTCTGTATTATTCTTTTTTAAATCCAGCCTCACAACCAGAATTTGTCATATGTGTTGCTGGACAGAAAAAAAATAAATAAAACAAAAATAAAATAAAAGTGTTTTGTATAAGAAACATAATCTAGTGACATAAAGGAAGTAGCTTTTGTCATTTCAAAAATGCTTGGGCATAACATGGTTAAGCTGTAAAATATTACAATATATTTTATACGACAACCTAGCAAAACGTAACGAAACAGAGGATAACAGTAATGACAGCCACGATTAGACGAAGGGCTTTTGCCACGAGATGGGCAGCTTATCCAGTTTGAACCTGGATTTCAGTGATGCCGCCATTGACCTCAGAATGAGCAAGCTGTGAAAATGTTCCAAAGCTGGTGTAACTGAAATGCTTGAACATTTCAGAGTCGCTGTTTGCTCTGCTGTGAGTTTCTTTCAAACTCCAGACGGTGAGACCCATTATCTACAAACCAACCTCACATTCGATCCAGTGGATGAGAAGACCCATTATCTACAAACCAACCTCACATTCGATCCAGTGGATGAGACCCATTATCTACAAACCAACCTTGCATTCAATTTCCATCGATTCTATATATGGTAGCAGTCTGTAAATGTGACGTTTAGTGGCATGCCTTATGTGACAGTCAGTATTTTTACTTGATTTGTTCCGGTACTTTCATAGAGGAACACCTTAAAGAAGCACACTTGGAATCTAACCTGCCTTTTATTAACAAGAGGGTTATATTTTTCCTAAAACTAACACTGTTTAGCGATATAGTGGCTAAGTTGAAATTCAAGACAACATTCTGTGTTTACTTTCCAAATTAATTAGGAGACCATCATGCAGTGTTCCTACCGGCCACAATCTGCACAGAGATTTCATTATTAAATTATTAAATTATTGGAAAATATGCACAGAAACCCAAAATAACATTTTAAAAATTGCCTACTTGTTCCTTATGTTATTTTTGGATGGTTCATTTGGTAGAACTTGAGAGTTTTTGCCAGAATTCTCAAACCAGACACCTATATCACTTTTCCTTGGCAATTCTTAATGTGCTCTGCGTTGTTTAAACTGAGCCAATCCCAAAGGAATATTTTACACGTTTTCTAAGAGTCGTCAAGGTGAGGTGATGGCGGGGTTGAGTTATGACAGGTAAGTAGTTCTTCTTTTACACAACTTACTTAAAAACAAGATCTGCCGTCAGCATCAATTCCAAGTATCAGCCCACACCTCTTTATTGACATTTTTGCTGTATGGTCCAGCAACTCTAAATACAAAGTAACACCCAAAGTTTTAAACAGTTAGTTAACAAATCCTTTGCCATCGACAACTTGACTCCCCAGTTATAAATATCAAGGGAAATGTTATTTCTTAGAACCCTTAAAGCTGGTCTCACTATGCATCTGCTTTAATTCATTTATTATTTTATTGCTATTAAGATGATGATGATGATGAATATATTATAAAAGTAATATAGCTTCCATCTCAATCTCATTACTGGTATACAGTGGTTCTAAAGTTTCTGCAGTGTCTGCCTGCAGAACAATGATAAATTTGCAGTGTAAATTTGCTGTTTACCATGAATGTACTCTGCCTTTACAAAGCTTTACATGGTGACAGTGGTTTTTATAAAGCGCTCCTATTCCTATCTGTGATGCTTACCTATGCTTTACTATGCTTACTTGCTTCATTTATATACATTCTTTAAAACTGTATACAGTCAAGGAGCTTCACAAATTGTTTCTGTTAACGAATGCTCTGTCAAGACTGCTCTTGTCTATTAGGCAAATGAGTAATCGGACATGGATATACTTCTCTGCAGACATTTTTTAAAAAAAATCTAAACGGGGAAGAAAACTTCAACCATGAAGCAAAAGATTGCATCAGTGATTTCAAAAGAGTGCTAAAATGTATCAGAAATGACCCCCAGACGCACACGGCAGGTGCTTCTTTTTCCTCCAGAAGAGCAGAATATCTGATACAATAAAACAGTGCTTTCATTCGATTCGCAGCTTTATATCAGTGTATAGCAAGAAAACATTGTTGTGTTACTTTGTGTCCTTAATCAGCTCAGCAAGATAATGGAATAGATACTGTAACAGACAGCAGAGCGGGTGGGGTAATAATCAAACTCAGCCTCTCCAGAATATGCAGGTGTTACCATTGGATCATTAGCGATTCATTATGACTGTGCTAAACCTCACACTGTATCTTTGGCTTGGCTACCATATTGTCAGTGTAATACCTATTTCAGTCATAGTAATGCAGAATGGTAGGCAGGTCCAGAAAGTGAAGCAATAGCCGCAGATCTAGAAAAGCACAACCCAATTCAATTCAAAACCAAGAACATTACCTTGGTTGGTGAACCACATATTGCATTACCTTGGTTGGTGAACCACATATTGCATTACCTTGGTTGGTGAACCACATATTGCATGGCACTGTCTAAAGCAAATGTTCAGAAAAGAATTTTGGGAAACCACTTATTAGTATAAAGTTCAGTACCTGTCTGGCCAGTGGACCACGTTTAGAGGAAGGGGTGAGGTACACTGAGCAAAGGCGCAATTCCCTCTCAAAAGATGTTGGGGACATGACACTGACTTCTTGCAAGCATGCATTCCATGTTCGATGGTGGTCCACCGAGAGCCATCAAAGACATCGAGACAGTATCAATCAGCAGGAACAAAAAGTACCCACGCAAAGCTGTGCGACAACATCGAGATCATAGTTCTGCCAAGACATGCCATTGGAATACCACATTGCTGACATCGCTCCAGCTTGTCTAGAAGGAGAATCTCGGGCCCCTGATGTGTTCAAACTCTGCGGCGCGGGGGCAGACCGCATCGTGGAACCATTCTGTTATGTGCAACAGTTTAACGTGCAAACAAGTCAATCAGTGAGTATCAAACCACTGAATATAGGCTAATGGTGAATCAAAAGAGATCCCACGGGCTGGAGTCAGCAATACATTCGCTGTGCACGGAAAAGGATGCCAGCAGCCGCAAATACAGAACAGCCTAGGGACAAGGAAAGAATCCAGCGTCGGGGGCCAAAACACTCAGGCAATGTACTGGTACACCCTGAGCCAGGGCTGTAGAATTGAATCCAGCACATGTTTCTGCTTAAAAAAGATCAGTTTTGTGCTTTTAATGTTGAAGATTTCAAATGAAATACACTACCAGAGATCAGTTTACAAGGATTAGGGACATCTGAAATGAAATAACATTTGTATATGTTCTGTAAGATTAAATTAAAACATCATTAATAACAGCTTCCCAGCCTGCGCCGCTGTGCAGACGGCACAATGCTGTGTCATACATGCGTATCAAGCCTCACAGGGTCCAGGAGAGTTCATGTTACTGGAGTCTGCTGAGGCTGGGATTATTTTTCTATACAGCTGCTAAAGACACACTAGCAACAGGTGCTTTTCTTGGAAATAAAAATAAAAGTGCCGTCCTTTAGTTGTGATCCTACACCCTGCATCTCCAGAGCAGACACCATGTGGGGTATTAGACTGCTCATTGGATAAGCCTCATTTGGAAATGAAAGCCAGGAACCAAACACTACAGTCAAGTGCAAACAAGGTAAAATCTGTTCTGTTCCTTCTAAGGAAACAGTGGGAGTGCGGAAGAAAACAGGAACAGTTATTTGGTGGGATTGTCTGGTAGAGAGCCAGGGGAAGCGTTGGTTTTAAACCCCAGCACCAGCACTGACATTGAGGTCTCATTTTCTACACTCACGGTTTCTCCATTCCTTAATCCAGGACAGCCAAGGCTCTGGTCATACCAGCGATGCAGAGCTTGACAACAGAAACAATATCATTGATGCACTGTAAGCACAGGGTTACAAGTGCAGGAGGTACCATTCTTAGATGAAGACACAGCAATGCAGTGACCCTACAGAAGCATAATTGTTTCTTGGTGTTTCGTTCCACTAGAAGCCGGACCCCATTGTACAGCAGATTTTGCAGGGTGATCCTGGCTACATTATTAAAAAGTATAGGGGCAGTGGTGGAAGGCGACAAGTGAGGTAGAATAGACATACTGAACTGTAACTCAAGCAGAAATTGAGAACAGGATGAATCCCACCCCTGGGGTCTTCAGTGTGACAGGGGCATTACGAGACACTGGCTCAGAATGAAATGGATAGCCAGATTCTTATCGACAGGAGTAGGTGGTGTAATGGTTACGACACTTGCCTTTCACCTCTCAGCCCCGGGTTCGATTCCCACTTGGGAAACCCATATGAAATGAGCTCTTGTGGTCCTGGTGGATGAATCAACTCCCCATCCACTTTCCAGGGAAATCAAACACCAACACAAATCATTTAGGCGCACAAAAAACTCGGAAATAGGGAGCGTTGTTCAGTAGTAATAATACAAGAGCAATTACATGTATCTAGATATTAAATACATTTGTTTATTTTCCTATACCCTACACAGATTATTATCAGGTACTAAATTATACACCCTCACAAATAGATTTGCAAACAGTATTACAGTTCTGCAGTGGGTTGCCCAGACATGAATCCAGTATACCATGCCTGACAGAACCTTGATAATATTAAATATTAAATTACAAGGAGACTTATTACAAGAAGCGCATTGTTTTTAACCAAGAATTCTTGAGGTGCCAATTGAGCAGCACTGGAATCTGCACTAAGCATGCTCTTTATTGCCTTTGTGCTGCTCTCAGGTTTCCAAAGATGACGTTTCTTTAAGACTAAGGAACGTGTGAACAGTCAGGCCTGCTCTGTGCCAACTGGGAAGAGCAGCCCCTCGCCCTGGATTTGACTGCATTCTGCACCTGTAGCGGTTTTGTTAGGCATGCAGAACGCTGCACCTGCTATCTTGTACAACAGCACTTTCTTTGAACCGCATTGATCCCTGTCAGTGTTTCCAATCCCAGGCATGATAAGACATTGACCCAGCGCACCTCTGTCCAGCAGTGCGTCTGCATCCTGTATAGCCCACACACAGCCTGCAAATCAGCTGCTTTCATATCCCATTTTCATTTTCCATGTGCTTGCACAACCACTGCCAGTCCCCTTTGTTGCTTGGTAATAAGCGAGGTAGGCAAACACTAATTGTGAGTCACACCAATCTGAGGCTCTTTGATGAAACCGACTGTAGGGTCGAAAGAAAGCGTATCTGGAGTGTGTAAACTGTGCTGGCCTGCTATGGAAACACTGTCATTGCGTTTGCTCAGGCAGTTGATATAAAGAGGGAAACTCTTTGCAGCTTGTTGACAGTGCCCTCTTGTTCAGAGGTCACCGGCGATCTCGAGCTGCTATAGAGGCTTGACTGGGTGAGCAAAGAGACACAACTTCAAAATGAGGCTTTGTCAGCTCACTGAGTGGGTTTCATGCTTAGTGGACAGTGTGTGGAGTGGATGATGAACCTGAGAACTGAATAAAAGAGCTGCCTTGATGTTTAAGCTACCAGGACATTAAAATGTGCAAATCTTTACAAAAAAGAAAATTCAATCACAAATCAAAAGGTAAAACTTGAGACCTCATTCATAACTCTGTGTACACTGAAGAAGGCATAAGCTGAAATGCCTGTTTATTTGACTTAGTTTCTTATAGTTATACCTTAAAACACATGAGGCCTGCTCATAGAAAAAATACAGACTATGGATAAAATGTACCAGAAATGTTAAGATCATTCAATGGTGCTGCCCAGTGTTTACTGAGGGTATGGTACGTAATGACTACAGTTGTTAAAATTTGAATCCATAGCTGGGGGTGAAGAGGTTAATTACTTTTTCAGGAGAAATCATTTCACGCTGAACTTCGGAGAGTTAAACAAATTGTGCTTAATTAAAAAGAGCTGCAACAGGGCTAATGTAGTTTATTTGTAAAGCACTTGGTTTCGTGTCTATTGATCTTTGTTACAATCACATTTCTCTGTGAAACCTGTGCTGATTTTGTACAGATCTTACTCCCTTCATTCATAATTACTCATACACTTGTAAGACCAAGGGCAACATCAGAAGGGGTGTAGTTTGAACATGGGTTAAAAGAAGAGATCAAAAATCTCAACTGGGCCTTATTGCAATATTCTGCCCTTGGGCTATACTGTTCCACATATATACCTAGAGCTATGTCTTTCTTTCTTTCTTTCTTTCTTTCTTTCTTTCTTTCTTTCATTTCGTTTTAACAATTTATACTTTTGTTTAATAAAATATGAAGTCCCATTGTGCAAGTCCCGTTTTTCTTACTTTTTAAAAGCAAAGACAACCCTTAAGAGTATGTAGCCTTTGTAGATTTCCTGTGGGTGGGAAATCTGCCCTTGTTACACATTTATCATGGACAGGGCGATTTGCCTGTAAGGGAAATACAGGCCAAGAAGTTCAATTTCAATTTCAATGTATTTTATTTACATAGCACCTTTCATACCACAGTATCTCGAAGCGCTTTCTTTATATATCGGTTAAAATAGAAATAAGTAAGTATACAATATCAAGAAGTAATAATGAAGGGACTCCCGAGTGGTGCATCCAGTAAAGGCACTCTGCCTAGAAACACTCTGCGCCCTATAGCTTGGAGATCGGCGGTTCAAATCTAACCTATGCCACTGTTGACCGTGGACGGGAATTTCCAAGGGGCGACGCACAATTGGCCAAGCACTGCCTGGGCGGGGTAGGGGTTAGGTTGGCTGGGGAGTCCTCGGCACACCAGCGAACCCTGTGGCTGGCCGGGCGCCTGCAGGCCAGCCTATATGCAATTCATAACTGAGGATGACTGACGGCATTCGTTTCGGAGGATGTGAGTGATCATCTTCATCTCTCCCAAGTTAGTTCAGGGGTTTCAGTGATGAGCCAGGCTAAATATTAATTGGAAAATGAATAAAACAATTGTTTTAAAAAAAAGAAGTAAAAATTACAAAGTAACAATAAATAATAATTTATAGTAATAATAATAATAATAATAATAATAATAATAATAATAATAATAATAATAATAATAATCAAGATAAAACAATGGAAGAAAACAGAAAATAAATAAGAATGATAAAACACAAAATTACAAAAAATAAAAAGATAAAAACAATTATATTTGTAACTCAGGTTAAAAAGGCTAGACTATAAAAGTAAATCTTTAATCTTGACTTAAAAATATTGAACAAAGCAGCATCTCTAATAGAATGGTTGACTTCAGATTCTATGGACACACTAAATATACCAAGGGAATATACCCAGGAGTACAATGTATTTAACAAACTAATCCTGTGTCTGGTAGACATCACATTTTTTTTATTTTTTTTCATCATGATGTCAAACACAGGTCCGAAAACATGTAGTTAAGGGTCATTCCCTAATTGACCCCTGTGGAAGGAAGTCGCTTCAATTTGGTTTGCTAATTTGTCTCATAAAGGCAGCGTTTCCTTTGGTGTGGCAATCTGATATCCTCCTCTATGTTAGCTTCTTCACCAGCCTGCTCAGAAATCACACACACTCACCTCTGTGGAAGTGAGGAAACCTGATCAGACTAAGAGTAATAATAGGTACAATGGTACATTACGTGTCACTAAACACATTGTGACTACACTATATGTCTGTGTAGTTACATAGTACAATAGTACACAGCATAAACCCAACTGCCAATTATTTACATTTTGTAATTTAACATGTTGTTGCATGCATACTTACTGTGCAGTAGTAGAATACTGCTCTTAATTATAACTATTTCCTGTGTCTTGTATTTGATTGTACTCTTTTAGGTATCCGTATTCACGATGTTTGTAATTGGTCTTATTTGAAATTGTTCTTATCCATCTATCATATTTACCTTGTGCTCTTAATGGTCTTTTCTTGTATGTACAAATATTTTTACTATACGTTTAACTGCTCTTAGTCAAACTCGCTCTTAAATGTAATTATTTACTGTATTCCTTATTTTGCTCTTATTTGAAATCGATTTTATTTGCTACTGATTTTCCTGTACTTTATAACTGCTCTTATTTGTAATGTGACATTCTGTAATGTGATATTCTATAATGTAATATTTTGTAATGTGATACTTTCTAATAACTGTAAGCTGCCCTAGATAAGGATGTCTGTAATAATAATAATAATAATAATAATAATAATAATAATAATAATAATAATAATACTATCCATTCACATCACTGAAACCCCACCTACAGCAGCCTGATTGACTGGAACCGTGCCACTGTGGAAAGGGCACTTCCTGACCATACTAATAAAATTAATTTCCATGTAGATTTAAAATAAAAATAAACCTGCCTGAGATCTAGCTCACACAAACCAGTACACATGGAAGTTAAAGGTATCTACAATATGTCTTGTGCATTCTTTTCTGGGCTGTGCATATGCAAAACACTACCCACCAACAGGCTCTTTTGTTCCAAGCCTCTTGAAATTTTAATCAGGGAGCCATTTATGAATAATAAAGTTGCTAAAAGGCAGGGACGTGGGCATCCAAACCCATGACGGCACTTCTTACATCGGATCCTCGAAGCCACTGTCTCTTTAGATTTAAAACCAATAAGCCTGATTTCTTTATGCGTCGTGCTAGGGTTCTATTTGGCCCAATCTGAATGCCATTAAAGCTGGCGGGATGCAAAAGGACCAGCTCTCCGTTTGAATAAAACCTACAGTCCCTCATGGAGAGATGCACAGCAGCAATCCTTTTAATAATTCAGCTGCTTCTTTGAACGAAAGTATAAGGATGTTAATAAAACACACGCCGCTATCTTATTTAAAAATGCATAATGGATCACTTAAACTGGGTACTTATCAAATAAATGAAAAGGGTGCGGGCTCTGATTCAGTCAAAATGAATAAGTGGTGCTCATGCGGTCTGTATCCAGCACTATTCTGGAGAACTTGACAAAGCTGCAGAGACACTCAGAGGCTATAAGTCTGTACTGCAGTGCAGCCTCTTGGCACATGTGCTTTAGAGCAATATTGAAAACTATATTGGTACTTGAACCCATTCATCTGAAAGCCAATGGGAATGGAGATGTTTTGGTATGGGTAGCACTAGTACAGGCAGTCACAGTGATCCGACTATCCTGGCAGGTGCAGGACTTTACTTTAAATGTTTTTACTATTTGTGTAAAACGGGTTTGTTTTTGAAGCCCTGGGAAGTACATTTTAAATCTGACTTGTTCTAAAACTGTTTATCAGAAGTTCTGCTGTGTTTCTGAAGTTTCATAAGCAGAAACGTCATTGATTTTTATAATGTGCGTTAAGTCTTGATAAGCAGGGAGCTCCAGAGCTCCTTCGAGCCATTGTGCAACTCTCTAACATCAGCAAAAGTTTCAGATTTACATTTGCAACCCAGAATAGCATTTCCCTCTGTGCCCATTAGTCCAGTGTTGCTGTTCCCTGGCCTGCTTGATGCCTTATTCCATGTGCTGAGTTCCCATGTGGGGCTTTCTTTAACCAGCTCTGCTGGCACACAGCCCTCCATCTCCAGACCTCCCTTCAGCAGCTAAATCACTTTGAGAAATGCATTCGCTTCCCTCGTGGGCCCGGCAAGATATGTAACATGATATTTATCCATGTCTATTGTTTTCCATGTAACGTACCCTGTGTGGAGCGTTTGCTGGCAATTCTTCATTTCAGACTGTTTTAGCAGGATAATGATTCCCCCCTTCTCTTTTCAAAGTGAGGTCCCAGTGCAAACTGAAGTAAGTTAGAACATAAAGCGATAAATATGAGAACAGCAATAAAAAACTAAAAACACAAATTCAAAGTCGTCACAAGTGCATAACAAATTAGGTAGGAATGTGATTACCGTAGTTGAAATGTTCACTGTAGATACTCTGTTATCAGTTTATATAGGTACAGTGTATATAAGATGTTTGTCCTGTGTAACGCAAGAGACCCAGAAACGTGTGAAACATGAATATAAGACTTGCAAAGGCTGCTATTCATAAAGTTCACTGAAGTGTTCAGGATGGTCCGCAGTGGCATTGAGATGATGCTACAAGCTGTTCTTAAAAGGATCCTGAAGACGGTTGAATTGTTAAGACCACTCTGTCATCTGGTATATTATAATTTCTCATTATAACATGAATCTTGATTTTAAACAGTGCTTTTCCGCTACTGTTCCTGATAGACTTCATGCATCTTAGAAACCAAAGTCCCCAGGGAGCTTTGCGAGCTTCACTTCCAATTAGTGAGCTTGTCTTTAAAGAAACAGCGTTCTTCTAATAACCAGACAGCACACATCTGGACTGTCACTGCAGGGACTGGCTCTTTGTGCTGTTTTCAAAGTGCCCTGGTCATGGATCCCAATCACTGGAGGCAGGTGCTGCTCCAGCCTCGCTCTGCAGTGTTAACTTTAATATCGCAAGGAGAGAAGAATGACTTATTCATCACCAAGTTATTGGAAAAGCAGCCTCCTCACTTGGCAGAGGCCCAGCTATAGTGTCTCCTGGTGGTACCTGCTAGTTTAAGGTGCTTCATCCACACAGAGGGAAAAAAAGGCAGAAAATTAAAATCAATAACTTCATTACATTCTGAGCGTGTTAGCGTACACCTGAGCTTTTCATTTTTTTAAACCAGAATAGACTTTACAAAGACCTAGTGTTATATTTATTAATGCTCAGTCTCTTGTCTGGGAAACCAAGAGCTACACAGATATTGCCTGAGGAAAAAGGCAATAAATATATAGAATAAAGTGTAGATCTATAACATGGCCACTGCTTTTGTAGCAGGCGTTAAGCCTGGGAGAAGCTTTGCTTGTGAATTATCACACAGGCCTACATACAGCATTTAGCAACTATGCATAATCTGAAGGAAAAGAGGCTCCTAATTTGTGGCAGTGGAGAGTCAAAAGCATACAGTATTTCCAATAAAGCTGATTCTGCTGCACTATACACCAAAATCCCTGTGCAGCAAACCCCACGCATTTGCTGATTCCCAACTACAGAACAAATCGGCTTTCAACTTCACACTAATAATGCTACAGATGTAACTGCTGTATAATAAGGATTTTAGAGCTGTGGAAATCGATAGTGCTTGCACCGCGCCACAAACAACATCTTATTTGAAAATAGTCAACTTCAGAAATACTGGCCTGTGATTTATCTACAACACAACAGGAGTACATTATTGCCAGATACCAGATAACTGGAGCATGTTCGGGGGTCCCACTCTTTACAGGCGATCCATTACATTAAACACACAATGAAGCTGATTGTGTCTTTGGAATATTTAAATGCAAGTCTAATGAGTGATATCTGTTTTTCTGGCATATGCATGTATTTTTATGGGCATTTTTACCTATATGAAAAATATACTGGATATATATAGGATATCTAAATTATGAAAAAATACTATTATTATTTGTTTATTTAGCAGACGCCTTTGTCCAAGGCGACTTACAGAGACTAGGGTGTGTGAACTAAGCATCAGCTGCAGAGTCACTTACAATTACATCTCACCTGAAAGACAGAGCACAAGGAGGTTAAGTGACTTGCTCAGGGTCACACAATGAGTCAGTGGCTGAGGTGGGATTTGAATTGGGGACCTCCTGGTTACAAGCCCTTTTCTTTAACTACTGGACCACACAGCCTCCTAACCCCTGATATATATATATATATATTATACCTGATTTTGAATATGTTCTGATTTGATATAATGGAAATGTGTGAAAAAAAAAGTTAAAAGAAGTAGTAATGGGTCCAACAAAAGTAACACACATATATTCTTAAACAAAGCAACAAATATAGAGCTTGGAAAGCAGGTGTGAAGCCGGCCCTTCTGTCGTGAAGCTCACAGATAGGTCTGCCGTGCCTGCCTGGCTTTGCCTTCTATCAAACAGACTGCACAAGGAAAGAAGGGAAGGAGCCATGGCAGAAATAATTATAGAGCTCAAAGTTAGCTCAGGGAGGCTGCAGGCTAAGATCAACTCTACTGATTCCATCTGCAGTCTTTTATTTCTCTAACCTTAAACATTCCTCTATTATAAGTCACCATGTCAGATTCTCCCCCAAGCCCTGAGGGCTGCTGCCTCTGTTAGCACTCTGTGTATCAGTTGTCAGAGCTCTTAGCGTCAGTGTTTTTCCAGCCCAAGTTATACCGTACGGGCTTAAAGGATGCTATAGCGGCCTGCTCTAAGGGCTTGTGTCCACTATCCACGGCCTGTGTTTGCAGTCCTGGTGTTTGTTTTCTGTAATAATTTAAAGTATAGCAAAAGACTAACTGAACAAACCGAAAAAGAACAAGAGAAGACTAGTGGAATTATTTTAAATAATCTGCGATGAGCCTTGCTGAATCCATCCCCTCAGACCACCAAAAATAAATAAATAAATAAATAAATAAATGGAAGCATGCCATAACTTAAAGTTAACAGGAAATGGACCAGGCCACCTTTCCCTATTCCAGCCCCAAAGTAGATGGAGAACCCTTCAAAACGCCACTGTCAACTGAGACCCTTCCTTATAGAAACGGAATTCTGCAGTTAAAAAAACAAAGCTAGAAGAATGAATGAAAGAAAGCAGAGCAAGCCCCGGGTGATCAGAGACCTCAGTAACCTGCTCAAACAGAACAGGCCTGCAGTGTGAGCAAGAGAACAGTTTACTGCACCCCTTCAAGAGCACAACCAGACACACACTTGTGGGTTAGTATTCAGCAAGCTTCTCCACGAACAAGGGAAAGCAGCTCTGAACCTGTCCCTTTGAACTAATCAAAAAGGAAAAGAAACAAAACAGGAGCGCAAAAATCAGAGATATCGGCAGCAGCGCTTTACAACATCCAGCGGCCAGGTTTCATTTTCCTGTATTTATTTATTAAATGGTACGGGATTCTGTGTGTGTGCTTTAAAGCAGATTCTGGATGCAATTCCGATGAACCCATACTGTACGCTAATTGAAAAGGGCTGGGAGATCATCCTTTGGTGACCTTTCTCCTTTTCTTCATCCCCCCCCCACCTGAATTAAAGTCAGTTGGCAGATGCATTGTGGTCCATGAAATATTTAACAAAGCCATAATGACTCCCTGGAGAGCGCTGGAGAAATCCTACTGCTCCACTGCGAGAGGATTGCAACGAACAAACAGAAAGCAAACTAAAGAAGGTTTGGAGAGAGGTCCCTCATCAGCCCTTCATGTTTGGAAGGACAGAGTCAAAGTGTCACAATGCCAAACACAAAATATCACTAGGACCTATACGGAATATTGTCCAACATCCTCCATTATATTGTTGAAGAGTTTAGTCTGGCAGCATCATTTGGAATAAGAAGTCTTTTATTTAAAACAAAATTGAACAAGGCACGCTTCTGTGTGGTGTGTAATAGAATGGTGCTTTGGGCTCCCCAAACTGATACGTTGATAAAAGTGAGCCCAGGGCTGCACCTATTCTGTTGACTTTGCTCTGAGGCACACTGTGGTCAGTTTGATCTAACAGGGTAATCACGGTTTAGGGTGAATCAGGAGAAGCAGGGCATTCAGCAGCACTAATATTTTTGATAGCGCTACAAAATAATGATACAACTGCTGAAAAGGAAATGCCTTAATTAATAAGAACACCTCTTATGGGCTCTGATGTCGGCCACAACACATTGTGATTGGATTAAAGGTTCCCCGAGCGGCCGCCCCCTTCAAAGCACTGACAGAATGTTTTTGAATATTTTCATTGAGGGAGCAGGAAAACAGGGTTGACTACCCACAATAAAAGCTATTTTAAAAAAAGAAATTAAAAAAAAAAACATTTTATTTTATTAACAGGGCATATTCAAAAACATATATTTATATATTTATTTTTGTTGGTTTCCTCCGTGAAATAACTGCACCAGAAAGAAATACAAGAAAAGTCATTCCTGTATTGATTACCAGCAAGGACAGGTTAGTATTTTTATTTTATTGACAGAAAACCATTTACCAAGCAGCACATAGACACAGTGTGTGAAACTCTATCGACCCAGTACAGTGCTTCCCCATTAAGAAATGCGACAACCATTCCCATGCAGTCTTGTATAAACACATTTCAGATGTATCTGAGAGGTGTGAAGAGACCAGCTGTCCATTACACAACCAGGCTGTGGATCATCTTAGGAAACCCAATTTCCCCCCACTTGCTCTGAATCCAGATTCAGAACGCATGTGGGTGTCCTTGGAGTTCTGAAGGGGTATCAGCCCATGTCATGTTAAAGAATAGTTTTGATATACTGTATTTACATAGATTAGTGTCTTCGGCAGTATCAGCTCTGTTATGTTTTCTCCACTATAACAAAAGCATCTGTTTACATTTTTGCTTTGCTTCTCCGAGGCTGTCAAGGTTTCGTGGGCCACTGATCTCCCAAAGCCTATCCAGGCAGATGCTTTCCTCAGTCCGTCCATGACTAAGCAGTCTGAGCAAGAAATGTGCCTCTTTGTCTTAATAAAGCTTGACTCTATAACCAGCAACCCCCTTAGTATCAGTTGTGCTATATCTGTGTGGGCAAAATGAATATGAGGCACAATGATAAATCAGATGAAATCATTCTGTTTTTACTCCACTCATCCGCTAGTAATGTGGTTTAAATCTGCCATGCTTTTCAGCTGATCCCCATCATCATCCATATGTAAAATGTTTATTTTTCTAAAGGGCACATATAATATGACACTTGACTGATCATCCTCAATAAGGACCATCCTGCATTTGGCATAAATGGGAGAGAAGGCACAGTGTGTGTGTGTGTGTGTGTGTGTGTGTGTGTGTGTGTGTGTGTGTGTGTGTGTGTGTGTGTGTGTGTGTGTGTGTTGTTGTCCCTCTTCTAAGCCCTCTCAAACTAGGAGGCAATTAAGTTTAACCTGAGTACAGCCCGTTGTTAGCCAAAGCCAGGTGAGAAGTAGGTTTAATTGTTTTTTTCTGTCCCCAGCCAAACAGAAAACAATGAGGTCCATTTGCACTGTGAGGATGCGGAAAGCTGCTGCACTGTGTACACAGAAAAGGCTTGCAAAAAAGGTTAGCCTGACCCCTATACCATTTCCTAAAATAAAATCATCTCGCACTTTCAGAGGCAAACACTCTCCTCATCTCGTTATTAACCAAATATAGGGACCTTGACCGAGCTCAGAAATTCAAATATTTAAACAACGCCACAAAAATATATAGAGTTCCAGCGGCCCTGGCTGCTCGATGTAATTTGACATCTAAATTATTCCGAGGCCAACGCCGAAAGCTATTCAAAGGCTTATTTGAAGATATGTCAATCAAGGGATCTCACTTCTGCTGCCGAGCACACGCCAGCAATCTCAGTGACGCGGATAACCTTCGGAGGGCCAGAGATAAGGTGAACACGACCCCTAATGAATATATCAGGTCCTTGTTGTGAGAGCCAGCTATCCAAATATCTTACTGCAGCCTTAATGATGCTTTTATCCACGAGATGTTCAAAACATGTATTAAGCATGATTACCATAAACAAGGAACAAGGTGTGGAGGCTTGTCCTTGCTATTTCCATTTGGCTGATAAGATTTAGTGGGCCGCCATTAAATGGAAATGCCAGCCCTGTCTTCCTCTGCGATGAGGAATTAAAGTTGCTTTCTCGTGTTTGCTCGTTTTGAAAGAAGCCGTCTCTTCCCGGCGATATTAAACAGGCCTTTCATCTGTTTTAGATGAGATGCAGATGACTCAGTTATATCTGGCTGCCCGTGCGGCTTGGTTCTAACATAAAGAATGCACAGCTCTGTCACCATGTTTATTACAGTCACCTTATGAGACAAAACAGTTTTTTGTAAATTTGGGTTGCTGAGGTTGGGCAGTGCCAGAACTGAAATCCGTAAGTATCTTGTTCTTTTAATCTGACTGGACAGCTCCTAGACAAGCATTTCCAAGTGGAGGTACGCTCTGCCAAGCAGGGCCGGGGGAGGAAAGCTCCTCCAGGCTTCAGGCAAAGGAAAGGCCCCTGTCCCTACAAAAGAAAAAGGCAGCGCTGCGATTACACAGCGCAATGGTCTGCATCGCACTGAGCTACAGCGCTGCAATTACACAGCGCAATGGTCTGCACTGCACTGAGCTACAGCGCTGCGATTACACAGCACAATGGTCTGCACCGCACTGATCTACAGCGCTGCGATTACACAGCGCAATGGTCTGCATCGCACTGAGCTACAGCGCTGCGATTACACAGCGCAATGGTCTGCACCGCACTGAGCTACAGCGCTGCGATTACACAGCGCAATGGTCTGCATCGCACTGAGCTACAGCGCTGCGATTACACAGCGCAATGGTCTGCACCGCACTGAGCTACAGCGCTGCGATTACACAGCGCAATGGTCTGCATCGCACTGAGCTACAGCGCTGCGATTACACAGCGCAATGGTCTGCATCGCACTGAGCTACAGAGCTGCGATTACACAGCACAATGGTCTGCATCACACTGAGCTACAGAGCTGCGATTACACAGCGCAATGGTCTGCACCGCACTGAGCTACAGTTCCTTCTGTACTTGAACGATATATGAAATACAACAGATATTTCAATGCAAGTTTAGCACTTGTATGCTCCACAACTCAACTGGGTTTCGTTCTTACAGGTAGACGAGGGTACTTATTTTTGTATTTTTCTGTTTATTGCACATTCCTGAAGACTCAAGTATACCTTATTTTTGCCATGTGTATCATCTCGTGCAAAGTAAACAGACAAAAGTCATGGAAACAACAGTACCATGTTTTAATCACTAATTGTTTAAGATCTTTAATGTTGTGTATAATTAACCCTGTGTCAAATACCCACCACTGTAACAGTTTTGAAAGAATCAATTGCAAGAGATATTTACCATAACAGATACAGAAAAGAAAAGAAAGAAGGATAGCAAGAATAAGCTTTGTGCTGCAGCATTATAATTTCCAGATGAGACCTGCCTTTTTAAAAAGATTACATGGTATTCATTAAGATATCAAGGAACTGTCATCCTCCATAGAGCCCAGGAGAGAGCTGTAGTGCATTGTATCTGGCAATGTGGTCTTTATTTAGCAATCATTTTGATTGCCCTGTGCATTTCCTGTAAAGAAGAACCTGCTATATCCTTACGTAGCTTGTAGCACTTCTTGTGTTTGTTTCCTTTGGAAGTCCCCACAGGGACCTCTTGTCATAGAAATTCTCATTTAGTGAGAAGATGGAAAAATGACTAAACTGGAGTTGGCAACCGTACCACAAGCGAGGTGCATCCAGTCCACCAAGATATATCTGAAAGCAAGAGGAATATAATTCAATGACATGTGGAACAAGTGCTCCAACCAATAATGAGTCTCAAAGGCATGCTGTGGGATCCATTTGCAAATGCAAAGGCTACACGAGAAATTAAATGTGCTATTTCTTGTGCATTGTTGCAGCATTTTACCTTATTAAGATATATATATATATATATATTTTTTTTAAATACATTTGTGTTTTTAAGAGAAATTGTTCTTGGTCACTTATTGTTGAACACGCCCCCTCATTAAATATGATTTAAACAAAGGTGGTTATGAAACCCTGTGGGTACTATGAGTTTAAACCAAGATGTCATAAATGCACTGTACCACGGTAAAGGCTGTAGCGCCAAGCTTGTTCATTAGGAAGCAGTGAATAGTGCTCTTGCTTAAAACATGCCTGCTTTTCAGATTTGCAGACACAGTTTGCAGCTGCTAAGTGATGTTCTTCATCAGCGTCGTGCTGTACAGTAAGCAAGTTAACAGTGAACCTTTTTATCAATAAGGACATCAGCTGCTTGACATTATCAATAAAACAATGCTTCTCAACTGTTTGTTTTTAGATGCTTTGAAATAATCAATACCGGGAGGCTGCCAGTAAGTGTCACAGATGGTCAACCAATTGCTTCTTTTGAGAAACCAGATTGCAGAGATGAGTATCTGTCTCAACTTGTAACAGGATACAGATCTGCAAACTATATATCCTAAAAGTGACAAGAGGTCAACTGTGGGTGGCTAGAGTGGACATAAGCTTGCCAGTATTAACCCACTGGTGAAAGGTTTTTAGCAGGACCTTATCACGTTCCTTACATCCGCATTTGGTTTCGGGCAGACTGGGAAAGATATGCAGACAATCTGTTGCATACCAAAGGACCATCAACCACATTATATATATATATATATAAATATATATATATATATATACATTTTTGTTTTGCCATCCAAAACAAATTGCTTGTTGCTTTTTCAGATAACATGATATGGATCTAGAACACAGGAAATTCTAGTCACACAACAGTTGTTGTTTGCATTGATTAATTCTAATTAGCAAAAGACTGTTGCAGGACAATTAGTGGTTCTCTAAACGGCAACTGACCCTTAACCTGTCTGGTGGGCAAATGAACATTTTTTCTGGTAGCATTCCACCTAACACAGGACCTGAAGCCAGCGCACTCCGTTCATCTTGTTGAGGACCTCCGCAGGGACAGCTTTGGCAGTGGTTGTTCATTGTTGCTGGCCGTGCTTGAATTTGGCTCTAGCTTGCAGCACTTGGGTCTCTATCAGCCCCTCCTCTAATTATAGTAGCATTATTTTTCATTCTTATTTATTTAATTTAAAATGCAAGGATCAGTAACCATGTATTGCTTTTGGCGTAATCTTAAAAAAAAAAAAAGAAGTGCCTTTAGCAGCACCAACCAGCATTACCATTTTGCTTTTACCAATCAACCACTAACTTAACCTAGAATTGTAACTCCAGGTAAGAGTGTAGCGTTTGGGTTGGCCTCACACTGCATAGCCCTTTCAGAGTTGATGGGTATCGTCTAAAAGCATGCTGATCAGTGTCTTCAGCAATCCATTCAGGCTGACTGACACACACGCAGCAGGACGCCGTTTCAGTGCCACTCTTCAAAGCCTGATGAAAACAAAATGTACGCAAAGTCATTAACTTTTTCTCTATTTTAAACTAAATCACAGATACTTAATATTAACAAGAAATTTATGCCATGGCTCAGAATGGGGGTACTCCTGCACTTACTCAGAATGGGGGTACTCCTGCACTTACTCACAATGGGAGTACTCCTGCACTTACTCACAATGGGGGTACTCCTGCACTTACTGCAAGAACATGCATTAGAGTCTCAAGAAAGAAAGGGTTGATTATGTTCAAATTCGAACCCAAGTGATGTCAGGCTTAGTCATCAGGAGTGTGCCTGGAGGCGGGGTCTGTAAACAAACCTTCTGATCGAGTACGTAGAAAGCTTAACGACAGATCAGCAGTCTTGTGTTTTAGTATTGGGGTTCCCAATTAGGTCTGGTAATTACATTTTATTTATGTGGAAGGGAAGGAACTATTGACCGAGCCTGACACTATTTATCAAAGCTGGAAATCAAAAAATATGCACATTCTCATCCTCCGCGAGTCCAGGCCGACAGATTATAACTCCTCATCCAGGCGATCGGGGGCTGCATTGCTTAATGAATCCCGCACCGGACCCAGGGTTCAAATACTGAGAACCCAGTGATATCCACGGCAGCATGCAGTACAGTGAGGTAAGTTGTTCCATCATCAGTTCATGATCCATTCCACCCTTATTCATATGAACTGCCACTCGGCAGTAAACAGTGCTGACTTTGTTCTGTGGTGTTGCCAGGCATGCTTACCCTGCGAGGTTCAGAATGTCCTCTAGGTGAGATAATGTGTCTTGCAGGTCGAATGGCAGTGGCATAGAAGCATTGTGATCACTCCAGTAAGGATGGCATATAGGTTCTTCATCAGCTGGTAATGTTTTGTCAAGTCTAGACTGGCACCTACAAAAAAAAAAAACGTATTTGAGTTGAGTGGAGGAGGAATTGTGTAAAACTGGCAGATCACTGAACGTGGCTAGAATGTTGCTACTTCATGTCTGTTACAGTACACACACACACACACATTCATTTTGATATGGGGGGTAGATTGCGATTGGCAACTTTAGAAAAGGGCTCTATAGTACTTCATCTGGAACTCTTAGTATCAGAAGATGTCCCCTGTCTGTAAGGCAATGCCTCTGATTGCCCTTGTAATTCTGCAGTACACACAGAATTGGGAGCATGACCTGGGCCAGTATTCCATAACGTTGCAAGTTCCAGGGCTATGAAACACTGGAGTCACATCAGCAGTGTCAATCCAGCTGCAAACCATTATAAACAGACTCTTCATCGCTGGCTTCCAGTTCAGCCTCCTGAGGGCTCCAGAGTCTGGGACCACGAAGTTCCTCCTCCATGGATCTGTACGGTACTCTAGGTGGGTGGTCCCTGTGGGAACACAGCCACGGGACAGCTAGCTGTTCCTACAATTTGTGGTTATACATTTAGTTTAAGCCACTTAATACCCGAGGCTAAGTGCTACACTTCAGAATCATTTGCCCTCAATCGGTTGTACGTTAGACTTGGAGGACAGTATTAACATATAACATTCCAATATATCTTGAGCGCTTCACATCAGCACCTGATAACAGCATCTGTTAACATGCACTAAGTACTATTATGTAGCACATCACTTCATAAATAATAAGATTAGCCGACCTCAGGGCTCTGAGATGAGTAATGTGTTTAAATGTTCTCATTATTTATTTAGTACAAGAATTAAAGGAATAGAAGCAAGTGGGGACAATCCGCTTAGCATAAATATTCAACTGACTGTAATAAGTGCCCAAATTAACACAATAATACAACTTCTCTTTTTTTAAAAGGTCACATTACGGTTATTTTGCCACATGGATGAGATTGTGCATCAGGGTAATTAGGAAATTGATGTCTGCAGCCTGAATCTGCATAAGCATTTATGCCTTCAGAAAAGGGTTTTCTTATTCCGTTTCTGCGTGTCGTATTTGTACCGGTTTTCAATCTGCTGTGCTGTGCTGCACATCTAATTGCTCTTGAAATCAGTATTTATTAGGGTGTCTATGATGCAGAAGGAGGCAAAGTGACTGGTCACATCGTAATAGCCGTTTGAGACCTAGATCTCGTGGCTACCAACATGGGAAGGTTTCGCTAAAATAAAGGAAAACCATCTGTGATCATATACGAGTGCAGTACAAAAATCCCTTTCTTCAATGATCACTGACACTGTGTTTTACTGAATACCACAGAGACCACAATGAATGCTATGCTAATGTGAAAGGTATTTAAGATACCCCCCTTTTCCCAAGGTCAACTCTACACTTACCATAACTTGAACTGATCTGCAAGCACTGCTCATGATGCTAAAATTAATCACTTTAGCTAAAATGAGTGTTAATTATGGACATGCAACCAGTCAATAAAAGGTTAATGCACAAGTCAAAGGATAAATTCCTTTAAGCATTGCCTCACTCCTCAGACTAAATGACTAACATTGTGCTTGGCGGTTTTTTTAATCAATACGTTTTACAGTAATGCGCTGGCCATCGATTCCACCAGAAATGTAGCTCTATTTCGTCTGCCTCCTCCAAAAACATCTTGTTGTAAGTAAATAAAATGACGAATCTCTCTTTCGCTCGACTTTGCAGATACACTGTAATGAATGCGCTGTTTAAGATTAGCATCTGGAGTTGCCATTTGTTAAGTGCGCAATTATCTATCACAGCCAGACAGAGCTGCATATTAAACAAATCTTACTTGTAACAGGAAGGAAAACTACATTTATGCAACAGACTCTGGTAATTACACTAATAAATGCAGAATACCAATAAAAACTCGATCAGCTGGTTCCCAAACAACTATTAATGTAAATGTCATAGTGGAAACCTCTCCATGGTCAGGGATGACTGGAACCTTTTAATATGTTCTTTCAGATTAATGATTAAGAGCTAGCTTTAAAATGCATACACTTCATAAGTCTTGAATGATGTAGACGACACCATAAAACTGCGGTCCATCATACTCCCTTGTATCGATAGCACACCTGTGGCACAAGGTCAATGGAGAAACCACAGTTCTGAGTTACTTGTGCTTCAATTCTATTGGCTCTTCACCTTTTTAACTGGAGGATCTAAATCTAGGACTAGGACTGAAATGGCCAGTATGTGTATTTATCTAATAGTCTGAGATAATGTGCTAGATTCTCAAAGCTATTTACTTCAAATCGTCATTCTGAATGGAAAAAACACCAATGAAGCATCTAAAGCAAATAAGAAACAATGTAATACTCCATTCAAGCCCCTGAATTAAAAGTCTTCGTTGGTTATTTCTAGTTTGGTAATTTTATTGGGTGTGTTTTCCTTGCTAAAAAAAAATTGCTAATGACGAATTGGAGCAAATAACTTTGAGAATTTAGTCCAATGCGTTTTGTTAAATTTATCAAAATAGCAGTGAATCTAAGTACAATCGTTGTTTACATATCAAGACCAAACCACTCGTTTTACTGTAAGAGAATCACACACACAGACTGCTTGAGATGTTGGATTTCTCAAAGTCCCCTTCTTTTAATGATTTAAAAGGTATCTGTACCTAAATCAGTTTCAATCAAATGAATAGACCCTAATTATTTACAGGGTAGTTATTAAAGTATTCTTAATTGCCCCAGAGCATTCAGTAACGAGAGTATACACACCCGCTTCACCTCCTGTTCACTGATTAAAGGTGGAGGCTTCATTTGTGTCCCCATTTTGTTAGAAACCACTGGTTATCATGCGCACCATGACTAAAACTATGCGCTGATGGTAATTATTACCTGCACGCTTTTTCTCTCCTAGTAAATCTGATGCAAAATAATTATCTTTGTTTAGTGTTCGTTATTTACAACTCGTTATTTACAAATGCAAATGTTGTGAGGTCTTTATAGTTCTCTGTCAGCTCATTAAAACAATTGCAATTGTATTCCAGATGATGCCTGGACTCCATAGCTGGCCTCACAGATGTGGAGTACAACTCACAGCTACGTTGAAGGTAAACGCTAAACAGAGTATGTAATTGAAACAATAAAAAACAATTACAGTCTAGACAAAGAAGGAGGCAACGTGACTTGGCCGTTAACATGCTGGGACCAGGTGGGGGTCCATTAGGCATTTAACAACTTAACAAATTACAAAAACACCTAGGTATGCCCCCTTTCCCCTCAGGCTACCATACTTGCATAGTATCTGCCAGTTTCTACGCAGAAAGAAATTGATGACCAGCAATTTCTGTTTCAGGCCAGCAGGTAAGATAAAAAAACATTTTTATACCTGGTCCTATTTGTCCGGCTGTCAGAGCTGTAAGTACCGTGATAAATGGGCTGTCATGACAGCAATACAGTTACTACCAGCTGACCTCTGACCTCAGTCACATGATAAAGTCACCTGAGACACACAATTCCCACCTGTCTGTAGGTAACAATATAGGGGTCAAACAGAGTTGGCTAATTATATGTATCAGCCTCGGATTGCCTAGTTACAAGGTATACGTTTAGCTTTAGGGGATGTCGTGTTGAATTCCAAAGCTTTATCATACTAAGCTGTGGGACAAGAGTAGAAAACTGCTGAACAAAAGATATAGTGTTTCAGAGAGGTATTTGTTAACCTGCCCAATAGCTGAGTAAAAAAAAGAGGATATTGTTCCTATAAAATAACAATGAAAACAAACACACTGGAGTTAAATTCCTTCAAGTTATAACATCATGGGAAAGACCTAGTATCCGAACGCAGCGCACGGTTTTTACACAGTGCATGCTTTACGACAAGCCAGCCAAACCGAGTCACAGAACTGCTTCTAAAACGTCTTTTTAGCAATTAGAAGTAGAGCACAAAATATGGCAAATACTTATATATTACTTTGCTACATTGTGGAATGCCCATACCCATAGTAATTAGGACTGGCTGGTACACTGTTTACCCAAGCTCTGTGGTCATTTCCTATTATCTGTCACATTCCCTATAAGGTTAACCACTGCCCCCCCCCTACATAGTACAGAGTGACCTCCTCTGCTGTTTACCATAAACACCTACGTCCACTATCAATACTAGAGGGCCCTGCCTGAAAGGCAAAGCCATATCATAACCCCAATAACTCCAGGTGAAGTGGTCAGTGCACTCAAACTGCCCTGGAAGACCCTGTCAGATGAGACCCATACAAATCTGTTCTTTATGAGATGAGCAGCTATAAAGTTTTAATAGCCCAGTGTTGCATATCACTTAAAAAATAATAATAATTAATGACCTAATTTGGACTCCCACGCTCCATGTGAACGCTCTTGGTTAACCACCCCTTTCAGAGATAGAATTCAGCCTTGCCTTTAAAAAAAGTCTGGCGTACCAGCACAGAAGCAAGTAGAGTCCATGCCATCACAGTTGGAAAACAATACAGGGGGAAGTGTATTCAATGTCCAAGCAATGTGTGTGTGTAATGAACATGCTAGCCATTGGGTAGGTCACAGGGATCCCACTGAATGGTCACACAGTCTCTATTTTGTACTGCGTACCAGACATGGTCTGCCCAAGGACTCTTGAATACCTGAAGGTAAAGGATGTCCTTTGCCCACTGTAGCCAGACTCAGATACAATCCTGCTGGGCTTTATTCTGACAATGCCTGCTATGAGCTATGAGCCAGGCTCAGCAGGGAGAGTAGCTATGTCAAGTGGTGATGGGTGCAGCCACCCCCAGTGAGTTCTCCTGCTCTTTGGAGACCTGTGTGCCGGTTCAGCCTGCATTGAGAGTGATTTACAGAGAGCGAGGTGAGGGAAGTCATTGGGAAAGCGTGCGCATTGATTTCAGGAAGGGGCTAGGAGCAGAAGGACTAAATACAAGCACAATAGCGGGGTTTCCATTGCTCAATGACATCCAGATTCAGATACGCAAAATCTGACGTTTTTTCGCTTGAATGACGCCCTTGTTTCATGCAGATGTGTATCCTGGATTTCCATTAACACTGTCTTGTTTTTTCAAGACTAGTGTTTTAGAATGTGCCAATATCCACAGAGATCACTGTAAACTGTAGGAAAAGCACAAGCCATTCATAATGCCACTTACTAAAAGCCTTGGGGAGGGTGAGCAGTGTTGCAGGTCACCTCTACTCTCACACATAGAACGTCAGTGTGTAAAATGCAGCACAAAGCATGCCTGGAAAATATATGAAACTTGTAACTACCAAATGAGCTCAGCTACTTGACTGGACCATCAGACCTTTCACCTCTGTGAAGGAAGCAGGCAGTGTACAAAATATGTATCCTGCTATTGCACTCATAATGCACATCAGTCTTTAAATTCATTGTCAGGTCCAGATTCATTTTCAGAATAGAGCAGATTATTTTATATTCACTTTTGAAAAAAAAAATCATTGATTCAATGTGGATTGTTCTTGCATTTACTTGCAATTTAAGCCAAATTTGGCAAATAATTTTTATCAGTATAATATTTCTATCATTAAAATACATGCTAACTACTGGTATATTTGCATATTCGTTTTCCTTGGAAAACATTTTAAATGATTTTGCCTGCCATTTGGCATGCAGATTCAATGCAAAAATGTAAGTAATATTAAAAATGTTTGACTTGTGATTATTTTCGTAGCAACAAGGAAAACCACTGGATGGATGTGATGTATTTCTATATGTGCACATATGGGAAACTTTACCTTAATGCAGTCTGCGAAAACTATTTTTATTTCCACTGGCTAACCTCAGCCACACAAAACAAAGTTTCACAAAAGCACTGGAATTAGCAACCACTTTTTCCAATTAAAAGACAAAAATAGCAGAATGGGGGTGATTACACACACAGCACAGAGAAACTGCAGTTCACTGTTAAAAAGCAGACTCGCTGAAATATCTACTAAGGCTAACAACTGTTTTTTTTAAATAATGTGATGATCTCGTTTATGCGGGATCGTGAAACCATTGTGACTAGAAGCTGGCCTACAGAATCCTGTTACCTGAGAGGTAGAATCGGGCCTGTTATACGGTAACACCACCAAATCTGAGCTCTATCGATGAATTAATGAAATTCCACTTCCCAGTTATTCAGACAAACATAAAGTACAATAATTACCTTACTTATTGTTAAAAGCCATGTGAAATTATTTTCACATTAATAAGACATATCCGATTATGGATAGTGTTATAAAAAGCATACACATACTGCCTACTACGTTTTGAATAATTGGTAACCTTCCCTTGAACCAAAGTTTGAAAAAGACCCATTTTATTACACACAGTATATGTAAATTGCTTTCCATAAAAGGAGTGTGTGCTCTATTATCTTCTTAGATGCCAATATTTCCTTGGGTTTAACACACAGACTTTAAAGAAATACAAATAATAATAATAATAATAATAATAATAATAATAATAATAATAATAATAATAATTAGGTTGCTACTGTAATTCTCTCACATTAAACATTGTGAACATTTAGCGGCTTGCGTGACAAAGCAAGAACAGCAGGCCCCTGAGGGCAGAGGGAGGTGCTCGGAGTGTACTGTGTGTCTGCCCCCTGAGGGCGAGGGTGCGGGTTACACCTGAGACAGGCCAGTGGCTGGGGAGCTGGTTGACTCAGCTGATAGCAAAGAAACACGATTTAAATCCAGCCTGGACTCAAAGTGGCTGTTTCGGTAATGCTGCTTAACATCAGCCAAGCACACTACTGCTTTCCTTTTTATTTCGACAAAAGTGCCCCGACGTGTATGCTCAGGGATGATCTAAACCCGTGTCCCAATGGTATAAGACACCTGGTTCCTTTGCTAACTGCTGAGTGAAACAGCAGGAAAGTATGGGCAGTTCATTAATGCAGGGGCATGTTAATAATAAAAAAAATATGAACTGTGGTTGCAATCCATGTATATTTTCTCTTAGTTCAGGCATGTTTAAACTGTACTGTGTGCAGTACATGTTTATCATTTAGTCAGAGGGTTAGGTCTCTACTGCCAATGCACAGGGGGATGAGGACACCACACTGCGTGCACAACACTGTCAATCCGCATATCCACATCCAAGGATGCAAAAGGAATCTTCACTTTAATTACATCTGACTTAAATTGTCCGCAGCAGAGCAAAGAGGAAGACAACATGCTGTAAATATGCAGAGAGACAGATAATCGTTGGGAATCTTGCCTTTATGAATATTTGATGAAGGTCAGATTTACTGCTGGTAAATAACAAGAAATTACGTTGGTCATGTGACTCTGTCAGCAGAGGTTAAACAAATGGGTTTGGACTCAGACGAGATGACAGCCAGGATTAAAAAAGATTTGTCCTGTCCTCTCCACAAATAGTCTTTCTGCTATTATGTAGCAGGTAAGAGTTTGTCACTGGGATTATGGTAACACAACCACTTCTGAATGGGGCCATTTTGTTTTACAGTCATTCTTTTCAGCTTTTATAATAGTCTTTTCAGTCCTCATAATGGGAACACTAAAGCCCTGGCTCCACTCTTCACCTCCTGTTAGTCTGGCGGCATTGTGTTTTATTCCATGTCTGAATCAGCCCCTTGCACACAGATACTCAGTGGTACAGGCACATGGAGTTCAGCTATCTAGTGCTTTGTAATTGCAGATGGGAGGTTTTCTGCCCGTGGCAGCAAAATTATATCAGCTAAGCTGTAGATTACAAAAAAAAGATTTTGATTATCAAAGCAGGGGCTATCAGATTCTGCTCGACAGGGTCAGAAGTTGCCACAGCATAGCTACCTGACGGCAAAATATAAAAGCTAAATCTTAATTCAGTGCTCTAGTTGACATTTCCTGCAATGACATGGATTTCATGACTTCAGTACTGTAGGTTGAAGCCCCCTCACTGCAGTATTCCCAGACACCTTGGCTCTCCAAGAACTGTGAAGATATTTCACATCACAAACAGCACAGGTACTTGTTAACAAAGTTTTTTTAAAATTTTTTTATTTAAAGGGGTGTGTAGACTTTTTTATTTTGCTGATCTGGCAACTTGGCATTCGCAGAACACATCCAGCTATGCACAGAACAAGCAAAACAACACTGCGGTGAAACTCACCTGAGAAAACTAGGACACCTGACAGTTTCAGGTAGTCTTTCATTTGAATGCACCTTGTGGTTTTGAAATGTTCATCAATCAACCCGATGATAATGAGATCATTTTTTTTGGTAACTGCCTCCAGTATTTTCAAAGAGGCCGTCTTCTCCCCCAGGGTTAACTGAAACTCTATATTGCATGTGATCTATTGATGTGCATAGGTCAGTCTGATAGACAGGAATAATTGCATGGAATTCATGAGGCAAACTAATAATAAAAACATTACTTTATAAAGAAAATAAACTTCCAGTAACAAATTGTGAGACTTTGAGGCATATGTAGATTTATGTATCCTACAACCCCAAATGTCAATAGATGATGAGAACTGGAAACAGCCAAACTGTACGGCCATGTTCACTGTCTTAATATCAAGAATGTGTTGGATCCTCTGCATTGGGCTGGGGCTAAATAAAATGATGTCACCCAGTAATTTCTAAATGAAGTTATGTCAATGAACACAATACAATTTCTCAGCTAAGTTGTGTAGGAAAAGTCATCATATATAAATGGTTAATTTAGATAGCTAATGCAAAAAAAAAAGAAAAAGAAGCAAGTACAAATAAAATTGCTTCATTTATTTCAAGTGGAAAATCCAGTCCATAGACACATACGATTGTGAGAAGTTCCTGTGCAGCTCCACAGGGTTCAGGCTGGCCAGTGATTACTCAGTGAATGTGAGCTGGCACACCAGGTGCAATCTGATCACAGGGGCAGGGCTGTGTGGAGGTGTCTGGCGAGACCTGTTGCCCTTGAAGTTCACACTGCCTCCACACTTACAGCCATGTGAAAAAAAAAGGGAATTTAACACATCACGAAACCTGCCAACTTATCAGATCAACTAATCAATACCACTGACTAAAAGCACCAGAGCTGGCTGGAAGTGAGTTGCAAGGCAAGAGCTGCAGGGTCCTTTACAGACACATTACTTCTGGCCCACTGCTTCTGCTGCGGGGGCCCATGGGGGAGCCTGGCTTTCCTCCCCATCGCTTCCGCCTAGCTGCTTTCCAGCTGCCGATCCCCGCCCCCGACCCCCTGACACACATGGCAAACCGCGACCCAGGCAAAGAGACACACACCGGCAGCACATCCATATCCTCTGAGGCATCTGAAAGAGTGATGCAGGTCATGAAGCGGTAGTTCAAACCTGTGTAAATCTCAGCCCAGCACTCACGTCAGGATACTCAGTGGGATACGAATGGCTTCTTCGTGTAGCTGGCTCGCTCGTGGAGGCTCCAGATACCTGCACGAAGAGCGTTTCATGCTGTCTGACGTTCACCTGACAGTCCTGAAAGACACGCTGACAAACTCTCAAGTCGCACAATTTAATGCTCTAAAAAGCAAGCCCAGGTTATTCTTGTTGTTTTCCTTTCTCTTTTTTTTTTTTTTGCTTTTTTTAGTGCTCCAATCGCAGTTAACTTTCTGAGAGTGGAAAGCAACACTACACGGGCCTCTCAAGAGGTCATGTTACAGTACACTTGGGGATGTGCACAGACAGACAGAGAATTACCGGTATGAAAATATAAAAGACAACCCAAGGCAAAGTGTGTTTTCTGTCTCTCTGGCATGAAGGTATTAAAGAGCCTACACCTTGTAGGGTGTAATGTATCAGCAGGATTTTTTTTTTCTATTGAAAACACAATTGCGTATTGTATGAAATGTGTTAGTAACATGGGGAAGCTGATCCAAGCTATTGTTGTGATGTAATTTGAGATAAACATTTGATCTTTCATGTTTTTCTCCCATTCAGGCAGTCTGCAGACCTGCTTACATCTTGAATCAAAGCTATGCTTTAACTGCACTCTCCTTTTCCGCTTCCTACATTACATTAGATTAGTCTTAGAGAGTACAGAAGTCTGATATAATCACCTCATTACAAATTACCACTCAATAAAGCCACAGAGATTGTTTCCATTAAGTTTTACTTTATGGAAATTAATCTTCTATATAGAAGTCAGATTCTTAAGTTTCACTACACTTAATCAATAAGGAATAACAATGACGTTAATGAACTAGTTAAGCTCCAAGAGAACTGAATGCGTTGTTATACATATATGTATACATGCTACAGGCATCCGTTCTCACAGCGATAAACCGGATCTAGACTATAGACATACAGTCTACTACATAGCTGAAGGGCGCCCTGTCAATAAAAGCAGCTTAGATCATCCACATTCCCAACCTGTCTCAGTGTCTTACACATTTCATCTACTGTCTGGAATGGATTCATGGAATTAGTTGAGCAGCTTCAGTTCAAAGAGAAGAAACAATGGATCTAAACAGTGGTGCAAATAAATATATTTGATTTTTTTACAGCTATAAAAATGCACACACACACACGGTTAGAGATGTTGTATTTTTCAAGGTCCCCTTCTTTTAAATAATTTAAACAATGATAGTATTTAGATCAGTCCCTGTTTAGATCAATTGAATAGACCCCAATATAATAAAATAAGGGATAGGGATCTACAGTGTGTGTGTGTGTGTGTGTGTGTGTGTGTGTGTGTGTGTGTATATATATATATATATATATATATATATATATATATATATATATATATATCGTTTTTATTTTTTTAATACTATACTAAAAACAAATAACATTTAACCATTACAGATATATGACATGGGTGCAATAAATCATAGCACTAGGCAAACAGTGCTTTGGGCTCCTTGTAGGACTTGTATGCAGTATTGCTAATCCTTGAACACGTTGAGCCAAAACACAGTGCTGAAATGTTTTTCCACCGTTAAGGATCTAATTAGGAAGCCAGTTTTTTTTATATTTATTTATTTTTTATTTGCCAAGGTGTGGGTTGCTTAACATGTTCCCTTTCAGCTGTGTCTTCTGGTACTTGGCTGCAGTAAAATCACAAGTTGTCCTTCTGATAGGATTGTTGACTTTTGTGGTCTGTTAAGCAACCCAACGTTACCCATGCATAAGCAGACACACACACACACACACACACACACACACACACACACACACACACACACACACACACACACACACACACACACACACACACACACACACACACACACACACACACACACACACAAAGCTCCTGGCAGGACAGCCCAGTGCTTTCGGGCAGATCTTGGAACACTGGATTTGTCTTCTTTTTTTTTTTTTTTCTATAATGCATTCCCAAAGCGAGTTTCATCTGTGAAATGACAATAGTTCACATACAACAAGGAAGGGACAAGTAGAAACAATGTGCTTTGCATCCATATTCAACAACAGCGATAAAAAAAAAGTTTCTCATAAATAACAAAACTTTGCTTTGAGGCATTCCTGTATCGGATGATAAGGAGCAGTCATGACTCCTTCCTCACCTGAATTGTGGGAAAGAAATCTGGGACATGTGGCCTTTCTATTGCAGGAGGCTAGTTTACTATTTCATTTGCACTCCTGTCAAACCTAGTGCAGATACTAGATAAACACTATTAAAAGACAAAGAATAAGTATGTTGGTATCACCGCATCTTAAAATGATATTTGATTAGATTGTTCCATTTTTACAGCTCTGGATTATGAAAGTTTTTTCAAATTTTTTGCTGTTCATTTGTTCAAGTGTTCTGTACTCTGCTGGAAAAGGTATTCCTTTCAAACACAGTAGAGAGGAGGTTGTTAAACGGTGTGCAAGTCAGTGTACAAGAGGGATGCAAAACCACATCTCGCTGAGTGTATCTGGTTTACATGTTGTACTGCTATTTCCAGCATTATACAAGGTTGCATTCACATTCTCCAAAACACATGTAGCACTCACAATTGCATTATCACTGCCTTGGTTGCAAAACAAAGCAGTTCATCATCATTCCTAATGCAATACAAAAGTAAACACCTTCATCTTGTGTTAAAAATACATGCCATTGTGATTTCATTAAGCTGTGCAGCGCTGCTAAACTGGCAAGACAGTCCTGTAGCTTCTAATTAATGCAGCCATTTAGTAGAAGAGCGAGTATTTACAGAAATGCTCTCTTCAAATAAACCTTTCCTCCGGGAGTCCATTGTTTGTCTGACAACACGGCCAGCCTTATTTACAGTTTTTAATTGCTCTGGTGATCTGTGGGTAAAACGTAATAATCACAACACAACAGAATTGTTACTCTTTTTGACAATTGTAATAAAATGCTAGCAGCGTCTGGGGAAATTGAAAAACAGTTTGGATGCAAATAGTAAAATGTCACTTCAATTTTTCTTTAAAGGGGAACTAATCCTTCTGAGCGCAGGGATGGGATAAAATAAGGCTACAAAGCTGGTGACAGGATCTACTGTACCAGCACCCATTAGGGACCCATCGCTCCTCCGACTGCTGCTAATAATGTGGGACAGGCGAAGCATAATCTTAAAAGAGAAAGACAAGCAAATCACGTTGCATTGAGCAAACCCACGTATTGAAGTTCAGAAAACTCTTTAAAAAAGTCACACCTTGAGGAATAATATGAAGAAAACTAAATAATAAGCCAGGAGAGCAGCTGCGTTTGGCACTTGAGCTTCACGTCTTTACAACAGCCTGGAGCTTTGTTTCCGGTTGTGTGTTCGGCTGACAGATCAGTTCTCGAGTGCAGGCTTTGCAAGCATGAGGTTCTACAGAACATGCATCTTGCATACAAGTATCTGCAGCTTGCACAATGGTTTTCCACAAGAAGCAGGCTCCAGAATTGTGCTGGAGATACCTGAAAAGGATAGCAAGGCGCTTCATTGAAAACCACAGCACAGCGATAGACCCGCCAGCCTTGTTCACTGTTCATGTCTGCATGTCATCACAGGAGGCTGGAGCTTGTTGCCTTCTGCTGAAGAGCAAGTACATGATCTGGCCTGCTTAATCAATAAGGGAATGCAACGAGTCGATGGCAAAGATTTTTTTTTTTTTTTGGAGGTCTTAATTAAAGAAACACTTCTATCAATGCTGGAGAGGTTAAAGGGTTAAGCACAAACCCATTGATGCTATTTCGCCTGCAAACATTTCGCTAAGCAACCAAAATAGCTCCACGGCCTCTGGAAAAAAAGCAGGCCAATTAATCAGTCCCCTGTCAATTTTCCCTCCCTGAATCATACAGGAAAATTAGTCTATACTCAAAAATTGTAATTACTGAACAGCAGGCTAAAATGTGACGATGAAAAATAGATGCAACTGCCTGTATCCAGTTCTCTCTTTATCTTTTTTTTTGCTACTTCCCTCCTCTTGAAGATAAAGCTGAATCCCTTGAATGGGAATAACTCAGCTGACAGGGCCCGTTTCCAACTGTGAACTGTAGAACTAGAATAATGAAGAACACCTCAATTGATGGATCCCGTTAATGCAGTGGAATTCTCCAGCGGGCACTCTGCACAAACATGTTAAGTCAATATTTTTGATTCCCCCTGATGGCTCTGCACCAGGCACTAGTTTAAAGAGACATCAATCTGTGATGTCAGCATTTATCTAATGAACCTTCACAAATCAATGTTATAAACGTATCCACTCAACATGTGCAGTGTTCTCCAAGGGGTGCTGCATAAAAATGAAAACCAATAATAATAATAATAATAATAATAATAATAATAATAATAATAATAATAATAGTGCTCTGCTAACAGGCCCCAGATCTCGGAGAGACAGAGCCCTGCTATACTGGCTATGCAGGCAACAATCCACAGTAGTGGAGCCTGTCCTGACAGGAATGCCAGTGGGTGTGAAGGATTACAAGGGCACTGTTTATAAGAGCTGCCAGATTGGCTTGGCCAACAGTTTGCAGGCCAGAGGCTAGGCGGCACTGTGCTTCTGAATGTGTGTGTGTGTGTGTGTGTGTGTGTATCTGGTAGTAGTGATAGCATGCATTGGTAGTCTTAACACCGTACAGTACACACAGTACACAGAGTATACACAGTACACAGAGTATACACAGTACACACATCATACACAGTACACACAGTATACACAGTACATAGAGTATACACAGTACACACATCATACACAGTACACACAGTATACAGAGTATACACAGTACACCCTGGATATTTCAACATTCCATTATTCACGACAGCCCGTCACTAATTCTGTTTTTAAGATTTCTGATGTGTAAATCAGACTTTTGCTCTCGTCTATAAGGTGTTATTGATCACCTTGTCGTTTTAACAAGGCTGCAATGAAACACGCATATCTGCTCTTTTTCATATTGCTACTGCATAGTTTTGTTAAATATATTTATTGAGGTTTTCAGAGTCAATTACAGTCTCAGGAACACAATAATTACTTTTAAAATACAGGTAAATGAAGGCTTCTATAATCTGTTAATATTATCAAACAAATGGCCTATAATAGTTTCTCATCCATAGTGTCAGAATGTAATTTGGACACATAAACACTCCTTTTCAAATGACAGTAAGATTAAATGAATGGGTATTTCCTATTGACTTTTAGCTTACCCGCCTTTGAATATGTTAAACATTAAAGAGCATGTAAGCCAAGGCTGGTCGGCCCTCGAAAGCAACGACACATGGCTTGAAATGTAAATAGCGCTTTAATCTTCTGTCGTCGCATAAGCATTCTTTATGGAACATTACCCACATCTAGCTTCTAGAGATAGTTAGGCTCACAGGAGAGAAATTTTTATGTTTATAGGCATCTGTGGGCAGTGATAGGGAATGGCTATTAATATAACCTACATCAAATTTATGGCACTGGTCCCTGCTTACAGCAAGACTCTGCCAGACAGCTTGTGGTTGATGCCTGGCGCTTGCAGCTCTTTATGTGCTCTGGGTAAACGAACCTTGCTATAAAGATTTAGCAGGTTTATTAGTTTAGGAAATAGCTGCAATTAAGGGTAATTCATAATGGTCGCTTATCCACTCTGCAGCAAAAGGCTGGCTTAATTTAGCCTCCATTTCGCACAGCCATAAATAAACATTCGAGAGCCTTTCTGCACAGATGTGAGCTTAGCTTCGGCCTGGTTGGATGGTTTTTACTTGTGTTTCAATCAAAGGAATTAGCAGATTAGACCATTAACCACCATACGGATTGAAACAATTCAATGGGAACATAAATCTACAGGATAGAAAATCTTCTACTTCTACTTCTTCTTAAATGATTTATTTACTAATTTATTCATTCAAGTTTACACAGAGAAACATTGGTTAGTTAGAAACTTAGTAACATTTTTGACAAACATTTTGCCTCAACAGGCTTGATTCTCAGAGCTATTTACTCCAAATCGCTGTTAGCGCAGTTAAATGTCTGTGTTGATTTGGTAACTTTATTGGGTGTGTTTTTATGTTTTCATACAACGTACCACCTGAAAGTGTTTGTGATATGGGAAAGGCAGCTTGCTTTATTAAAGCATTGATGTCCAACACAGCGTACCTGCTGGATAACTGTCTTCAGTGAGTTACAGCGTCCCGAGTCAGAGACGAGCGAAGCAGATACAGCGTCCCAAGCCAGAGACGAACGAAGCAGATACAGCGTCCTGAGTCAGAGACGAGCAAAGCAGATACAGCGTCCCGAGCCAGAGAAGAGCAAAGTACATACAGCGTCCCGAGTCAGAGACGAGCGAAGCAGATACAGCGTCCCGAGCCACAGAAGAGCAAAGTACATACAGCGTCCCGAGTCAGAGACGAGCGAAGCAGATACAGCGTCCTGAGTCAGAGACGAGCAAAGCAGATACTGCATCCCGAGCCACAGAAGAGTGACGCACATACAGCGTCCCGAGTCAGAGATGAGCGAAGCAGATACAGCGTCCTGAGCCACAGAAGAGCGAAGTACATACAGTGTCCCGAGTCAGAGACGAGCGAAGCAGATACAGCGTCCCGAGCCACAGAAGAGCGAAGTACATACAGCATCCCGAGTCAGAGACGAGCGAAGCAGATACAGCGTCCCGAGCCAGAGACAAGCGAAGCAGATACAGTGTCCTGAGTCAGAGACGAGCGAAGCAGATACAGCGTCCCGAGCCACAGAAGAGCGAAGTACATGCAGCGTCCTGAGTCAGAGACGAGCGACGCACATACAGCGTCCCGAGTCAGAGACGAGCGAAGCAGATTCAGCGTCCTGAGCCACAGAAGAGCGAAGTACATACAGCGTCCCGAGTCAGAGACGAGCAAAGCAGATACTGCGTCCCGAGCCACAGAAGAGCGAAGTACATACAGCGTCCCGAGTCAGAGACGAGCGAAGCAGATACAGCGTCCCGAGCCACAGAAGAGCGAAGTACATACAGCGTCCCGAGTCACTGTGCAGACCCTTTTAGCTGCTGTACTGCAGGATAATGCCTGATCTAGTGAGAAGCCAGCTACATCTTTCCTCACAGACCCCCCGGAGAACCCCCTCCACATCGCCTGTGTCAATCACCTCCACCATAAGCGGAGAAATCAATATCCTTAAAGACACGCCGAGCACATCAGGCCCATTAGGAAAGCTGACAACATTCAGACATCACTACCAGACCTCTCCAGGTTTTCCCAGAACTGTTCACAGAAGAGCCGGCAAAATAATAACAGGATAAGGACGGCGCTCCACTGCTTTATTTAATTCACGAGTACTGCAATTTACACACCTCCCCCTTCCTGGAAATCCTTGGCAGTATCGATGAGCAGTAGAACCACCTGCTCCCAATCAGGGCCTATCCGTCAATATAGGTGAGAGTGGGAAACACTCAAGCTGGTCCCTTGCCAGTCTTCCTGTTACTTATCTGTCTTTATGGATTTGTCCTGCATGTCAGCCCTCTGTAGAGCAGCGCGACCATCAGGGTGACACAGAAGCCCCCTGAGTGTCACAATGATTCTCAGCCCCTCGAACAGGGCCATGCTATAACCCACATGACACATGCTGACTGCTTTGATTTAACCCTTTTGCGGCAGCCTCAGCCCCCCCCCCTCCTCCTCCAAAGATTTACCAGTCCTTATAGTGTTGTAGTTCACATACCTGCATATCCTAAAAACAAAAGATTCTCAGCACAATAAAAGGGGGAACAGGGATAATGTTGATAAAACTAACAACAATTCTTTTTTTTTTTTTGCCATACTTAAAATACTCATGAAATATGTTGTTTTTGCACCTTGTCTTGGTTTAGTGTGCATTGGGACCCAAGACAGGTCTCTCCTTAAAACAAAACACTATTATAGTGCTGCAGTATGCAGTATAGCTGACCCCAGTATTACTAAAAGTCTTTTTAGTACTTTTATATATCTTATGATTGCGCGTTTTTTAAAAGCTCATTTGAATGAATTAAATTAAGTTGGCAGTTCACTAAACCATTTTAGGAGAAGGTTAGAAGTTTATTCTTATTTTTCAAAGCACTGTTTAACCTAAGAGAATGTTTCATAAACACTGTCCTTAAAAATAGGGCCCATAATGTAAAGTTTTTTTTTTAATATATAGAATCTCATTACAAGCACTAAACCCTTTGCATTCTTCTAAATGTATTTCAAATGTGTCAGCTGTCAGCAGTACAGTGGGAAAATGTCCAGAGCAGGCGACGCTCGTATTTGGTATGCAAATGAAGAATGATGACTGTAGAATTCTTCACACATCAAGACTGATCTGAATGTGCAAACCATTCATTGAGAAACTGAAGCAAGCCTTTGCAGGACTGCTGTTGTTGGTGGTGGTGGTGGTTTTTTGTATTTTTTTTTTTTTGTCGTGCAATTAAACAAGAAATTGTATAGTGCATATTTTCTTAGTTCACGAAGTAGCACAGCAGATGGAAATAGAGTTATGACTAAAACACCAAAATAATACAGTGCTTTTACAGTTCCCCTTGATCCCTCGATTTGTTACTCACATGCTGTTATATAATAACCGTGGCATTTGAGGTACTTTACAAAAACAAAATGCTAAAACATTTGCATCAGTGTTTTCACAATCCCATCATATACGTACGTTTAAGGCAGTGTGGTACTCTAGTACTCTGTAGAATGCTGCCGGTGTAGAACGGGCCCCTTTTAACCTGGAACCCACCTCTCTTCATAGATTAGGGGATAGTAAAATCACAGTGGTGATGAGCAGCTTTTCTTGAAGTCTAGACAACCCCTCAGAAGAACTACCCAGTGCATTATGCTTCCATTCGAGGAGATCCAATTAGGCCTCCACACACTCTATATTTCAGACTGGAAATAAATGACAACAGCGTAAAAGAATCAGCCGAAGCACTTCAAGAGTAGCACACTGTCAATGAAATCAGTCTAGGGCACTGATAGGGTTGCGGAGGGTGGGGGTTGGGTGAGGGGTGGAATACATTACCTGGAAAGGGTATGAGGCAGACAAGTAAACGGGCCACTTTATCACATTTTTCCAAAGCATATTGAGACAGAGGTCAGCAAAATGAATCCGAGGGCAGACGTGTAAGGCACCAGAAGAAAACAACATCCCTATTAAGTTTTATAAAGCAAAAAAAAGGAGGGGGGCGCGTGTCTCCCTTTCGCTGGCTTCACCCTTTACTGATGATTAAATACAATCCGAGTGCCAGAGAGAGGTTTAACCCGGCTCCCTACTCCAAGAAAACACAGCTAAAAGCAATTTATAAAACACCTGCCCTCTGAGTAGAGTGGCAGAAGATCCCAGGCTTCCTTCTCATCCCTGGCCTCCGAAGCAGACACGGCTTGATGGGAAATTTAATGTAATATACTCTGAAAGCCAAACGGCCTGTTGTCAGCAATGAAGTCTGGAAGTTAGCAGAATTAATATTACAGTACAATGAAAGTGCCCTCAAGGGACAGGCCTGCTAAGGCTGGACGGGAGGGGGTTGACTTTAGAAGTGGCGGTCTTCTGATATCCTATCACTGCTTTGAGAGGACAGAGGCAAATCCATCGCAGCTCGCTCCTTTACGCAGCGTTTATTTTTGATCTAATAGAAAGTAATGACATAGACAGGAGACCGTCCCACTCTGCCAGGGGCGGGGCCTTAAGGGGGACGGAGACTGCAGTCCCATTTAGCATCACACAATGCAATAAGAACAAATGCACGTGGGAGTCTATTTGGCTGAGAATGATGGCTTGTTTGTCGCTTATCGAAGCCCAATAAATCTCAATGCTTCAACGAGAGATGAAAATGGTTATCTCATCATTGCAGAAGTGATGTGAGATCTGACTGGGAAAGTAGAGTATTTTTTCGCCTGTGATTTATTGGGGCGGGGGTTAGTAAAAAGGCAGATTATGATAAATAGAAAGTAAATGAAAAGAACGATGGAACAGACAAGAGAGCCGCAGTGAGATTCAGAGAAGGACACAGGCCTGAGAAGAAACGTTGTGATTGCAGTTTCATTGTAAAAACAAGCTGCAATTACCAGACAGGGTTTTGATTCCTATTTTCACAGGCGTCGCAAAAGGGGTTGTAAACCTAATTATATATAATCACTTTATATAATACATCTTAAAAGAGTTAAAAGACAGGACATTTCACTTACTGATTATTATTATCATCATTATTATTATTATTATTAATAGTTTTAGTAGTAATAATAGTAGTTGCAGTAACTCTCTGTTTCTCTGTCTGTCTCTCTCTCTCTCTCTCTCTCTCTCTCTTCATAAACACCTCTCGCATCATGTCCACCCAAAACCCAGCGCTCATTAGTCCCACTAATTAACTTCACGACTGTCAACACAAACTCCACCAAAGCTGACACAGACGCCGATGTTGAGGATGCTAATAAATCACAAAATAACAACTGACACACGCATGCACGCACACACACACACACAAAAGTGAAGCAGGTGACAAAGAAATGTTGACATCAAATCTAATTATCTTTGAAATGGCCCAAGTAGATGGTGCAATCAGGAGTAATGCACTCTCATAGGTGCTGATGAGCCCCCCTCAGACAGGGCTGTTTACCAATGAGTGTGATGGAGCTCCTTACTGTCATAGCCACTAAGGACAATATCAGTAGGGGAAATTACCAGAGCCGTGACCTCTGCAAGTCACAAATCTCATGATGAATATGGGCCCAGCAAGCTGTAGAAGATTACCCCCATAAGAGTCTTAAAGCCACGGATGATATATGACATATTTATTGGGCACTTTCTCGGGAATGTCACCGAGAGGGAAAATAAAGGGGAAGAAAAAAAGACGACTGGGTGAATTATGCAGCTGTAATTGTCAATCATAGCTCGAGATGAGCTCAAATCGCTTTGCTTTCATATTGCGATGGCAGAAAGTTGTTGGGCGGGCAGGCGGGCTTCTTAATGCAGAGCAGATGAGTCTAATATTCCAATCATTTTTTACTCAGTTGCTAGGCAAATAGTACTTCTTTAAAGCCACTGACGTGTCCCAGGGCAGTCTCAGGGCCCTGCATTTACACTTGAATTGAGCAAATATCTGTAAACCACAATTTTTCATATTTTCTGCATGCATAAGAAGATGAAAAATCTCGATCATTTGTATTGTCTGGCTGAGGTTATACACAAATATTAGTTTATCTCCACCACTTTAGCGAGCTCCGTAAGCAAGACAGATAGATCTGAAGGACAGGCAATATTCTGGATACAAATACAGTCCATCTTTTATGCAGTGTAAATCACAGATTCTCCAGGTATCAGACACATTTGTTTCAAAATAGAATGCTCAAGTTCCCCTGTATAACTGCCAATACTAGCATATATACATATATATATTAACCCCTATTTTTATTTTTCATTAAGCAAATCATATGATCAAACTGACTAATTATTATTTATTTTAAATCATATTTATATTTTAATAGAATGTAGAGATCATTTCTTTCTTTCTTTCTTTCTTTCTTTCTTTCTTTCTTTCTTTCTTTCTTTCTTTCTTCATTTTACCTTTTAAAGCCAGGCAGGGTGCACAGGAGTTGTAGAAACCCATTTACAAGAGTGCCCCTGGGACATGAGGCAAAGCTCCTGGTTACAATAATGATTGCTGTATACATTAAACACATGGGGGAGGGGGTGACACCACAACAACAACAGCAATCATTAATCAATTACAATGACAACCAGCAGAGGCTCTTAAAAGAACAAGAAGCTTCTCCACACCGAACACAAATCCCACAACACCACTTAATAAGCAACGGGTGAGCCGTGGACAACTACTGTAGTGTATTGTAGTATATATATATATATATATATATATATATATATATAAGCAACGCTAACATTATTATTTTTTTTATCAATCTAGAGAAAATAACACTGCAGGGTAAGATTTACCTTAATCGCACTGTTAGATTCTTCTTCTTTTTTAATTTTAAATGAACCATATTGCTCGGTTATATTTTAAAAACAATAGACTAATAACCATGAATGTAAGTTCTGCTTTGGAAATGCACTGTAAATCTTAATTATACTGTAAAATCATCATGCAGCTATAGGTTTACATTTTGTACAATCTGAATATAAATGCATTTCAAGTTCCATTTGCGCTGTTTCTGTCTTGTAATATGTGGTTACAGAGCAGTTGCTTGGCATTGTGGAATAGCAATCAGAAGGCTCGGAGGACTCTCTGATTAGCCTGAATGCAGTCGAGCAGAAAGCTAATTAAATAACGCAGGGCGCTCTTAATCAAATCAATCGAGAAACAAACCTCAAAATTATAGGGAATATCAAAACTTACACGAGCCATGAATAATAAAATCATTAAAATTCCACTAAACATACTGGCTTTTTAAACAGGGAATGCAGAGCAATGGAACTGGGAAGGAAAAAAAATCTGTAGGGCTTTAAACTTCCTAAGAATGCTGATAATAACTCATGATAGGAGCATAAGAACCCAAAAGCACTCCCAATGATTGCATCATTAAAAGGTTGTCAGGTTACACTAATGGAGAAAGCACTAGCTGAAACTGTTATATATTTTTTGTAACTACACTGTAACTATAGATGTTACAGTGTATTCCCAAAGTAATTACCATGTACCTAAGTGTGCTATTACTGTGTAACTGACATCACATCATTCTAGACTGGGTCTGAGGTGAAACTCTCATGGTGCTTGACTGTAGCCATTGGCCCTCCCCTTTCACATGCCCTAAAGGACAGTGTCTATAGCAGTGTTTGTCCAGCTCTGGTCCAGCTCTGGTCCAAATTAAAGCTGGTATAAGGGTATATCATCAGGTATCTTAAGGAATGGCACAGAAAGTTATGCAGACCTACCCTGCTGGGGTGTCTCGCATTGCTGACCCAGCCGTTCTCCCGGATTTGACCGCACTTCTGTTAAGAAACGAAAGAACTGAGGGAGATGGATAGCTTGCACTGGCGTTCCATACCAAACAAACTGCTGACAGGCTCGCGAGACGGTGCAGGTAATTAAGCCAGTGGAAGTGCAGATGTTAAACTATGGCGGCTTCCTCCAGGATGTATGGCGTAACAACAGAAATAACCTGGCATCTGTTTTCAGTATCGAAGTACCTTTCTTAGGGTTTGGATCTTCATTTTTTACGTTGACAGCAGTGTTATTTGAGCTATTCAGTGGCATCTGGTTGGTAAAGAAAAAAAAAACTGCATGCACTTTAATTAATTGGGAAGAGATTACATGGTCTTTCAACCGTGTAGTTTGTCATCAGAGCTCATTACAGATTTTTATTAGATGTTTCTCCACAGTGTCAAGAATAATTTAAAGGGGTTTGTTGTATAGAAATAATACCAACATGGAAAGCTTTACTGACAGGCATCAGCTTGAGTGTTTCACACAACCTGCCACTGGATTTAATTTGTGCTGTTTAAAATATAATGGATTTAGATCTTATATATATATATATATATATATATATATATAACACAACTGGAAAAAAAACAAATCAACAAAACATAATGGAGGTAGCATGGTCTGTTTAGCAAGCCCTCACTGCAGGAAAAAACAAACAAACAAGCATGGACCATGTGCCAATATCAAAATGATATAACACACCACTAACACTTACAAGTCGTTTACCACTGGATAGAGTCAAATACAGGATGTCAGTTGTTAAGTCTGTGTCGTTACTTTATCCAAACTGTGTAATGCTTCTAATCTGTCTCTGGCACAGCATAAAAAGCATTTTATATGCAGTTCAATTTCACTTTGCTTGCTGTTGCATTGCTCAGGCTGCTTCAATCCGCATAGCTTCTTGTCTTTGTTTTTAACCAGGTATTGGTATTTTATCCTTTTTTTGTGCATCCATACATCCATACATCCATACATGCATAGATACATTTCATTTCTTGACAATCATTCAATATGTTTCAATACTGTTTGGAAGGAGAGTGTGGCATGCTATAAGGAGACTGCAGTACGAGTGCGTGCATGCTATAAGGAGACTGCAGTGCGAGTGCGTGCATGCTATAAGGAGACTGCAGTGCGGGAGCGTGCATGCTATAAGGAGACTGCAGTGCGAGTGCGTGCATGCTATAAGGAGACTGCAGTGCGGGAGCGTGCATGCTATAAGGAGACTGCAGTACGAGTGCGTGCATGCTATAAGGAGACTGCAGTGCGAGTGCGTGCATGCTATAAGGAGACTGCAGTGCGGGAGCGTGCATGCTATAAGGAGACTGCAGTACGAGTCCATGCATGCTATAAGGAGACTGCAGTACGAGTGTGTGCATGCTATAAAAAATGTTAAAACATAACAAACATACTGAAACATTGGGAAGCTGGTTCTTTTGATAAAAAACTATATATGCGTGTGCGTGCGTGCGCGCGTGTGTGTTCAGGTATTTACAGTTTTGCTTTGTTTGAACAATACATCTTGTAATTACCTTTACATGCATCACAGTACAATATGTACCTGACACAGACATAACCTTTCAACTCAACAAACTCATAAAAGCCGAGCTTTTCGTTTCAAATGAACGTTATGCACCACCTGCAATAAAACTGAACATCAATTTTCCACTTTCAGCCTTTTTCCCCCAAGATGCGCTTGCAGTCAAACTTGTAATTATTGCTTCTTGTATCTCTACCTTAAACATTGCTTAACAAGAAAAATATGTCAAGATGCCATCAAAGCTTTCATTTATGCCTTAAAATGCAGTCAACTGCTTCAAGTTACGCTATCCTCCTATCTGATCCCCGCGAATCCTTTCTCTGCAGCCCAAAGCTATCCTCCTGTCTGATCCCCGCGAATCCTTTCTCTGCAGCCCAAAGCTATCCTCCTATTTGATCCCCTCGAATCCTTTCTCTGCAGCCCAAAGCTATCCTCCTATCTGATCCCCTGAATCCTTTCTCTGCAGCCCAAAGCTATCCTCCTATCTGATCCCCTGAATCCTTTCTCTGCAGCCCAAAGCTATCCTCCTATCTGATCCCGCGAATCCTTTCTCTGCAGCCCAAAGCTATCCTCCTATCTGATCCCATGAATCCTTTCTCTGCAGCCCAAAGCTATCCTCCTATCTGATCCCCGCAAATCCTTTCTCACAGCCCAAAGCTATCCTCCTATCTGATCCCCGCGAATCCTTTCTCTGCAGCCCAAAGCTATCCTCCTATCTGATCCCCGCGAATCCTTTCTCTGCAGCCCAAAGCTATCCTCCTATCTGATCCCATGAATCCTTTCTCTGCAGCCCAAAGCTATCCTCCTATCTGATCCCCGCGAATCCTTTCTCTGCAGCCCAAAGCTATCCTCCTATCTGATCCCCGCGAATCCTTTCTCTGCAGCCCAAAGCTATCCTCCTATCTGATCCCCGCGAATCCTTTCTCTGCAGCCCAAAGCTATCCTCCTATCTGATCCCCGTGAATCCTTTCTCTGCAGCCCAAAGCTATCCTCCTATCTGATTCCCGTGAATCCTCAGATTCATCAGCTCGCCACAGTACCTCTTCATTTTTTTTTTTTTATTTGAGAAAATTACAATAGAAAACTACCGGTTTGGAAATTACAGGGGGAGGAAACTCTGGGGTTTGGGTTACACCCCTGACGATGTATTACCCAGTAACAAAACTTCATAGAGAGACGCATTCCTCGTTTATGTTCCAGTATGTTAGGGGATGCTTCTGTACCTAATGCCAGGAGAGCCATGCTAACCTGATCAAAAACAAGTGCTAACACCAAGTTATGTTCTGCCCAGAGCAACTGTTAGCTAATGATAGATTAGACAAATCTGATTGCTCTATCTTAACATGCATCTCAGATGAATCCTGATCAGTAAACCTGCTGAATTATGATTAATTCACAAGAGTGCTGCTGACAGATAAGAAGCTTTATCTGAAGATGTGTAGCAGTTAGTCTGCCTGAAGGCAGTGTTGCTGTTGGTAAAATAAACAGTATCAAACACGGTACACTGGAAAAAAGATAATCATCCAACTCCTACCTTTCTAATTGAACAAGGGCCTAGCTGTGGGAAGAGAGCATTAGGCAATGAAGACAAAGACAGCAATAAAAAAAAAAAAAGATTAACCAAAGGCATCAAAAGACAGGGAAATGTTTCTTCTGAGGAAAAAACTAAAAAAGCATGACTGACTTGACACTTTTTCGACTTTAATTCTAAGTGTATGAATTAGTGCCGGCACTTTTGTATTTATACATAGCTCACAATGTGTCGTTCTTGATCCAGATTTAGATAAGGCTGCAGATACCTGTTGTGGAGATGAAGGAAGTCTGAGCTTTAAGAACAGGAAGTCTGTAGTGACACAGCCCAGGTTTCTCTGAGGGGTACTGGGGCTGAGGATGTGGAAATGCCTTTACTGAGGACACCATTAGCAGACCAGGCATGCTGTAACAGCTTCCTTATTAAAAGGAGTCTATTTTCAAATCCACTATTTACATTATTACCGCCCCCCAGAATCTTTTGCTTCTTCATTTGTGTGTGTCTTTTTTTTTTAACAAAAGGATATGCAAGTATTTCAAATACCAAGCTGTAGCCAGCTGTCTCAGACCCATCTGTACAATAAAAAAAAATAAAAAAAACAATCAAACACATCTTGCAGAGTCTGCTCCACATGTACAGGCTCACACTTTACAGGTGTGCAGCTGAGTTTCTGTCCCCTCTGAAACTGTGGTTTCTATATAGATAGTTTCCATTTACTTAACTCAGAGCTGTCATAGTTGCAGAGGGGGCAGTAATTACAGTTGCACACCCCTAGTGGTCATTTAAAAATTCAACTCTTTAAATGTTTGAAATTCAGCTAGCAAGCCTGGTAAAAAAATGATCTATTCAGACATACAGTATTAACAAATATATGGTTTCTAAAGTATTGTTTTTTAACTATACACATCTTGTTCTTTTAGTATTATTTCATTTGAAACCTGCAGTATCCTGCCTTTATTTGTTTGAAACCACTCCCCATGCAGTGCGTAGAGCGTTATGAAGCATTATGAGGTTTGGCATTCACTAATCGCTTCCAGTAAGCCAAGTGACTACTTGAGGAACAATCAACAGATTATTAAGTTCAGTGAAATTTTGAAAAGTAGAAAACAAAAATCAATGTAAAGCCACCTTCTCCTGTCATTATTAATACCATAAGAAAGCGCTAATTAACTTATTGTGACCCCGAAGTTTTAACCAAAAGACTAATGTGGTGTAATCATGTTTCAGGCCAGGCAGCGTTCACCTTCGTGTGACTTATTTCCCCAGCTCTAGTTAATCGATTGTAAACTGCAGCTGAGGTCAAGGAAACCTGATTCTTCATTTTGCACTCCTGCAGCTCCCACTCCTGGGGTTATAAATGTAGTTACATTCCTCCAAAAAAAAAAAAATCAATACATCATTACAACATAGATTCTTATTGATTGCTCTGATGAAATCTGACATTACAATAAAGGCAGCTAAAAAAACAACAACCTGGTAACGAAACATTTGCTTATGTACCACAAAACATCATGTTCCCATGCCTCACAAACCTGGAGATCAATGTTTTAAAGCATTCCTTAACTTTGCTAATAGACCGCAACCTTTAGTCTTGCAGAGCGCTGCCTAATCCCTCTGCTTTACATACTTCTTGTTCTCTGCGTTTGCCCTTTTGCGTTGCCTTGGGTGAATTTGCTGAATTATATTGTCGATTGTATGCCTGAAGGCAGCAGGCGGATTTCTAATGCATCAGGAGCTTGGACTAGATCCCCAGAACCCATTCCTCACACTCCTTAGCATTTCACAGGGTAATTCCAGCAAGACGCCTTATTGACCAGCCACAAACAAAACATAAAAATGTAAGCTGCAAAGTCGCACAACCATGTTCTGTTTTACACAACAAAACATCTTTCCTTGGTATCTGATTATAACATTGCTCCACAGTGTAGCCTTTGGGGAGTGCGCAGAACTATCTTCCTGTGCTGCAAAACCTCTCCTTATAAACCTGTTTGCCACCACTAGCAATTACATGCAAACTCCTGCATGGGCTACAATTGCCCTCGCAATGGGAAGTTATAGCCCTGGAAGTAAAACAGGAATTCATGATTTTATAATGATTTTCTAATAGCGTTTTTGTTATGATAACATTTTTACTGAAAACGCACGTTTTAAAAGGTTACAGCATTTATATTTTATTTTTTTTTGTTTTAAAGAACTAGGACTTAGGGGCACAACAGTGTCATTTATAAAATATACATCCCTTTAGAGCTAGGGGTTTTGAATCTGCTTTGGTCTCAGACATACATACCTGTTGGTTAAACATCCTTAGTCAACACTCAAGACCTCAAAATTAGAAGCAGTCTTATCAGCACTCACATTCATACAGAAATTTCCTGAGCCCACTTTGCACGCTCTAATTATCCCTCACATACAATCCATAATTGCTCTGTTTACAATTAATACTTAACAACACATAAAACAAGTGGAGAAAAAATAAAAGGTGCACATTTCGCATTTAAACGTGCTGTTCTTTAAAGTCTTATTTACTAGCTAGGAGGACTGTCCTCTGGGTAAAGCACATCACTTATTTCTTTTTCAAAGAGACACCCGATTAATTTAATCTTTTTCAAAATTCGAGCTGCGGAGCCAACTGCTTTATTTAAACTCCCCAGTAGACTTCTTACAATCTGTGGGATAAACGAACTGCAATCAGGCTTCCCTCAAGTGTATCCATGCCTTTTAAAGCATGCTGGAGAGTTTTTGTGCGAGGATCGGTCACATTTTGACTTATCGAGATCAAGGAGTATTGGCGGTTAATGTGTTTCTTCATGTTCTCGGTTTATTTAACCCTGCCAGCTGCTTTGAAAAATACAAACTCTGATTCTTAAAGAACCACCCTTAAGGTGTTGCAACTGAATCGAAGCTTTCAGGGTGTCCCTCAAACTCAAAACACATCGAAGTATAGGGGTTCATGAAACAGTAAACCAGAAGAACACGTACCTTTGCAGGGTCTCTTTCATTTATGTGTCTAGTAATATCTATCTATAAACATGATATTAAAGATGTGATTATTAGCACAGGACAATGCATAAATACTATATACATATTCTTTCATACGGCATATGTTGCATATCACTTATATATGCTGAACAGTTTATAACATCCTTTAATAACATATCTATAGCTGTATTAACATTTCTTTGTAATGGAGCCTTACCAGTTTCACGATAAATGGTATTAGTCCCCCAATTAACACAAACCATTTTGCTTTAAACCCATTTTCTAGTTATTTTATGTATCCTATTAACACACAAGATTGATGACTTTATACTATTATTTGTTTATTTAGCAGACGCCTTTATCCAAGGCGACTTACAGAGTCTAGGGTGTGTGAACTCATCATCAACTGCAGAGTTACTTACAATTACGTCTCACCCAAAAGACGGAGCACAAGGAGGTTAAGCTATTTGCTCAGGGTCACAATTTCAATAGCTCTCCCAGGCAACCCCTGACGATGGTTTATCACGCCCTGCAAACACCCTTCAGTGCCTGACGATGAGTTATCATGCCCTGCAAACAACCTTCAGTGCCTGGTGATAGTTTATCACGCCCTGCAAACACCCTTCAGTGCATGACGATGGTTTATCATACCCTGCAGACACCCTTCAGTACAAAATGCAGGGTTGGGGTCAATTCCAAATGTGTTGGTAAACTCCAATTAAATTCAAGAATTGGAATTTGAATTTGAATTGAAAAAATCTTCAGGATACAGAATTGGAATTTGAATTGGAATGAAAGGAAATAGAATTTAATTCCATGAAATTCCATTTTAAAAAGTCAAATGCCACATTTATTTTATACTATATACTTTATACTTTTATATTATATCACTATAAACAATACTGATTGCAATAGCATTAATATATACTTTCAAATACCGTATCTTAAGCATGGCTCAAAGCTTTCAAAACTTAGTTTTTTGCATTTTTGTAATAGGATGTTTAAGAGCTACAGCAGTCCTTAATTATTTGTTTTTCTTTATTCATCCATTATTTAATCCTTTAGTTTTTCACTCCTATGTTGTACTTTTAAAATGGAATTAAATTATATTTCCTTTCATTCCAATTAAAATTCCAATTCTGTATCCTGAAGATTTTTTCAAATCAAATTCCAATTCTTGAACTGAATTGGGAATTTACCAACAAATTCCAATTCCATTTGGAAATGACCCCAACCCTGGCATGATGATGGTTTATCACGCCCTCCGGAGACCCTTCAGTGCATGACGATGGTTTATCATGCTCTGCAGACACCCTTCAGTGCATGACAATGGTTTATCTCGCCCCGCAGTGAATAAGTTGGTACGCGTCATTTTTTCATTATGATTTCAGCAGCACACCACTGGACTGGAATGGAAGCAATGATACATTCGAAACTAGTCCCGGTCACTTTGTTATGCCACTTCAGTGGAATAACAAAAATGTATCCAATGCTTGTGGTATACATATGTGTGTACAGATGCTTTGGTGTTCCACTGCAGGTGTGGCTGAACTCCTGCAGTTTCTTGATTATCTGACTATTTGTAAAGCGGTTTCAGATTCTGTGTAGGGGAAAGGCAGTATATACATGCAAGTTCCATTCCATTGTGTGATAGAACTCTACCATGACCATAGCTTGTGAGGCACCCCCTTGAACTCCACTCGGATGCTACTGAGTCATCAGACACATGTTTTTTACCAGTCAATGTGACTTATAAAGGTTATTACATCCAATTACAAGACTAAATAGGAAACAATCCCACACCACAAAGCTGCTTCCAAGACACAACAATAGGGCTCTCTGCACTGGCACGGATGAAAGGGAAGGGAGCTACCGAGTTGTTGGTAAAAGTCCAGTGTATACTCGGCTAGCCACTGCCTCGCATTGTTTTTAATCTAATTCTACACATGGTCTCCTTTTAATTTGAATTGAAAGCCTCATGTTAACAACCCATAACAGATCTGCCTAATCCGCCAGTACAAAAGAATGATGCGTGCCACATTCCTCTGTGATATCAGGCACCTTTCCCTTTCTGAATCATTCATAATTTGCATACAGAATGCACACTGGAGGTAGAGGAATATATTAAACCCATTAGAAACAAGTCTTATTTAAAGGTTTACATAACAGCTCTGCATCTCACAAGAGGGTTATCCAAGGCATGTGTTTGAATGCCTGTGTTAACACCAGAAAATGCCTATTTTAACCCATGCTTCTCCTAGACGATGATTAGCCAATAATCTTCCATCAACATACTGCACAGGTGTTGCTAGATGACACTACACCCTGGCATTGGGCCCGTCTGTGCCACATGAAAATGGCCCATGTCAGCATTTGTAATCCTGAATCTTCTAAAGTGAAACAGGGGGTTTGTCTCCACATAAAAGATTACCAGACCTGACAATTTAGCTTTATAAAAATCACAGTTTACAGTCGTACACCAACATGAAAACTTGGAAAATAAAATGAAAAAATGATTTACTAGGTTTTTCTGCATTGTCCATTGGTTTGGGGAAGAACATTCAATAAAAGTGGAAATATATTTAGACCATATGTAATCCTACAGGAACTTTAAACCAGCCCCAAGACAGGGTTAATTTGTATCCCCTTAGCAATGATCAGTTCTAGTAATGATAAAAAAATAAATAAATAAATAAATAAATAAATAAATAAATAAATAAAAAGTTATTTATTACAAAATGCGTACACAAGGACACTTCAGGGTTGCAGCGTAGCCAGCTAATAAGAGGCCGACTGAAGTTCATGCAGATCCAAAGCAGTCACTACTGAGCAGCCGTACCTGTCCTGTCACTCAGCTTCACTACATTCTAGGGTGACATCATCATCCCCCACTTATGCTCCCTTAATGAGCGACTCGGAGGGTGGGCTAGTTAACCCTTCAACCCTGAGAGCACAGGCTAGCTTCTGAACTCTAAGAACTAGGGCCAGGTTTGGAACTCTGAGAACACCAGCCAGCTCTGGAACTCTGAGAACAAAGGCCAGGCATAGAACTGTGAGAACACCAGCCAGCTCTGGAACTCTGAGAACACAAGCCAGCTCTGGAACTGAGAACACCAGCCAACTCTGGAACTCTGAGAACACAAGCCAGCTCTGGAACTCTGAGAACACCTGCAAGCCATAGAACTCTGAGAACACCGGCCAGATCTGGAACTCTGACAACACAAGCCTAGTCTGGAACTCACAGAACATCGCAGAGCTTCTTTATGTCCTTTAATTCATGAAATCAAGTAACAATTAAAATAGCAAATGCAAATTCTTATAGTTCCAGTGTTATTTCTTGAGAAATCTGTCATGGTACCACATGGACAGGCTTGGTTCACACATGTATTAAGTTTGCATATCAACATGGAATGATCCATTTGAACTGATGATGTATGTATGGATTTATGTATGTATGTATGCTGTTTGTTATATGATCTGTGTAAACTCTTAAGACTTGTCTGTGGCAGCTTTATAAACAAATTCAATATTAATATATCTAAAGTACAAAAATACTAAACAACAACAAGTTAGTAATATGCATGAATTGCTTTAATGCTTTATTCAGCAGACTAACAATATCAGGGGAATAAACACAGAAACTCAGCACAGCAAATAAGCAAAATTAAGCTTATTTATTTATTTATTTATTTATAATGTATTTCTCCAGCGATAACAGATATGCTAAATCAGTCGCTCTTAAAGTGTAGCTCAATAGAAAACACTGCGAGCGTATGGCACTCTTGCTAGGTACAGTAGTGTTCCTTAGGACTTGGTAGCTGTAACTCAACCCCCTGTTAAAGCATGCTGTGTTTATAGAACTGGGGTAAAGCATTCGGATATAATAACAACAAATCATAAACTTTAAGAAAAAAAAAAGAAAAAAATAAATACATACAGGACCAGGTTTATTTCTAGAATGTGTCCGACACAACCGTGAAAAATCGTAAACCGAAAACGAAAATAAACGGAGAGCTGCACCATTCTTTTTTTTCTCGTTTACTTTAAACTTTCGAACCTCCTGAATCCTTCAACTTCAACGGCAACAATAACAATGTGTGTCAAAGACTCCCTTGCATAAACCATGCCTCCATTCCACTGCGATGCTGTAAGATGCTAACCCAGCCTTTGCCTGGTCAGTCACCAGGAATGTATTGCTGCTCTTTACTTTAGCAGAAAGATGTGAAGGTATTTAGGATGTTGCTGTATTTTATCCAAGATAACCTAATAAAAAAAAGTACCAGGGTGGTTTCATAAAACCTGAAGATGGAAATGCAGTGAAGCAGCGTGAAACTATTTAGACAGAGTCTTCTGCCGTAACCTGATGCAATGCAGAGCCACGGCAAGAAAGGGCCATTATGAGACAGAACTTTTTTTTACTCTTTAATCCTCTATAATCACTTTGAAAATGGCCCTGAGGAGGCACTGTACGTAACACATCCCATACAGCCTGCTAAGCATGTCTTGGACCTTAGCAACTGCAAGCATTTAACTGTTGCTTGCAAACAGCTAATCCTGAGTTAGCAATGATGAAAGCACAGAATAAGCCAGTTTGTGCTTTTCTCCTTTGGGGGATATCCTGTCACCGTGGAGCCCACCCCTGCTATTATACAGGTTAACGTGTACAGAAGGGAATGCACACTTTTCAAAAAACGTACTTTAAAGGGATTTCAACTGGTGCGCTTCCTCATACTGTAATCAGGCAAGTTTGTGTAAAATAAACTGCTTGTCGAATTATACTCAAGCGCAATCTGCAGGTCTATAGGAGGCACAGAGTCTATGATAACAGTTGTAGAGTACATATTGTGGGTGACACAGACTGTGGCAAAATAAGATATGAAGGAATCTTCTGAAATGTGGAAAAGCTGAGAGTGAATTACATATGTATCTTCAGAGTATTCAAGTTACAGCCCCTTTATAGCTGCATTTACACAAACTGTTTACAATTTTAAACAAATGTCAATAAAAAAAAGCGTGACCAAAGAGGATGTTCTCCTGGATTCATGTTTTGGTTGATTGGCTTGACCATGGCAGATGGAAAACTACCCCTGAAAAACACTATGGTTAGTGTTAGGGTTTGTGTTAGGGTTTAGGTTAGGGCTAGGGTACTGCTTGACTGTTTTAAAGGTCCTACACTGTACTCCTCTGCACGGTGTGCTCCTGATTAGACTGCCATAGAATCTGTTCAGTACTGATCGGGGTATGTGATGCTCCAGGCAGTGCATGTGTGTCCCATCTCTCTGAATGAGAAATGTTATCAAATGATGTCGATGAATACCAAAGCCTTCGTCTGCGCTGATTGCAAAGGCTTGCTTGTTATTTATTATTCACTTTTATTTGATTTAATATTTAAACAGGCCATCCAAGGTTTTTAGAATCAAGCAAAGCACCTCAGAATGTTTAAAATCCCATCTCGGCATAAAGAAGCTAATTTAAAACTAGGCCCTGCGGTGCTGGGAAATTAATCTATTCACAGAAAATTTAAATTAAAACTAGAAAAAAAAAAAAGAAAAAACTCCTTAAGTTATTCAAAAACATACCGGTACAGTAAAGTACTTAAAAATAAGATGTCAACCACCACAAGACATCTACAGCCATTGTATTTAAAGTATACAACAACATTTACAAATACAATCCCAGTTGTTTTCATAAACGATTATACTTGCCAGTTTTGATTCATAGTGGTCGGAAGGCATTTTGAAATCCTTGTTTGCAAGACGACTCCAGATTTAATAATCCATTTCAAAAGGAATCCAGTTACACATATCAAAAATATTTCTTAAACACAGGACTCCTATTGGCCTGCCTCTACAGGCAGCCTGAAATCAAGGTGAGGGAACCGGTACCTGTCTCGTATAATGAGCCACTTCATGGGACACACCAAGGAGGTGCACTGCAGCGAGAGGCTTGTGTCCTGCAAAGCTCCTGCAACTATCTATTCCACAGTTCTGTGGAGTGAGATTTGCCTTCAGTAGTCCAAGGGTTTAGATTGAAAGTGTATAGTAGATGGATAGGTAAACAGCGCAGAATCTTAATACCGCCACTCCTTAACTATTAACCCAGCTGGTGTTTTCTGGCTGAATTAGTGACCAGGTTATTAACATTATAACATAGCTCAGGACAGCTTCTGGGGTGCCATTAAGAACTACAGCAGTGCAGTACTGCAGTGTCTTTCTAGTCCTTAGTACAGCCCTAGTGCCATCACCACTGGAAGTAAATATGGGTGCATTCAACTAGAATTACTGACACCTTGCTCTGAAGAGACCTCTTTTTGTTTTGTTTTTGAGAGCGCATTTTCTGTTTGATTCGCCACGAACAAAAGGATTTCAAAACAACATATTTGATCACAGCTGTGATCTTTTAGATATTATTTGATCTGGGTCAAGGAAATGAACTTGCTCTTTTCCATTTTAATCGGGGCTGGTTTAAGTTAGAGCAAAAAAGCCCCCTGGGGAATCGCAGTGGGGAGAACTGTGGAATGAGTGACACGCCAAGGAAGCCTCAGGTCCTCACTGTTCAATGTAGGCCTTGTTCTGCACAGAAGCTCTTTTTTAGTCAGATTTTTATACTATTGCGCCCTAGATTTAATCCATAACTGACCAATACTGTATTACTGCTGCCTTTAATAGAGGGGAAAAAAAAGATTTAAAAAAAAATCAAACTTACTTCCTGGTTTCTAATTACTTCCTATGGTAGGTCACATGGCCTGATTGTAGCTAGGCAACTGGAGTGAATGTGTGTGACAGCACAGGACACGATTTTTTTGCAGGAAACAGAAGCAACTTGTACTGCTATACGGTAGTCTTTGAAATATCCATGATAACATTGCTAGGGCTGACAAGCAGCAAGAAAAATCATTTTTAAAACCTTGGTCGGCACTCTCAACATCTTAGCACTCATCTGGAGTAGTCCGAGCTCTCTCAAGAGGCAGTTAAGAATGAGCGCCACAGGGGCCGGGGTATTAATCTTGTATCCCGCGGCCGCAGAGAGAAAGACTAATTATCCTGGCAACTGTGCTAGTCCTCTTTGTCTTCATAATCTTAAAGGGCTCGCTTTCTGATCTTTGTTGTGAATTGGGTTTCTAAAGCACAACTTCACCAGTGAGTGATATGTAAACACTCCATAGCCAACTACCTCAACCCCTAAGCATGAGAAAAAGCAGTGAGATAAGGATAGGAAGGAAGGGAGATCAGGAGGGAGGGAGAGTAAAAAAACACGACTGCAGTTTATAAGTGTTTGGATTATCTTAACTAAGTCTGCGGATTTACCTACAGAGACTTGAGCAGTTCTCTTTCAACTCTGAATGAAGGAGAATTATGAGGCTGAGTTATTCAATAAAAGCTATCTGTCCTGGCACTTAATCAAAGGGATTAGGGTTTGGAAAGCCAAGCCTACAGGTTATCCTTCAGGAAGCATACCAAGTAGTTATCAAAAACATCCAAGTTCAAAGCAGCTCAATTTTCATATATTAAAAGTATTGGGCCAGAGCCCCGGGCTTGTTTCTAGGTAAAGAACTGTGTTAAAGCTGTTTGTACTTGCATGCTTGGGAGACAAGAGGGAAGAAAAAGCATGTGCTTAAGTAGCGAGTGGTCCATCCATCCCAACATTGCGCAGTAAATGAACCTCGCTCCGGTAACAGGGAATAGAATCCACAGGATGGTCCAGGATTCAGATACTCCTCGCTGACTTAACGCTGTAACAGGTACTTATTCAAATCTACTGGAAAAGCATCCTGTGGCTGTCACAACAGTTCAATGCATTGTATGAACAAGCTCACCGTTCTTTTCAGTTAACCTGCCATCATTCTTTGTGTTTTTAAAGGGAACATGAGGCATTGCTTAGAGAGTGCTAACTGAGTGGCAGCCTGGCAGATTTTCCTTTATTGATCTGAGTTGTCTGTCCAGATTAATAACCAACAACTGTGTGCACAGTAACAGCTGACCTGACTGCCCCAGCGCTTAGGAAGGGCTTGGCTCCCTGGCTTTACCTGCAGAGCTGCACTCAGCTGGATTCATTCATTTAACTTTATTATTTATAATATCCGTTTCAGGAATCAGGCATGGGAATATCACAGGTTTTAACTGGACAATGTAAATTAAATTTAAAAAAAAGTAGGACAAAAGAACCAAGATGGATTTGAGTTGACTGTTAAATAGTCTGGTTTTAGGAGGCTATGGATGTGGGCTATTTGTTTGACAGACAAACTCATTTGAAGTCTTTCTGTAGAACAAAATTAAAAGAAGGAATTAATCTGCACATTCTTAATAAAGTGTTTTTAAACAATTACTGCTACCATTTTTTTTTTTAAGAATACATAATTATGTGTATCTCCATATTGTTGTGTGTGTGCGTGCATGCATGCATGCTTGCTTGCTTGGTTGTGTGTGTGCTGGGAGTGGGGAACTGAGAGATCAAAGGAAGGGATTAATATTCTTTCTTACAGGCAAGTGCCTGCTTAGTGCCAAAATGTCATTAATGTGCACCGGAGGGCACTTACCTGGCACACTAGAAACATCTGCAGTACAACATTTGATACAAATTCACCTGCAACGTAACTGCAGGCTTCTAGGACATTTATAGAAATGTGCCTGTTCCACTGCACCCCGTTAATGTGGTCCTTGCATCTCTGTGCCACGTCACAGCGTGTGTAACAGGTTTTAGTGCCATGACTTCAATACTTTCATGTCTCTTACTGTTTAAATCAGATGCTTTTGAGCCATGTATGTGCATGCATGGCATAGGTTGCAGCATGTTCAGACTTCCTCTGAATAAACTAAATCTAGTTAACATACTGACCCTTGTCTTAGCTAAAGGTATCCTGGTAACCATCCACCTAAAATGTGTGGTTCAGACTCCCATTAGCACTAATCTTGGATTACTTTACCAAGATTAATGCAAATTGGGGGTCTGTGAAACCAGGCATTAAAGTTGTCTCTGCCTTGGACATGAACACTTTCAGTCTCTCTAATGAAGAACTATTGTTCATCTCCACCTCAGGTCCCTATCAAAGCTCTGCTGATGCTTATTCTATTGTACAGTACTCTCGGATTATCAGCCATCATGTTCCAATGCTATTAAACACAGCCCCTTTCACACCACGCTTTCAATTGCTGGACTGTATCTGCGGTGTTGACACCAGCGCCCGAAAGAAGAGGTTCCAAAGTTCTCTTTGCCATCGCTGTATTAGCAGGGATGTTCTGCAGGCTCACAGGAATGATGGAACGGTATCAGCGAAAACAAAAGTTAATGTCCCTTGCATGTGCTTTCCTCTGATCTCCTTCCCAGCACATGTAATTGTTTTGAAACATTAAAAAAATAATAAAAGATTGGATTAACCTCTTTTTCTTCTGACGATTTACTTAAGTTTATACATCCTAACACAGAAAACTGTCTAACTCAATATTGAAAATGTACATTTCTGAAAGCCAACCTGCCAGACAGGGAGCATGGCTTTAACAGAGCCATACATCTGTGTGGCATTAAAGACATTAAGAACAGATGTGGCTTAATTGTATTTTCATCTAAATTGCAAAATAGCTACTTAAGAAAGAAGTTAAAATAACATACAAACAACAGTAACTACCATAACAAGTGTAGTTGGAATGAAATGAAAAAGATCAGAACAAGGGCTTACAAAATTGGAGCTGGGCTGTGAAAGGTGATCTCCTATCATTACCACAATGTATTGATTTGCTCTGCAATTCCGTGCCTCTCTGGTGAAGCCAGGGCACCAATCCTGGCTTATCAGGTCTCGGTCTGGTCTGATTTGTTTCAGACTTGAAATATTAACAGCTTTTAAAAGAGCACAGAGTTCAGAGTTCAGAATAAAACAAAACCAAAACAAAAAATAAAACTTCAGCAACTTCAACTCAAAGTAAGCAGACGATGGCAGACAGCGGCACAGAGACAACGCCAGTGATTTTAGAACTGCTTCACAGTGGGGGTTATTGAATCTTTGCCGGTTGTTGAATCAGTTCTGAAAATCCCTTTACAAACCATTGCACAACAGACACAGTATGCTGTGAACACCCTGACCCAGACTAGCATACAGGAATTCATCACTGCCTTGCATCTCATGATTACTGTTTGTGATTCATTTTAAAGAGCAGCCTGTGCGTTTCTGTACAGGACCACCTTCAGGCAAACATCTCGTCCTACAAGAGCAGAAGAACTTGGTGAAGATGTATTTACTCCTCTTAAGTAGCAATTAAAAATAACCTTGCGTGACTAACAGTCAGAGCTCTCCACATTTCTACCACGGCTTTATAAACGACTATCTTCTCTACTAACCCATGGACCAGATGGCGCTTCTCTGGATGCTAATAATTACCTCAAGGTTGCCTGCTAAAACAAAACGGCTGTGACAGTGCTGTTTGAAAATCTATACTGTATTTAGCAGAAACCATGCCTTGCATTCACAAATTTCAGGGAAAGAAATGCTAGTTTTGCTTTTCGCTTAATACCACAGAGAGCAAATAGTGGGCATATTGGTACAGGGACCTCAGGCCACTGTGTACCCATGACATTTCAAAGCTTGTCTGAAGGGCCTGTTTCATCACGTAACACTCGGCCCATTAAATATTTATCTGAGAGATGTAAGCTTGCAAAGTCTGAGAGAATTAAAACTGACAACTAAAACAACTGTTCATTTAGCACCTAGGCTTGGTAATAATGAGAGCTGAAGACAAGACTTTCCTCACTTCCTCACCATGCTTGCAGGACTAGGATTTCAATACAAATGAATGTGTACATACCGCTTTGACCCAGGGTTCCAGAAATGCACAGTGTTATTTATTTATTTATTTATACCTTAATTTATTTATTTGTGTGTTTATTTATTGTTTGCATTATTTCATTTATAATTCTGGCTACAACATATCCAGCTAGCTATTTATCTGTCATATAGCAGGCTTTTAGAAAGGAAACACTTTTGCAGCATTCACATTATACATTTTGTGAAACTTGAACTATTATTAATCCTGCATGGCTAAACATATCATTTTGCTAAACCAAAACTTCCCTGAAAAATCTGCAGGGATACCACAGAAAGTAATTTTAAAATACCTAAAAGCTGCATTGATGTTACTAGAAATGAGGTTGAGCCCAGATTAGGGACCTCTGCACATCCTTTTAACAAGATCTTACTCCCAACTGGCCATATTAATAATAATAATAATAATAATAATAATAATAATAATAATAATAATAATAATAATAATCCAGCACAGCTAATATAAGCCTTCAGCCCTCAGTTGCTGGGATTCGTTACAATGCCCAGACTCTCAGTGGTTTGGGGGCTTTTCCAAAGACATGTGCTTGTTCCTTGCATTGAACCAAATGCAATTTTTGTGAGTTTGCATAAAAGGCTAATTCAAAGTTTTAGGTATGTAATATACATGGGAGGATTTATAAGTACATTTGAGACAATACATTTAAAAAATAAAATAAAAGTGCCATCTGGTCATGTAAATCATTTTTATTCCATTGACGTTTTAAACTTTACCAAGGGTGCATTTTAATTTTGTGTAACAAGCACTTTAAATAATTTAAACACTCATCCCTACGCCTAATTAAAAAAAAACATATAGTGCATGACACCAGCAATGCCCAGAAGTAAATTAATCCAATTACTGAAATGTCAGCAAAGTCACGTGATGGCTCCCCAGGTTGGGTAAACACATACAAAAATTCAAACTGTTTAGCCCGTTTAGTCTGTTTGCTTTTTTAATGTAGACTCTGTGGTCTCTACAAAAAGTTGTGGGATTTCAACCGCCTCTCTGTAACACATAATACATAATTCATTTTGGAAATGTGCTCTAGCTTTAAAATGTTACTGAAATATAGATGTAACACATGCTAATCCAGCGCTACAATGTGGGAGCGCCTCCACGCTCAGAGAACACTAGCCCCGAGTTGACTGGGGGGAAAAAGGGGGCCGGGGTATATAGCCGAAAAGGAAATGTCTTTGTCCCAAGTTCGAAGTCCCCAGCCTTGGCCAAACTGACAGCACCAACTCCCAACAACATCTAACATGCCCTTCCTGTGGTGCCGACAGCCTGTACTCGGAGTCTTAATTATATCCCAGCTGACTCCCTCTCTGCTTTGCCAAAAGCTAGGCAACAAACGATGCACCTTCACTCACAACATGGTCTGCTAAACAGACTCCCAGTTAGTGAGTGCGAGGACGAGGGCAAAGCCAGGAGAAGGAGAGCGAGAAAGAGCTACAGCTGCAGCCTTCCCTTCAGAGACTGCTGAGCTCTGGGATGTAATGAACAAGCCTGTCCTTGGGTTTAAAATAAACTGTGTGCATCTGCTTCAGTGTGTGTGTGTGTGTGCAAGTCTGCAACTGCAAAGTGCCCTGCGCCAAGGACTGCTGTTTCTCAAGGATGGGTTGCTCTCAACTAAAGCTCAGTAGATTAAAAGATGGTTAGCAAAGTCCCATACTGCTAAGGCCATTATAATTAAAGAATAACAGCATGCTACATTCTGGGAATGCAAATGGTATCATATGTTTTCCAGACCAACTGGCAGAATGGGTTTTGCTTAACCATGTAGGGTTTCTATCCCACTTCAGCTCACATTGTGAACACGCTGATTGCTGGCAGGAGCACTGGACCTAGGGGTGCTGGGGGGGGTGCAGCAGCATGTCTTCCACCACATACAGGGGTTACAGTTTGGTTCAATGGCTTTCAGCACCCCCACTTTAAAAATTGTTCCAGTGTCACTGACTGCAGGTGTGCTGGTGTGCATTGGTGCACGTGGATAGCACTGTATTGTAAGCGCTGTAGCACAATGGTTGTTATGCTTAGTTCCTGTACTACACACAGTGAGCTTGCTCCTGCCTCCACAGAGAGAGTGTGAAACAACAAGGCTTGCATGATTCAAACCTCGGCAGAAATCAGCTTTGGGAGAGTCCGGCTTTCAGAAGAGCTTAAAGGCATCTACAGTAGGAGAGTTTGTGACAACTCTACCTTCATCTCCATTCCAAGTTACTTCTATATAAAGTCCTACTGTGAAGGGAAGTATATAGCAATTCCAATAGTTGTTCTAATGTTTCTTCACAGTCATGCTAACATTATGCTAAATGCAAAAAAAGCTTATCAACTCTAAATTAAACACACAAAGAAAAGCACAATAGCACAAGATCTAATTCATCTGAAAATCTGCGAAAATAAAAAATAAACTTTTTAAATCGTAAATTACTTTTATTCAGACACAAACAGCAGTTTCTCTAGTCCTGTGGCTGTGCACGGTTATCAGACATGCAGAATCATTTCACTAATAAGAAAAGACCTCTATGCTAAACTGTAGATAAATATCAAGCGACAAGAGAATGTAAGCAAATACAGCCTCCAATTATTGTTACACTGCTGGTAGGAAGTACTGATAAGGCAGATATTACCCATAGGCTTTCCAGGCGAGCTTGCTCTCAATGCAGTGCACGTTTTAATCACATTTCTCCAGCACATAATGAGGATCTGTGCAAGCTGAATTATCTGGTGGCATTGGTCTCTAATTAAAGTGATCAAAGACCTTCACTCCAATGATACGTTCCCTGGCACGCTCTGAATATACTTTATTCTTGAAGAAGGAATTACAACACTGAGCCTCGCCTGTTTACATTAACAATTATCTGCAATAAGTCACTCTTACTTTTCCCACACTGACACCAACCTAAATTTTATTGCAGAGATGGCTGACGATATAAGAAAAGGATGGCGATAAACTCATATATAATAGCACCATCATTGCTGTATTTTTTGCAGAATAGAAATCGGAGACACTGTAATTACTAAACAGGGAACTCATTTGAAATCTCAGGCAGCGACAGTTTAATTAGGCAGATCAGTATAACTTGATCTGCTGGCTGCAAGCACTGGACTAGAAACAAGCGAAGGAGGCCACTGGATACAGGGCAGTGAGCTTGCAGAAGAACCCTCTTCTTTCTGATGGCAGTTCTTCTCATTCAGTCTGGCGTCAGACTGACTGCGGGTGAGGGGGAGCAGTGCTGCCATCGCGGCGGCAGAGAACAGGGGCGGTTAACAGAGCAGTCACTGATCTGGTATTGAGTCCCGCAGTCACCCCCTCGATAGAATGACAGCTTTCCGCTCTCCGGTTGTAAGAAAAAAAAATAAACGACTAGGAACTCGGCCATTGTTTCCCTATCATACTTCCCTTTAGAAAAAAAAACAGGAAAGTAATCCAAGCTGTTTTATCAATATATATTATTGTCCTGACGTTCCAATCGGATGCTCAGGTTTGTTTTCTATCGCAGGTAACCTCCTCTAGCTGGTGACTGAACCTGTTTGTCTCAGTCAGGGTTGCTGTCAGTCATCCTCAATAACTGTCATTACTGAGAAACGCTGCTTGTCATGTTACACTGACAGGACTGGCGAGCCTTGAGATCTATCAATACGATGAAGCCTTCACCCACCGGCAGAGCACAGGCCAAACATTCACCTCCTGGGAATATCACAAACACCAAACTGACAAACAGCAAACACATTCTATAGAATACAGGGAAACCATTTCATTTTAGAAGGGGGGGGGGGGGTAAACCAAGCCCTCAAATGCCATTTTATTGAGCTGTACGATGGGGAAGGTTCAGCTGGGTTCAAACTTGCGACCCCTATGTCTCAAGGATACTGTATGTACTGAGCCACCTGCACCTCTTTAATAATGGCTGCTTTCCTGAATGGATGGCTTGTCTGCATTAGACAGCGTCATGTGCCTAATGATGCCAGTGCCAGGGAGCCAGATACCCAGCAGTCCTCTCTGCCTAAGCAGCTTTGCTGGTCCCAGCACTGCTGCCTCCAGCACCTTCTACACATGACTGAGCAATGAATGTAGGAAACAAGGACAATTAACCAAATCCAGCAAAGTCATTAAACCTCAGGTACTAGGTACACTGTAGGATAACATACAACAGCACAAGAAAAGTTATTTATGTAGGGTGCATCTTTGGCGATTCTACCTGGTATGTACGCAACCGTATTGCTTTTGTTCAGTAACGGTGAAAAAAAAAAAAAAAATTGCATTTCCATTTCTATTTAGTGTAGCACCAGTTATTAGGAAATAACAGTAATGTCTGGAGATTGCAAAACTAATTTAAACCCAGGCCAGGTTTGCAGGGGTGACAGACTGGTGAACTGCATCATCCAGCGAACTCTCCAGCAATCTGAGTTTTCACAGTTTCACAATTCCACTGCACTCACACCCACACACACACACACACACACTCTGCTGATTAGATAAACACAAGCTGAACCAGGTAATTAGTGCAGGACATGGGAAGACAAGCTTCCCAGCAGTGATGGAAGGCAGCATGTTATTTTCACCTCAGTAACCATGTCATAGCGCTTCTGTTTGCAATCCCCGGCCCTCCCTCAGCCCTTTCATTCTGCCGGACAGAGGTGTCCGCCAGCACATTACACAGATCCGAGAGCATGCCAGCTTACATCTCCACACGGCGTGTTCCAGAGCATAATTAATGATGTTCAGAGCCACAGCCTAGCAGGTGAAAATGTGCTGCAACAATTATTCTAATGCTGGAATACCACGGCACCAAATGTTGCTGTCAGCATAGGGTTTAATTACCCTGGCACCCATGCCACTTATAATCACCTGTCATTAGTAACAATGGCTGCATCTGTTTACACGTCTGTCAGAGATGCCAGGGCGCACCGTCTATAGAGAAGACAGCTTTCCCAAAACTTGGGACCCAGACAGAAGGGTCATCGACAGATTCTTCTGTCCTGAAATGACAATCTGCTCGGTATCACAGAACCAGGTTTAGGGGATCGCTGTTATTGAAAGGCTACTCCAGTACCGTGGAATGAAGATCTCCAGTTTATTAGGGTTTGCTTTTCTCCAGTGTTGTCTTTCTTTGAATTGGTTTGTTTTGCACGGTTTCGGAGGTCAAAATCTAATTTGAAAGCTATTAAGTTCCATGCAATTACTGTACTCAAAACAGCATTCCTAGGACATCAATGTAATCATTGGTGGGGTAAATTACCAGAGATCTTATTGCCATGTACACTACAGCTGAGTGTCCTTGTCACTGCAGCATTTCATGATCACAGCAAAGGAAGCTACACTAGAGAACAACAAACGCAGTCTAAAACAAGTATACAGCTGCATTACTAGTTTATAAAGTACTTGAAACACCAGGAATTTTTACATTCTGCAGCACTGTAAAATAAATAACATGTGTTCAGAGAAGGGGAGTCACAGCCGTCAGAAGCCGCCTTCGCAGCCTGCTTTGTAAAGCAATTAAAGGAACGTCGAACACAATAAAATGTACAGAAGTCTGTCTGAATGAGGATATGTGTTTTTGTAGGCAAAGTAAATGACATCATGCAAAGTAAATAAATCAACATTTCTGCACAGACGCGTCCGTGCTTATGTTAATAGCATTACACTAACACACGAGAGAGGCGGCTTGGCCCATTAACACTCCTCGGGTTCCTAGTAGCTTCACTGATCTCATAACTTTTGTCAAGCACAGACTAAAAGGTTTCCAAGGATTCAGCATCCCATTCCATACCCATTCCATACCCATTCCATACTCACACCACGCTCTGTGATTTAGCGAAACTTTGAGTTTAGCCCCCCTCCCCCACTACCAATTACACTTTCTTAGGAAAGCTGAGCACTTCTTTCTTTCTTTTTTTTCTCGTTATCTAAACTTTAATGAAATCAGAAAAAAAAGTCTGATTGAACACAATATACTTAGTGTTGCCCTCGGCTCCAACCTGTATCAGGTTCAGACCGAGGAATCTCTGCAATTCAATGGTTCCAAATTAAAAGTCCGGAAAAATAGTCTAATCTAAACTGTTTCGATGCTCAATTGATTTCTCAGGAGGTGTTTCAACTTGAAGAAAGGCCAATGGGAAAGTGTTTGAGCAGATAGCACTGTGGGCAAATGAAGCAATAATACCGGGCACAGGGGCCATTAGCTGCTGGATAATTGACAGAAAAAATAGCATTCCTGAACCAATGACGAGGGGGTCTAATGAAAGACATGAAGGTATTACTTTTTGCTTGTTTGCGAGTTTGCTTGTTTGATTTTGAACTGGGTCACATTGGGTCACATTGTGGTGATTGTGTTAATCAAGATACGGAATATGCATTTGATTTCAGTGGGGTTTTTTTTGTTTTGTTTTGCTTGTTTTTTACCGTCTTCTTATAATTCTTTGGGGGTGTAACTATAAAAAAGTGTGATCACAGCATTTGACCGTACTGAATTAAAATCCTTATTACAGCACAGGAGAAAACATTGCCCTTGCACTGTAGAGAGATATTTCTACTACTTGAATGTGATGAGGAGTTGTGCTGCAGGCTACCAGGGAATAACAATCAGATCTTTACCAGGGAATAGTTACAATCAGATCTTTACCAGGGAATAGTTACAATCAGATCTTTACCAGGGAATAGGTACAATCAGATCTTTGCCAGGGAATAGGTACAATCAGATCTTTGCCAGGGAATAGGTACAATCAGATCTTTACCAGGTTCTCATCTGCAATCACAACAAGAACGCTGGATCTGTATTTTTGTTTTCATGTACAGCAGTGCGATGTACCCTTGGAGTGAGTCTATGCACACCTCGGGGGTCTGTCTGTACTGTACCGTCTAGCGAGTCTGTGCACACCTTGGGGGTCTGTCTGTACTGTACCGGCGCTACAGAGATGCTTTGCACCTGAGCCTGCCCACACCTAATGGACCTTTCACAGCACGGGAGGCTGACTTATTACAGCTCTTGCTGCAAACCATCATCGATGAATAATTAGCAACGTCAGGACACCAGGGTCTTAACACCAGGCCCTCCGAATTCCCCACTACAGCCAAGCTAACAGAACATCCATTTCACAACAGCGCACCATTTGTGCTCAGTTAATGAATTATCCTGTACTGTTCATAATAAAGCAATGATAGCAGCTGTCTAGGCTAAGTTTACTGGAATAAATCGCACCAGAGTTAAGTTTAAATATTGGACTGTTCCTTCAAAAACAAAAAGAAAGTATTAAACACGGTTAGTATAAAGTGCAGATTGGTCCCCTTTCTGCAGGAAGCGGACACAAGCGAGAAACACCAGCTTCCAAACTTCTAATCCCAATCCGGAGCTAAAACTGACTTACAGTTTTACCTTAAAACAATGGGGAACACTTTAGTTACCCTAAATAATCAATGATTATAAACAATCTATATACATGCTATTAATTATGCTGTTAACAATTATAGAATATGATTAGAAACAATAAGACTATTATACCCTTTTGCCATTGTTTTAAGTTGTTTGCTACTGCTTATCATCAGTTATAACGGATGTAGTCTGTCTGTCTGTCTGTCTTTATATGTCTGTCTCACCAATTTTATGAGCTGCTTTTCTTTTGCAATGCAGTTTTTTTTTTTTTTGCTATTGTTTAAAATCGCTTATAACGGATCTAAAGTAAAGTGTTACCATTATTTCTCACCATAATCTGTAACTGTTAATAGCACAGTTAATAGCATGTTAATAGATTGTATATAATCGCTTATAGAAGGGTATTCAAGTATTATTATTATTTTTTTTTCAGTCAGAAAGGAGGACTCTTTTACCTTTGTTTTATTATGTAAATATTATGAAACAAAATGCCAAAAAAACCCCCATCAGATCAAAAGCTTCACTTTGCCATCCGAGTCTCAGTTTCCTTCCTGGTTGGGCTCTGAACAGAAATAACAACACAGGTCTCTCCGTTTTTTTGTTCTGACAGTCAAATGGAATATAATTGAACGTTAGATTTCAGATCTAACAAGAGCTGTGGTAGCTGCACAGTAGAGAACACTAACACTAATTGAATGGTTTAAATCATTTAAAACTAGAAAGTTACAAAACAATTACATATATACATACAAGTTTCAGTATGTTTAACCCTTTTGTCAGACAGTGAAAGGGCTTATAGTACTTATTGATCTCTATCTATCTGTCTATCTATCTATAAAATTAAAATAATTTTTTTCCATCTGCCTGAATAGGCCGGTCTTAAAGGGTGCAGCCCCTTTAAGAGGGTTGCCTCCTGAAAAGAACCCCCCTACACTTCCTCAACCTTTTGCCATTCTAACTCAGAAGCGAGATGATTTTATAAAGTTATCGAGATCAGGCTCAAACACACACACATACACACACGCACACACTGAGATGATACCTCACATCATGACAGAAGTGAAGAGGAAAGGTCTTTGTACCTGCCTACCTTAACCAAGTTTCTGTAAAGTAATGAACAGAGACAGCTCTGGGACTGTCCCCCCCCTGTGCCCGGCTGCCTCACACTGCCTGCGCAGCGGGGACGCTGGGGAGCGGCAGCAGGCTGGTACTTGACAGGCCCAGGACAGGCTTCCTGCACGGTGACAGGCCGGGCCCTGCTTCCTAGGCCTGACCCATCATCATTCCTTCACTGCAGCGCCGGTGACAGGAGCAGCTGGGGCTCCAAAGCGAGATGGATGGAATTTTCATAACTGTTTCCCCCAAGTTGCATTTCACCTTGAAGATAATTTATGACCTGCTCGGGATCCTTGAAGAGACAATATGCTTGCCATAAAATTAGCTGTAACAGTCTTGTAGGTTATAATTAACAAAGGGGAGGGTAGCGCCAACTGGATAGGAGAACACATGGCATAATTGATGGTGAAACTTGGAAATTAAGGGAGCTAACAATATCATTACTGCACACGTCACTCCAGGAAAAAACAGTCAAGGCTTCTGAGTGTTAATTACTGCACAGCTGCCCCAGACTCTCTCACTCTCTTTCTCACACACACATATAGCTTCATTCAGATGCAAGGAGTGGAGTCTAGGCCGGGAGGAATCAGATTTACTTTCACTACTAGACCCACCTTCCACCTGAGCCGTCATGCACTGTGTGAGCGTATGTGTGTGTGTGTGTGTCTGTGTGCGCGTGTGTGCGTGTGTCTGCTGCCACCTCAGTGAGATGTAGGCACTCAGGAACTGTAACGTCACCTTCTGAACATCTGTTGACAAGCCTGTCTGCCTGCCTGCCTGCCTGCCTGTTTGATGCATTTTTACACTGGTTCAGCCAACAGAGAATCAGTGTTATTAGGTATCCCATTACTAATAAAACACAAAACGCATTTCTAGCTTTTTTTTGTTTGTTTGTTTTGGGTTTTTTTTATTAGTCATGATTTAACCCCCAAGTGCAGTTTTATGAACTGTATGAAGTGTTTACAGCAGAACGCGGAAGGTAGGATCGACTGTAAGTCGCCCTGCATAAGGGCATCTGCTAAGAAATAAATAATAATAATAATAATAATAATAATAGGATACTGCATTTTACCTGTAGCTTTGAATTTGCATATCACAAGTGAAGACCTAAAATATTCTCAGAACAATAAAAAGGGGCAATAATGTTAACAAAACCAATACCAGGTAAGAAAATCAATTTCAAGACCTTGATGACTAACCAATATAAATACACACACTGAAAACTCACACCAGCAAAGCCAATGTGCTGGGATGCAATGAGCAGTGAGCATGATGCAGAGTGAGACACAATCAGTCCTGTCCGCATGCTGTAACCACACTTGATATTTTAACTGGAGCCAAATCCCAGTAAAACCACCACTGAAAGCGTTTTAAGCACTCTGTTTATGGTTGCTATCCTATTACTAAATGTTCTTTTAAAAAATAATTATGGGTTTTACTAACATGTTGTAAAACCCCTTGTACAGTCAGGCCTGTTATTAAAGGATTTGCACCACCTTTTCTCATATCCAACACAATACCCTTTGCATTCCTTGCGCTATAAACATATCTTGCTAGCCTCGTTAGAAACATATAATTACAAACCAGTGTTTTCATTAACCTTTCCTGATAATTAAAATTGATTTTCAGTGGTAAGATGATCCATGTGTCAGGAACTGTCAAATGAAAAGAGTCTTTTTCAAGTTTTAAAAAGATACAAAATCATGACTTCCAAAAACATTTTACTGTTGCACAGCAACCAAAGAGTTTAAGATTACCAGCAAGAATAGCTACAAATTCAGCAATGTAATAATTAAACTGAGAAACTGGAGCAATCGACGCTCCGCTGAACGTGCACTCCAATAGTCATGTCAAAGGAGTTTCTGCAAACTACTTTATATTTTGCTATAGCTTTGTCAGAAAGTATTTAAGTTATTTAAATAAACATCTCAACGGGTGGCTTGGTGGCAGTGCACTTTTGCGCTTAAAGGCAACAAAGGTAATTCACTCTCTATTTGTATTATACTGTATAAATCTTTCTTTGCCCGGGTGGCTGTGGGCAGTTGACCAGCCAGGGCAGATGCTGAAATGACATAAAATTCAAAGCTAATTCAGCATCTGGCCATCGCAGCTGGGGACTTCGCCAACTGTCCGGGCATTACGGCAACTGCCCAATTTCGGCAACAGTCCATAACATTATCTATCTATCTATCTATCTATCTATCTATCTATCTATCTATCTATCTATCTATCTAATTTACCAGAGTGAAAACACCATAACCATACCAGATAAAAAATAATAAATTGCTCAGGACAGCTAGGCTAGATTGAAGCCTGTCTCTTTAAATCAATTACAATGATCGTAATGTTGATCGCTTTGTGAAAACAGTTGTGAGCAGCGCTGTACAAGTCATCAGTGCCATTGTTGTGGTGCTTGTTAAAGCTGGAACTGGCTGGACCTGTCTGCTTGTTTATGGATGGACATGCTACAGATCTTTCAAACCTCCCATCTGTGAGGGGGGCCCCCTCTTTCACCCTCCCAGTGGGTGGAGTTTAGTCACTGTGGAAAGGCGACAGGTTTTCTGAAGAGAGGCCACCACAATGGCTTGATAGGTCCTCGACAGACCTCGGCCAACTGGTGGCTGCTGTACTGAAACAAATAATCAGCCAGCAGTTCAATTGTTTGCTGGAGTGGCCTTTTCTATTGATCCCAGGTTTCATTTGTTTGAATGCCTTTCTCATGGCAGGGCCACCGCACAGGTGAAAGGAGGAGGCAGGGGAAACAATCGCAGGGAACAAAAGAAATGTGGCAGGAACCAAATGGACGGGGGTCAGAGGTCTTTCTGGGCAGCTGAGCATCACGCACAGCTGTAGGCCGGACAGCTTCATTCATTCATTGAGATACTGCTCTGGAGGGTGAGGGTGTGTGAAGAGAAAAGCCAGCGCAAAAATAAAAATGTATATTTACTTTGTATAAGGTAAATAAAATATAAAAGTCAACACACATTATCTGCCACTTCTTGTAGTGCAGCATGTGTTTGGAGAGTGAAGATTTTGAATACACTTGATATGGTTCTTTGATTAAAAAAAAGATACATAAAAAGATAAATATGCATGTGCCCAAAGTTGCCAAAGGGAACAAAAGAATTAATGTTGTATTATTACCTGTACTGTAACACTTAATGTATTTGCTTACGATTGTAAGTCGCCCTGGATAAGGGCGTCTGCTAAGAAATAAATAATAATAATAATAAAATAATAATAATAAAAAAAATAAAAAAAGAAATATGTATCTTCAAGTCTGAAACACCCTTTGGCTGAACATGTATTGGAGAACTTCAGACTTTCGCAGTCAGAGGTCACCTTTGTTAAATATTACAAATATATATATACTGTACATATATATATATATATATATATATATATATATATATATATATATATATATATATATATTTATATTATATATATATATATATATATATATATATATATTTAAAAGCTGACATCCACTAGTCATACATGTCATTCACAATAGTCAAAAATCAAGATAGATGGAGTTTTTTATTATTATTATTTGTTTATTTAGCAGACGCCTTTATCCAAGGCGACTTACAGAGACTAGGGTATGTGAACTATGCATCAGCTGCAGAGTCACTTGCAACTACGTCTCACCCGAAAGACGGAGCACAAGGAGATTAAGTGACTTGCTCAAGGTCACACAGTGAGTCAGTGGCTGAGGTGGGATTTGAACCGGAGACCTCCTGGTTACAAGCCCTTTTCTTTAACCACTGGACCACACATCAAACAAATGGTCCTAAATACTTTAAAAGTGGGATAAATAAGCCAGGGACGTCTGAGGTGCTGAGGGGTAGACTGGCCCTTGCCAGAGCGCCGTATTAATCCCATTGTTGTAAAAATCCTGATGGGGTCCCAAGCTAGAAAGCAGTTTGTTTTTTGTGTTGTTTTTTAAGGAGTAATAACTGTGAGAATAATGTAAACCCTGCCCTGCCTAAAGTATGCACACACCATTGCTACCAATCAACCAGGCGACCACTGGTTTTAGACAAACAGTGGTGATTGCTGATGTGTCAATATACTGGAGAAATGGGCTTTTCAACAGATTGAAATGGCTCTGTTTATCCAAGGATGGACGCCCTAGTCAGTCTGATGGCTCTATTAGATCAGTGTGCAGGCTGGTGTTCAGATAGAGGAACCCATTGAGCCAAGCACCCTACTGGTTACCTATCGTCACGCATGATAATAACAGATATAGATCTTTTATTTGCTTTTAGCTCTTGTTTATTCCCTTATTAATTTTGAGTTCAAGGTCATTTACCACCTGGCTATAGAAAGTTACGTCTTTGTGTTAGAAGCATGACTGAGCATGGGTTTGCTAGGAAGTTGCCTGTTATCGGGCACACAGTGTTTAACATTATTGCGAGATGCTATAGCTTTACAAGTGACCCTTCTTTGACTTGCGTATTCCTTTCATGTCACAGCTCTACTGGAGTATTTGTTAGGGAGGGGGGATATGTAGGGGGAAACAGATTGGAAGGGGGAAAAAAAGCTTCATGAAGACCAGTGGAACACATGAATGTAAAACCAGCAGGAGAAGCATGTCAGCACAAGGAGTGGATAGTTTAACAATATTGATGATGTCAGGGACAAACATTTCACTTGTTCCAGCAATCGCAGAGTCCCAGAGAGTAAGCATTCTTTGTAAGTTCTTAATCTATTCTTACAGCACATTAGAGATCAGTGCCTCCCCATGCCTTTGTCTGTTTTAGAGAAAAAAAGAAGAAAAAAAAACTGCAGAAGACCAGATGGGCACCTTCACACTCCAGTTATCAAACCCAATACGAGCATTGCTCTGTCTCCTCCCATCCTGCACTCATGTAGTAAACCCCCATGTAATTTGGTAATAATTTTCATTATCATATAATGACCTTACAAAGCCTACAGCAGTTTGCACGGCCAGTACAGAATTCACAGCTGCTCCCTTCAGTGTTTGCGCGCTGGCTGTGGTAATGCACATATTTTATTAGCCAAGTCCTGACCTTTGCTTACAGAGGTCGGAGCAGGGCCACTTCAAAGGGGGTCTGAGTGTTCTTCAGCAGCTATAATAACCTGTCCATCACATGCTATCGTCTCATGAAAACAAACTAAATCCTTCGCTATATCTGCTATTTCTTCTAATGCCTAAGCCCCACTTCAGAGCATTTCACCTGAGGTATTGAGGATCGTTAGGAGCAGAATTAGATTAAATTAAAACCCAGGGAGACCTGCACAGCCCCGTGTCCCCAAGGGGCATTAGTGTTTTAAAAGACTTGGTTGCTGCAGAGTATTCATTTAAAAAATTGCACCACAGAGCTCTCCTGTGTCATGGTTTATTAAATCACCAGGATCAATATGCAAATGAAATTGCATGCAGAGATTTATCTGGGCTACAATGTGTTAGGCAGCTATAAATTTACAAGAGTATGCAAGCAATTAAAAACGAGGCCCAAAAGCTGCTTCATCATAGAAACTGCGTAACCCCCTGCCTGGTACCTGAATTACTGTACATGACTCCTATAAGTCACAACGAAGAGCTTCTTGTCTACCTTTACAGATTTCTGTAAAGATTAACAGATGACTTTAACAGTAATGTGGATTTAAATCTTGAGCACCTGGCCTCACACCTTTACTACTGTAACAAAAAAGAAATCTGTTTCAAATGTTAATAATCTTTCTTTCTTACTGTATCTATCGACAGATATACCGATAGACGGCTGCTTTTAGAATGCCGTGATTGTAAAAAGGCGCAAGGCTTAATATGATGGGTCGCAAACCCATCTTACGGCGACTGGACTTGCTTTGCCTTTTGACTGTTGACAACTATTTCCAGGACAGCTTTGAACCTCCAATCATGTGTGCTGAGGATCGCTAAGTGCACTACAAGATAAATATATTATCAGAGCTCAGAGCACGCAGAGAAAAGGAAAACACCGTTATCTTATGCTTCTTCTCATGCTGATGAAAGTAAAGGACTGTAAAAGCACTGTAACCTATTGCCTGGCGCTTGACAAGAACTAATTACTTCCTGTTTTGCAACCCCCACCCTCTGTAATTCCTGTGCAAGCGGTCGGCTGCTCCTCTCAAACCCTGGCGGACCCCCTCCCTGCCTTGCCCGAGCTCAGGAGGATGGGCTATAGCTTTCACCACTGCATGCTTGATGGCTGCCATTGTCAGGGCTTCATTCCAGCCTTCAGGCCGGGGGGCTTTGGTGAGGCATGGAGAGGTGTATGGTAACAGTGTGTTTGGAGGGGTCATCTGGACGAGACATGTCGCCGGGAAGAGAAACATCAAACAGGGAGTAGTGGGGGTGGGGTCATGGCTGCCCTGTACACTGGGGACCCTTTCCTCTTGAGGTATCCCCAGCCTCACACTCTCGACACAGCTCCTTCAGCTGCTTCAGGCTCTTTCTGAGGGGCCTGCATTATGTCTGCTGCTCAGTTTGTTAAGGAGCTCCAACATATTGACCAGAGACGAGACTGTATCAGCCTCAGCACTGGCTCCAGAACCTGATTACGTTGTCCGCAGCATGCAAAGGTCAAACCCATTTGTTCGAAGGCCTCATGCAAAGTTTTTTTTTTTTTCTTGTTTTGTTTACCTAGGCGGTGTATTAGGAAACATTCTTAGAAATGAAGGGGTGTAGCTGTTGAAAAAATACCACTCAATCAAACCTGGTTTTTAGCTCAGTAATGGGGGAATGTTAAAACCTCTTGTCACTAGAACTGGGTTGTATCTCCATAAAGGGAATTGTTACGAGTTATCTGGAGGCCTTACCTGTCGTGGAGATTGCAGGCAGGGCTTGCAGAATATTCATCATCATTACAAATCAAAGCAGTTCTACAATTTAAAGCATTCAAGCCTTCAGCACCCATAGATGAATAGCAACTAGGATATTGCTTGTCGACACATCATTGGTTAAGTAGCAGGCTAATGGTTTTGGAGTGTGGGAGATGCAGGCAAATTATTTTGGGGCCACAATTTGGGAAACTCTGTCCTATCCTTTATAAAAGTTCACCATAGTAGTTTTGCTGTCTTCCCATGCTTTTCCCATGGTTATACTGTGCATTTATCATAGTTAACTATGGATTTGCCATGGTTTTTTTTTTAGCTTTACAATGCTTGCTCATGCTTTCACTGTGCTTTAATACATTTTGCTATGCTTTTACAATGGGAAGCTTTTCTAATGGATGTGCTCCCGGTAGTGGCTGGTGCATTGTATTTTTTTTTTTGTATGATGTACAATAGCAGTTTTACCTGGCCCTCCAGTGGTGCCAGAGCTGGTTTCGCTCTTCCAGGACTGGGAGGAGGCCCTGCACAGCCTCATTCCACTGCACAAAGCACAAGCCAGGTCTGAAATGAGAAGCAATAAGCAGCACAATTAATAAAGAGCTCATTGCAAGCAGCAGCAGCAACAAATCAATGCTTAATACTGTTCAGCTATTAACTAAATCAACAAAGTGAAAGATTGTCGGGCACGACAGGAAAGCGGGCAGGTGCACGGAATGAGACATTGCAAGCAGACCTGCAAGCTGTTACTTCTGAGCAGCAGTTGCATCCTGTTAAAATATTACAGTGGTGCAGGTTGGTAATGTAATGCACTGGCCATTCACCCCTGGGAAGTCTGGCTTCAAGTCCTACAGCAAGAGTGACATAAGCAAGTACCGCTTTATATTTAAAGTTGGTGTTTTGAAGCACAACTTGACAGCAAAACAAATAAATTAGTTAGAGACCATGTAAGAATGCTTCGAGAGCCCCAAATGAAATGTCTGAGTTTTTTATTTCTGGTTTGTTACCTTTCTAGGGAGGGGTGAGCAATTAATTCTGCACAGTCTAAGTTTCTAAATGAGTGTCGATCCAGAGACATACGTTTGACGACCTTCCAGACAACTTAACTTCTACCCCGGTCCAGTGAAACAGGAATGAAGAGGAATCTGGCAACACAAATTAAAGGTAGAGTGTGATCCCCGCTCACTTAAACAGTCAGTGTCTTCTTGTTTGTGATGGATTTGTTACTCTGAGCAGATCCAATGGCTCATTAAGAGCTGTCTTTTTTCTGTCAGATCCACAAGTGAAGTAGTTTCATTTCTCCCCATCATACAGACATCTTTTTTTCTCTCTCTCTTTCTCTTTCTCTACATTTCTGACAATCATGAAGTCTGTTTTTGTTCTTGCCAGAACAGTTCTAAGGTATTCTTTTGAAACAGTACAAAATGCTCTGAAAAAAAAACAAACAGCCTGGCCATATTGTGCCCATTGGCATCTCCAGTGATCTGAGTGGGAATGGGAGGATGCTGTGCAGTCACATTCAAACAGGGTTAGAAACTCACATTAGTCCCTGTCTGCAGCTCCAGATAAAAAATGAGAACAATTGGAAACATGCAAAAAACTACTTCAACATGAACCTACATCCATGTAAAAGTTTGACATACAGACAGACGGACATATGCTTCCATGTACCCCATAGATTCTGATACACTCAATACCACTAATAAAAGTTTGCCACGGTATTTTTGCACAGTATTTTAGTATTCTTACCATGCTTTTCCCATGTTTATACTATGCATTTACCATAGTTTACCCTGGTTTGCCATGTTTTTTAACATGCTTTACCATATCTCTCTGTGCTTAGCAATGCTTACCTGTGCTTTACCATGCTTCCACTCTGCTTTATTGCACTTTGCAATGCTATTGCTAGGGGAAACTATTATAAGGGAGCTTGTGTTAAAGAATGTCCTGGGCAAGTTTGAAAACAATTGGAGAAGAGATTCTCTCTCTATAGGTAAAGTGTGACATACTGTACTCATGGGCGTAAGGCGCGTCCTCTATAAATATGTTCTGGGGTTGCACAGAGACAAGAAACCTACAGACTTCAGGGTTCTGTAGGTGAAGAGTTCGGATTTATAAATGGATCCTAAACTTTTGAGTAAACTGATGGCTAATTCCATTCAGCTTGCACCAGTGCAAGCTGTTTCATGCCAGTACAACAGCACAGAAGCTTTGGAAGTGTGACAGTTTAGTTAAGAAGCAAAACTCATTTTACAGATGTGTACTTGTCAGGGGGAGTGGCACTGCCTGCAATATTCTGCAATAACTGAAGTGGGGATGTGTAAGCAATGAGATACCAGGAGTAACTATGATCATCTACCTGACAACCTAGATGAACTTTTACTGTACCTGTCCAACTGGTAACTTCAGGAAATACTAACCACCACCAACCTCCAGGCAGTCCCTCTCTCCCTCCCTCCCTCCCTCTAACCCTGAATATTTATTTCCACTCCGGTTAAAAGGTTAAATTAACAAAACAAAAAATACCCATCTCAGCAAACCACGATGGGGAAAGACAACTGGTTTAAAAAAGTTTTGTCAAAAAAATAAATCAACTTACACGACTAATAATGACACCCTGAACCCAAACCACTCTTTTCTAAAAACAATCTTGACAACAAAGACCTCCGAGAGTTTCCGTCTGTGCCTCTTTATTAGTTTAATGATAGCACTTTTTAACCTGCTGTTGAGTGAGGCTTTCACATTTCCCCCCTCGGTCATCTCTGGGACTCCCAGCTTTCACAGTGTTCAGGCTGCAGGTCACCAGGACAAACAAACAGCTTGAGAGGTGCACTGGCCTGCCTTATCTCAGCCTTCTGTTAGCGCGGGCCTTTAAGGGTGCCTGTGTTTACAGACTGCTGACAAATCCTATCCTTTACTTCCTGAAATGGACAAAAAAAAAGTGTCCCGGTGACCCCGATTATAGGTTCTGTTTTCTTTAAACGTGAGAGAAAGAATACAGGTACTCTTTTGACCCCCACCGTGTATATTTTTACAAGAAAACGTGTCAATGTCTCCTTCTTCTAAAAGGCTCTATGGATAAACAAACGCAAACAAGGCCTAGTGCGACAGGACAGTACCAGACGCAAACGTTGACAGCACCTCACCGTCACACTAATGAGACCCTCATTCCAGTCTCAAGTGTAGCTCAGGGCAGGTTACCCCCAAATCCCTCTTGGCTTTTGTCACTTAGTGGTTGCTAATGTGTCCTTAACCACTGATAAACAATTCAATAATATTTGTTAGCCTCTTGACTGGGATAGCACAGGGCAGAAAAAGGGCTCACATTCCTCAGTTGCATCTATTTTTGCCCCGGCAGACAGCCAACAACAACAATAAACAGGAATAAAGAGAAGCTGATCAGTTCAGGAGCCAAAGGGTTTATATATATATATATATATATATATATATATATATATATATATATATATATATATATATATATAGACCCACGAGCGCAGGTATATCTGAAGAGATACATTTCCCACCGCTCGCAAAAAGCATTGCTATACTGACCCAGAAACGTGGAGTTAACAGAGAACAAGAGGTGAAACTAGCAGTTCATCCATTTATAATCCCCCCACCTCCCCTGTAGCCAAATGCACAGAGAAAGAATGAAATGACATCTGCCAGTGCCTCTTCATCTACTGCAGTATCCCAGCAACCCCTGGCCCATGAAGCGTGCGACCAAGCCTAGTGCTCTCCCTATTGAGAGTGAGCAGAGTGGAGCCACTCCTGTCTGTGCTCCTCCATGGTGGCTGGAGCTTGCTCTTTGGGCTGGAATTCTCTCTCTTCATCCTGCAGTTCTGTTACCCTTACGTGATTAATTGCCAGCATCATGGCCGAGCATATGGAACAGAGGAAGCATCAAGTAATTGTACTTCTGTATATGATTATTGCCCTTCACCTGCTCAACTGTACAGGAAGGAGGTAGCGTTGTGACGACCAGGTGTCTTGCCCTTGACAGCCCATTAGAAATCTCAGAGCACCTCCAGTACCTTCAGCCCCGATCCTTCATATTAAAGCGTTCCAAATAACTTTAACTACTAGAGAAAAAAAAAAAAACGTTAGCTGCAGCTTCTGTAACAACTCATTCCTTGGAACAGGAAATGGGATTGGATACAAAGCCGACATGAGCTTTTAAAACTGAAGGTATGATTTGTCAGGTGTCCTACAGTATTATATGTCAGCGTCCTAGTTTTGCATCGCTTTTTAGATGCCGGAGATGATCATACAGGACATATTCCCAAAAAACAGCAGTATAGTTGAGATCTAGCATTAAAACATTTTATTTACCTACTGCATGCACAACCAATTCAGAAACTACATTTGCTATTAGGTACAGTAGCACACAGCAGTGTGGTACTCAAACACCGTAGGACCCCATGATAAAATAAAGAACACAAGCTGTCATTACAGTTTGTCAAAGTCTGCTTTTAATTCCTTTATTAACCAGGCTTTTGGCTCCATTGTTACCCCAAGTGTTATTACTGGAACGATATAAACACTTGACTTTTCCACTTGGAAGATCTCCGACTGTTGAGATCTCCGAGGTTTGGCCTTCTGAAGGTGGGAGAGGTTTCCAGGAACGCCTTGGCTAGTCTAAGATGTGAAGGATAAGAGGCTTGGCACTTGTGATTTACGGGTGATTGAGAGGGTACCCTTTCTGACAGATTTACCCTCAGAGCGACTCTGCATCAATTATGTCAGCCTTGAAGCAAGCCTGCCTTACAGACCAGATTATATGAAGTGTAAAACATTAGAAAAATGCTTTTGAAGAGCAGAGAGGAGAAGAGAGGGCCAGCTGACAGACTAGTGGGTATGTTTGAAAACATGGTGCATACCAGAGAGGAGCAAGCCTTTGTTCCCAGTGCAATAGTGTGTCTTCAGCCCAACTGTTGCCTGCTTGGCTGAACATGTGCTTCTTACAGGGGAGATGAAGCAGAAACAGTGGGCTTTGTTATTCTTCCCTTTGTGGGAAACCCCTCTTCTATAGGTCAGCACCAAACTACACTGCAAACACTTGAGTCTATAAGAACTTTTAAAGTTTGTACAAACAAACACATGGAAACCGAGCATGCCAACAGTAGACCTAGGAAGGATTTCTGTGTGCAAACATACACAAGTACTGTACCAAACAAGACCAAGACGGCATGTGGGTTGGGTTTGGTAAAATTGATAACAGGATATTGAGATTTTTGCGGTAATGGAAATAATCCAACGGTACTTTCTAACATATATATTACTGCAATACTACTACTAAAATAATACTTTCCTTTCTCAAGTGTATCCGATTTTTAAACAAAACTATGTTGTTTCTATCATTCTTATTTTTAAACCAGTTTGTGGTATCCTTGAGAGAGATGAATTTAAACAAATCGCCAAGTTCAATTGGGTACCTGTAATCAAAACACAAAAACACAAGCCAGAGGATTTTGTTCTCCCTTTTTTAATACTGTCGATGCGGTTTGTTATTGTTTTCTTGGGTTTGCAATGAATTCATCAAGAAAGGCTACCATGCTTCTGACAATTTGACTCTTGCACGGCCGTTAATGAATGCGCCCAGTTAAGAACAGCCCCCCTGCTTTCGCTTTCCTCTGACCCCAGTCCTCCAGGAATCCCATCTCCCTCCTCTCACTGTGCTGCTCGGAGGAACAGGTGTTGCCCAGATTTGAGGATCAGTAGCCTGAGACTTATATTGCAAGGGGAGGAAGATTTTTATTTTATTTTTTATAGGTGATACTTGAAGGTCAGTAAAAAAAAAAGGCAGCGCAGGTCAGGAGAGCAAAACTATTTTTTTCCTTTCCATTGTCACATGAATAAACCGAGTTTGCGGTCGGATGCACAAGGCTAATGCTAAACAACTCCTCTGTGGAGACCGCAATGTGCTCTCTTTGTGACTCTTTTACAATGAGTTATTTAAGCCCGGCACAGGATCTTGCCTTGTGTCCTCCCTCTTGTATACAACTTCACTACACATTAATGGAAACAAAAGGGGGAGCGTTTAAATTGTAACCACGCAATGGGGTTATGCATGTGACCCCTTCACTGAGCTGCGCTTGTGCTTTCTGGAACGGCTCTTGACTTTATAAACAAGAATCACTGCTGTTAAAGAAGGGTGAGACAATTAAAAACAATCTAAGATGCATGTTGTACAGCTGTTCCAGTTTCAAGTCTGTGTGACCTCTAGAGCTGCAATATGTTTTAGCAATGCAACATGATATATCAGCCCCTTGTAGGCTACAGCATCCACGGCCAACATTAACATACAGTACTCTTAGTGAAGAGACAGTAATTCATATTTATTTAAGTTTAAAAGGGTGCAGTCAGTGTCAACTTCCACACAGGGCCAGAAAAAGGGCTTTTATAAACTCACATCTGATTAAAATATGTTTTCTCTGCAGCTCCAACATAAATGCAATTTATTGTATTTAACAGGATTCTCCATTACATAAAAATCAGGATTAATGGTTGCTATTTCTCGGTTGTAATTTGCATTGACTGCTGATCAGTGAACGTTTAAAAGCATTTTGTAGGAAATATTGTACTGAAATATCATACTGCAACTTAATGAGTCGCTGGAGAAAATAAATGAGTAAGGTTAAAAAAAAAAAATAACTCAACTACAGTCCCATTTAAGAAGCCAAAAAGATTGACCAAGCTTTCCATAAAAACCACAACTTTCCTGTCTGTTTGATCGTCCCACGATCAGCATGAGCCACTGAAAACTCTCCCATAAATAAAATGAAATTCATCGCCCCTCTTCTGAAAGCATTCCCCTTCCCTCTGGGACCCTGGATTATAAAAGAAAAGTTTGTGTCTGCCACGTGGGCCTGGAGCTGGCCTTAAAATGAATAAACCATTGCAATAACCTTTCGTCTGGAAAGAAAGAAAGAAAAAAAGAAAGAACTACTTTTCTTTTTTTTTTTTTTAAGTTGAATCGTTTGGAAAACCAATACCCATGCTGTGTCTGAAGTTTGAAGTAAAAACAATTGTGAAACAGGAATCAGTATATCTGTCTGGAAGGAAGTGTTCTACTGTGAGTGGAGCTGCGATGACTTGCTCTGAAATCTCAAACACTGTAACTGGGCGACCTCATGCATTCAGTGTGTTGGTTCCTAGCACCCCCTGGGACACACAGTGTGGACGATGTTCTCTTACTCTGTGAAAGAACTTGCTGCTCCGGTTCAGATAAACCAGCAGGCTGTGGCTGTTACTTAAAAGACCAAACTTTTTTCTCTTTTTTTTTTTATTTTACCCTCCTAAATAATAAAACAAAGTTGAAACGTGAAAAGTACACAGCATCCATTTTCTTCTCCATATTTGCAATATATTTAATGTTAGCAAAAAAAAACAAAAAAAAATCCATCCGGATTGACAGGTCTGGAAAGCAAAGTTATTTTTTATTTTAAATCTGCAGAGCGGGCAGAGCAGAGGGCTGCTCATTCCACTGAGTGGCACTGATGAGGATGGAAGTGTCTTGGGGGTGCGATAAACTCAACATTGCGCACTCCTTTTTAGGGTGTTACTGTTCACATTTTAATTGCAAAGCAAGAATATATATGGAATTTAACAACATTAATGTATTTTGTATACAGTATTGTTGTTAAAGCTTGGGTTTTCTCTCTAGAGCCATTCATAAAAGCCTGTATACTGATAACACAGCCGAACCTTGAATTATTACATCATGAAACAACAAGCGGGGGGGGGCACTTATTGTTGAGATGATGCAATGCACCAATATAGAAACAACACTGTTGATCCCTTCCATTCTTCCCTGCTTAAATCACCTTTCATTGGTAAGCCAGCTTGCAGATGAGACACAGTGGACTGTGTATTCTGCAGCTGTTCCCAACACACATACAATGCATACAGCTGGAAATACAGTACACATAACTTTACATTACAAAAAAAAAAACTTGCCAGCTTTCCACCCACAGACCATCCAAATCTGTGGTTTATAAAATAGCACAAAAAAAAAAGAAATCAAAGGGATATTGTATTGATATACAAAGCACATGCTCTAAAATGTCAGTCTTGCTGAAAAATGCAAAAAAAAAAAAAAAAAAACTTTTGCCAAGTTCTTTTCCTCTTTTTTTTTTTTTTAATTTTTAAAGCAGCCGAGTCTGCTCTGCGTCTCTGATATGAATCGTACTTCCGGATCATCTTCTCATCTTCAGCCTGGTCCTTGGCAGCCAACACTTCCTATTTCTGACTCCCGCTTAGCTTCCACATCTTCGGCCCCTCTGATGTTGATAACAATAACCACCATTGTGCTGAAGGAGTCTCAGAAACCCGGGGAAAAGGAGTGAAGAGAGCGCCGCAGATTAGATTATTCTAAGACAGGTCACTGATCAAGCCCTCTGCAACACCTTCACTGTCCGGCACTGGTTGGCTCTGATAACCACAGTCAAGAAAACAATAATAAAATCACATGCGCAGGATCCCACTCCCATTCCCAGAGTCTCCCAGTAAAGACCTGCGCCTTGTCATTCTAGGTGTTGCCGATAGTGCAGTTATCAATCCAGCAGTCATTCTGTGTTTGTAGTGAAACCTATAGGATCCAGACGCACAGTGCCCCTGAAATTGGAGTGTTGTTGCCTAGAGAATACAGCTGCACTGCAATGGCTTGGAGATCAGCGAGAATAACAACAGGTGGAGATGTTCTTTGTGTGCCTGATCTGAGGTCACCAAGCAAAATATGACATCTTTGGTGCCCCTGCTCAGAACATTGGAAAGGAAAAGAAAACACAGCCAAATAACCTTTCAAAATGGGGGGGGGGGGGGCAAGTTTTTGAAATGGCTATCCCTGGCTTGTTTGGTAAGAGCGCTAGGAGCAATGCTGTCTCCGTCTTCTGAAGACCTTCACGGCTGCAGATCTGCAGAGGAGTTGGTTATAGTTAGCTGCCTGTGTCTGTCCAGAAGTGCTAGAGGTTTAAAAGAGACCACACTCTGGCTGGAAAGCCCAGCTAAACCATATCAAGTATCTGCAGAGTAATTTCTGGAAACATGTGTTTCATTTGTAATATCCGTCCATAACATATTTGTTCATGTTTCCTTGTACATGACTGAAAAAAAAGAAAAGAAATCAAAACCTATAAGCCCTTAAAAGGCCGTATTACCCAATGCTCACTGCCAGAAGACACATGTTGCCTTATTCAGAGCATTTTTTTCTTCTTTCTTTTTATTTTTACTGGATTTAAATAATGAATAGAGACCTCTGTCTCCATCAAAGTGTTATTTAAGATAATACTTGAATGTGTCATGTCCCCCTCCCCCGAAATGATCAGCAGCCTCTTTGATAATTCTTCTTTCATAATGACGTCTCAGGTAAATCAAACAATTTTACAGTGTTTTCCAGCAGCGAATATTCATTCTTCCCAGCCTTTGTTAATGTTAACTCCAGCTTATTACACTCAGTTAAAAAGTTTGAATGGGAATTACAGAAAGAGGCATTTAAAAAAGGAAGGCTTTACCCAGGCCTGGACATCCTATTGATGTCCACTTTCTTTTTTAACCTCTGTGTTACAAAAGCCTTTCTCACATTTTGGCACTACTGTTGTTTGTTTGTGGCGAGCCCTCACAATGAACAGGAGGAACACTTTAAAAGGCCTCCACAGTTCTGCCTAATTTAATACAGATAACCACAGCACATTATTGTTTCTACTCCATTTATTCCAGGGAGATAAACTGTTCACTATCTAGCAATTGTGCCTTTATAAATCAAGGAATAATGCTGCACAGCTTCCCAGGAAAGTGCTTTCAGGCATTAGCGCCACAGCTTCTAAAGGCTGCTTTGGATCGCTTACTATTCTTCATATTATAGTGTCCATGGACGTTTCTGACACTTCAGGGAGTGCGGACGGGAGTGTGTGAGGGGGGGTGCGGGAGTGTGTGAGAGGGTGTGTGGGGAGTGTGTGAGGGTGTGGGCGGGAGTGTGTGAGGGTGTGTGGGCGGGAGTGTGTGAGGAGTGCTGGACGGGAGTGTGTGAGGGGGTGAGGCGGGAGTGTGTGAGGGGTGTGTGGGGTGTGGGTGAGGGGGTGGGGCGGGAGTGTGTGAGGGGGTGCGGGCGGGAGTGTGTGAGAGGTGTGTGGGCGGAGTGTGTGAGGGGGTGCGGGCGGGAGTGTGTGAGGGGTGTGGGCGGGAGTGTGTGAGGGAGTGCGGGCGGGAGTGTGTGAGGGGGCTGGGCGGGAGTGTGTGAGGGTGTGTGGCGGGAGTGTGTGTGAGGGTGTGCGGACGGGAGTGTGTGAGGGGGTGCGGACGGGAGTGTGTGAGGGTGTGTGTGGGAGTGTGTGGGGAAGTGCGGGCGGGAGTGTGTGAGGGGTGCGGGCGGGAGTGTGTGAGGGGTGCTGGGCGGGAGTGTGTGAGGAGTGCGGACGGGAGTGTGTGAGGGGTGCGGGCGGGAGTGTGTGAGAGGTGCGGGCGGGAGTGTGTGAGGGTGTGTGGGCGGGAGTGTGTGGGGGAGTGCGGGCGGGAGTGTGTGAGGGGTGCGGATGGGAGTGTGTGAGGGAGTGCGGATGGGAGTGTGTGAGGAGTGTGGGACGGGAGTGTGTGAGGGAGTGCGGGCGGGAGTGTGTGAGGGAGTGCGGATGGGAGTGTGTGAGGGGGTGCGGATGGGAGTGTGTGAGGGTGCGGACGGGAGTGTGTGAGGGAGTGCGGATGGGAGTGTGAGGGGAGTGCGGACGGGAGTGTGTGAGGAGTGCGGACGGGAGTGTGTGAGGGTGGGGCGGGGAGTGTGTGTGTGTGTGAGGGGTGTTGATGAAGGGCTCTACTGACCAATCCCAGCTTCCTCACAATGCCAACACGAACTAAATACCTGGAAAATACCTTTGAAATAGCCAAAATACAAGGGGGGGGGGGGGGTATTTTTGTTGCTGTAATTCAATGGCTTTCTAGCTGTTAAAACTGATTTGTATTTTTAAGTACATGGCTGGCATGGAAATAAGACTCCTATAGCATAGCAGTTTAAACCCATAGTAAAACCAAGAATGGATGGAGTCTTATTTTCATCCTTGCATGGTATTGTCCCGAATGTTGATTGTACTGTGTTTACAAGCAGCACTATGGGATGGATATGAAGCTTAAGCCCTTCCCTCCCACTGTCAGGGATGCAGTAGAGGATGCAATGGAAACCAGTTCTTATCATCTCTTTAAATTAGCAGCAACACAATGTGTCTGATTCAACTTTGCCCAGTCGAGTTAACTGGAAGATAAACGTAGGCTGAGGACTCGGCCCCAGTATATTTCAGCTAACAGAACTGTCTGTTATTGGGCTGATCTAATAGCTGCATGTGTACTTCCAACGGAAGTGGCTTAAACTGGATCACAAATAATTTTCTAGGTTTCAAAGACAACAATATTAAACTGATTGACATTTCAATACAGATAACCACTGTCGCAGCCGAATACATACAGTCTCAAATTAAACATGTCTACAAACAAAGATGATTATTTTTTTGATGTTAGGATGTGACAGAGCGCTAGATTGCCATTTTCATTACATAACGATCCAGGATCAATTATTTTAAATCCATCTGATTTAAAATAATAAAAATATTTGTACTGTAAAACATGTTGGACAAAAAAAAATGGACTTGTTTTATGTGTTAGAAGAGGCCCAGCTGTTTATTCTGTTAATCGTACTGTACTGTATGTGTTATTGAGCCCAGATGTTTATTCTGTTATTCATACTGTACTGTATGTGTTATTGAGCCCAGCTGTTTATTCTGTTAATTGTACTGTACTGTATGTGTTATTGAGCCCAGCTGTTTATTCTGTTATTCATACTGTAATGTACTGTATGTGTTATTGAGCCCAGCTGTTTATTCTGTTAATCGTACTGTACTGTATGTGTTATTGAGCCCAGCTGTTTAGTCTGTTAATCATACTGCACTGTATGTGTTATTGAGCCCAGCTGTATAGTCTGTTAATTGTACTGTACTGTATGTGTTATTGAGCCCAGCTGTTTATTCTGTTAATCGTACTGTACTGTATGTGTTATTGAGCCCAGCTGTTTATTCTGTTAATCATACTGTACTGTATGTGTTATTGAGCCCAGCTGTTTGTTCTGTTATTCATACTGCACTGTATGTGTTATTGAGCCCAGCTGTTTATTCTGTTAATCGTACTGTACTGTACTGTATGTGTTATTGAGCCCAGCTGTTTATTCTGTTAATCATACTGTACTGTATGTGTTATTGAGCCCAGCTGTTTATTCTGTTAATCATACTGTACTGTATGTGTTATTGAGCCCAGATGTTTATTCTGTTAATCATACTGTACTGTATGTGTTATTGAGCCCAGCTGTTAATCATACTGTACTGTATGTGTTATTGAGCCCAGCTGTTAATCATACTGTACTGTATGTGTTATTGAGCCCAGCTGTCTATTCTGTTAATCGTACTGTACTGTATGTGTTATTGAGCCCAGCTGTTTATTCTGTTAATCGTACTGTACTGTATGTGTTATTGAGCCCAGCTGTTTATTCTGTTAATCATACTGTACTGCATGTGTTATTGAGCCCAGCTGTTTGTTCTGTTATTCATACTGCACTGTATGTGTTATTGAGCCCAGCTGTTTATTCTGTTAATCGTACTGTACTGTACTGTATGTGTTATTGAGCCCAGCTGTTTATTCTGTTAATCATACTGTACTGTATGTGTTATTGAGCCCAGCTGTTTATTCTGTTAATCATACTGTACTGTATGTGTTATTGAGCCCAGATGTTTATTCTGTTAATCATACTGTACTGTATGTGTTATTGAGCCCAGCTGTTAATCATACTGTACTGTATGTGTTATTGAGCCCAGCTGTTAATCATACTGTACTGTATGTGTTATTGAGCCCAGCTGTCTATTCTGTTAATCGTACTGTACTGTATGTGTTATTGAGCCCAGCTGTTTATTCTGTTAATCGTACTGTACTGTATGTGTTATTGAGCCCAGCTGTTTATTCTGTTAATCGTACTGTACTGTATGTGTTATTGAGCCCAGATGTTTATTCTGTTAATCATACTGTACTGTATGTGTTATTGAGCCCAGCTGTTTATTCTGTTAATCATACTGTACTGTATGTGTTATTGAGCCCAGCTGTTTATTCTGTTAATCGTACTGTACTGTATGTGTTATTGAGCCCAGCTGTTTATTCTGTTAATTGTACTGTACTGTATGTGTTATTGAGCCCAGCTGTTTATTCTGTTAATTGTACTGTACTGTATGTGTTATTGAGCCCAGCTGTTTATTCTGTTAATCGTACTGTACTGTATGTGTTATTGAGCCCAGCTGTTTATTCTGTTAATCGTACTGTACTGTACTGTATGTGTTATTGAGCCCAGCTGTTTGTTCTGTTAATCGTACTGTACTGTACTGTATGTGTTATTGAGCCCAGCTGTTTGTTCTGTTAATCGTACTGTACTGTACTGTATGTGTTATTGAGCCCAGCTGTTTATTCTGTTAATCATACTGTACTGTATGTGTTATTGAGCCCAGCTGTTTATTCTGTTAATCGTACTGTACTGTACTGTATGTGTTATTGAGCCCAGCTGTTTGTTCTGTTAATCGTACTGTACATGTTATTGATCCCAGCTGTTTAGTCTGTTAATCATACTGTACTGTATGTGTTATTGAGCCCAGCTGTTAATCGTACTGTACTGTACTGTATGTGTTATTGAGCTCAGCTGTTTATTCTGTTATTCATACTGTACTGTATGTGTTATTGAGCCCAGATGTTTATTCTGTTAATCGTACTGTACTGTATGTGTTATTGAGCCCAGCTGTTAATCGTACTGTACCTCGGGAGGGAAATGGTTAATAACGGAAAGTCTCCTCACTTCTCTTTCATGTCTTTGTTGATATTGTCACTGGATGTATCCTCTGTAGGATTCTATTCATCACCTCTGTCTTATGATACTAAGCTGTAGGTTGTAGTGGCTTTAGGAGACACATTTCTTTTCTTTCTGGAGCACTGTATCAGTATGTGAGATTCTCCATAGGGGTTTAACTATTTACCCTGAACACTATCAGGCAGTTCCTAAAATGTTGCTTATCCTGTTGGAGAACTGCTTCAAAGAGAATTGCAAATACTTCGCCCTCGACTTTTGGCACACTTACTAAGAAATTATTGCAAAACGTAGTTTTATGGATAGGATTTAAAGATTGTTTGGTAATATATAAACAAATAATAATACTCTGCTACATAATTATTTAAATAGATTCAATTTTTACAGAAAACAAATACAACTATATATATATATATATATATATATATATATATATATATATATATATATATATATATATATATATATATATAAACACTAGAATTTTTAGAGTTTTGTTTAAACTACTCAAATGCCAAACATTCATTTTTCATCTAAAATTACAGATTATATTTACAATGAAACACATGGCAGAGCTATAAAATATATAAGGTTTTACAAACGCAATAAATAAATGGATAGGGATTAATTGGCCCAGATGACCTTAAATAATTATATATACACTGCAATTCTGTACTCCAATGAAATTGATACACTTTAATAATTACATTCTTGGCTCTGACCCACTGAAGTCAATAAAGGTTATTAAGGCCAATTGCTGTCTAAATACATTACTGCTAGAGTAAACTGACTGTCAGGGAAAGACTATTTCATAGCCAATATGATAATTCATTCCACTCTGCTGGGATTTCAATGACCCGTCTGGGTACACGCTGCTATATAAAACCACAATGGATTTCTCTTAACCTTGATCAAACCTGCTACTATACCAAACACCCTCAGCCTGATCCCGAACATCATCAGTAATCATTATCAATATGTGTATCTGTGTTCTAATAACCAGGAATCACAGCAACGATAAAAAAAATCGAAATGAAAAAAAAGAAAAGATACAGTATAAACAGTATACTTTAACCACTGACTGTGACTTTGTCAGTAAAATATTTGCATGATTTTTAATCTAAAAATATACAATTTCCTCGCAATAATAACACTGTAGTGGGATCTATTATTTTTCTGGGAGTTTTCTAAGAACCACAAGGGATTCTAAATCGAAAGCAGGGTTCTGAGTGGATTGTCCTTCCACTGAAATGTTACACTGTACTGTATTTAAAATGTTCTGCATTAGCTCCTTTTTTTTCCTTGCAGCCTTACTAAAGCTATTCATTGTTCATAGTTTAAATAAATGTCAGTTTTGTACGGTTTGCATGATAGCAGACCCTGGGAGACTGATTCTCTATCCTCTGCATCTGAGAACAGCTTCCGCAAGCCTCTCACTCACATCACATGAGACTTCAGCTTTTATGCTCCACTCTTTCTACCTGAAAGCAAAGCTTGTACAGCTCCTTTCAAATGGAAAGGAAAATTTCAGATTCACTCGCTGCTTATCTTGATGTTGCACTTGATAACGCCTTAGTCTCCCTTGCTTTCCTCTCCCCTTCTTAAACAAAAAAATACAAACATTTGAATAACCTTCATTTTCCGGTGCATGGTTTTTTTTCTTCCCATTTAATGGCTCATCAATTCATAAGGTAATAGTTTTGAAAGAAACAACTATTTGATGTTTTATCAGAATGTCATTCAAATGGAAGGTTCAGCATTTACATTACAACAGAGCGCGGTGAAGGAAGCCATCCTTAGGGAGATAAATGCCAGCTATAAACACTAGAATTAGAATATACTTAATAAAAAGGGGCTTTATATGACTTGAATTTTAAGGACAATAATCCTCATATCAAGATCAAATTAAAATACCTTTCAAATGTCTTCCTTCCCCCACCCCCAGACCCCTTGAAGATTTTTATTTCCATGTTAGCTTGTATTATTCATACTTTAAAACGATTAGTTTGAATTTTTCAATAGCAAGGTTGTAGCTATTAAAACGAGTTTAAAACCCTGTGTTAATGTCTTTCTACTCTTGCAGGAGGAGACAATACAAGACACAATCCTATTTAAGCACAGTATTATGTAAGAATTTTAAAATAAGTGTGGTTCAGTGTGGATAGCTGTGTAAATGAAAACCCAGAAAGAGAGAAGCCTGCAAATGAGCAATATCAGAAAAGTGCTTTTCAATGAGCAGCAGGTTCATAATGGATACTCAATGTATGCTGCACACAGACAGCCAGTAAACAGACTTTCCACATAAATAAAACACAAAACAAACTGCTCTAGTGTACAAGCGAAGCTGGAACCACCATTTCCTTTGACATCCACTCTACCATTGACAGCTGTAAAAAGTTTACCATCCAGACCAAAACTTGTATTACTTATTCATTCAGTGCCAGCTGTGGTAGCCTATTCATGCAACACATATAGTACAAAGCAAAACCATTTCCAGCTTCAAAAGCTAACAATTCAATTCAATGAGATATCCAATATGGACTGGATTTCAGGTCCCTGGTTAGATATGGTTTCACTTGCAAATTGTTTGTGTGTATATATATATATATATATATATATATATATATATATATATATATATATATATATATATAATAATAACATACAGCTATAGATACATATGGCTTTAGATACAGCAGGCATGATTCTAGTAAATGCATAGTAGGGGGACATTTCTATCAAATGCTTTTAGCATTAAAATGATCAAAAAAACATGTATTAAAACCTTAATTTTGGATAAACGTTTTAATACAATGTTCACACTTATGTTCTGGGTATTATCAGTTAAGCATTGACACAATACCACATGTTTTAAAGAGGCTTTGAAAAACAACATGTTTTAAACATGATGCTGCTGTACTTGCAGTAACTGTGCATATTCTACTCATCTTGCACAAGATAAATCTCAGCTTAAAGGTCAGCTGCCACGCAATACAAATTACTCTGTGGGTAGGTAAGGCAGGTTCTGGTTTTGGTTTTAAGAACTCTTAATTATGCAGACGTAAAACTGAATCCACAGACCAAGGACAGAAGATAAGGGACAAGGTGCAGGACTACAAACTGTGATCATGTACCTGTATATAAACTTTTTTTTTTTATGTTTGTTTGTTTAGTTTTTTTTAATAAATTAAGCTGCATTCTTCAACAACAACCCCTACTGTAAAAATGGGCACAGTACATATGAAATATAAAGAACTCTTATACAGTAGTTCTTTGTGTTCTGAAGATGAATGTACAGGTATGTGCCTAGGCATGGGGGTGGCATTCATTTGACAAGATTAATACAATTACCCACAAACCCATTTGTATCATGCCCACACTATTCATTTGCTCTTATAAAGGATAAAGCAGCTGCAGTACCGGTACCCTGTGTGAAGATGAGCACACTATACAATGCAGTACCGGTACCCTGTGTGAAGATGAGCACACTATACAATGCAGTACCGGTACCCTGTGTGAAGATGAGCACACTATACAATGCAGTACCGGTACCCTGTGTGAAGATGAGCACACTATACAATGCAGTACCGGTACCCTGTGTGAAGATGAGCACACTATACAATGCAGTACCGGTACCCTGTGTGAAGATGAGCACACTATACAATGCAGTACCGGTACCCTGTGTGAAGATGAGCACACTATACAATGCAGTACCGGTACCCTGTGTGAAGATGAGCACACTATACAATGCAGTACCGGTACCCTGTGTGAAGATGAGCACACTATACAATGCAGTACCGGTACCCTGTGTGAAGATGAGCACACTATACAATGCAGTACCGGTACCCTGTGTGAAGATGAGCACACTATACAATGCAGTACCGGTACCCTGTGTGAAGATGAGCACACTATACAATGCAGTACCGGTACCCTGTGTGAAGATGAGCACACTATACAATGCAGTACCGGTACCCTGTGTGAAGATGAGCACACTATACAATGCAGTACCGGTACCCTGTGTGAAGATGAGCACACTATACAATGCAGTACAGGTACCCTGTGTGAAGATGAGCACACTATACAATGCAGTACCGGTACCCTGTGTGAAGATGAGCACACTATATAACAACAATGTTGTTGTTTCTTTCAGTCACCTCCACTGTACAGCAACAGCAAAAAAACATTTGGAGTTAGCACATTAAATCTGACTAATGCTGAGCTGCTGCGGCTCGTAAACACAGACTTCCCCTCAATGCTAATGCAACAGCGCCCCCTGCTGTTTCCTTAACTGGCACCGAGCTGTGGACCTAACAGACCTGTGCTGTGAACAGGAGGACAAGCCCATGCAATGAAAATAAAAAATAAACACATAAACAGCCCAAGAGGCTCAGTATGTAAGGCTGCTTTCTCAGCCACTTTCAATTAGTGCTGGTAGCTGTCATCTGCAATAACCAAAATAAATGGCAACGAATGCGCTAAATGGAATCACGTATAAAAGCAAAGCTTAAATTAGGATCGGAAGCAGCTTCTGTCTGTTAGAAAACCCCTCAGGTTCTTGACAACCAGCACCCTGGGGCCTGTTGAAATCAGAAACCCCGAACGGCACCCTGGCTCTAATTAGAGACACATGGTAATGTCACACCAGTCGCAGGGAAACAGCCCGGGAGAACTCTTTTTGGTTTTGCTTTTTGCTTCTGAATCCCTTTCCATACTGTGTAATGTTTTAGAAGCAGACAGAGAGCATTCTGTTGCTAAGCATACGGATATGCAAAGAAAGACTTAAACATTAAAACAAATGAAATGGGTTTAAAGCATTTCAACACAAGAAGTCCACAAGGTCAGGAGAGCTGGATGTTATACTTTAGTCGCCAAGTTAATGATCTAGCTGTGACAGTCTGGTTGTGGGAACGCAGCATGGCAGACACCTATGTCTTGGCGTTCAGTTTCAGTGTTATATATGCATGGTGGTGTGTGTGTGTGTGCAATGTGTTTGCAGTGCCTCCGTTCTGCTTTAGAGCACTCACCTTCAGCTCCATTTCCCTCCAGCGCGCTTACAGCCTCTCCATGGGTGTACACCACCAGTCGCTGAACTTTGCATAGCGCCGGCCTTGAAACCAGTACTGCCGGAGCCATTCAAACTCCAACTGCAGGAGAGAAGGGGAGCGCCTGCACTTCAGCCAAATGGAAACGTTTTCATCAACTTCGTTTTATTAGATTTTTCTGTTTTTTTTAGAGATATACAATTATTTGATACCACTTTAAAGGGTTCTGTTATAAGTTTGTTACTATCGTTAATTATAATCTGCAACTGGTCAAAACATTATTAGTAGCATGTTTAAAATGCCACCCTTCCTCGTGCTTAAACTATATATTACGTCTGCATTTCAGATCTTCAAAAAAGAATCCACGGCTGACTATCAAAATATACAAGCAGCTGGCACAGCCTGTGGACAGAAACCATGTCACCAGAGACTTTCACATTCAAATAACCAGCTGTGTTCTGCTGCTAAAACAACCACTCAGAGCTGGTAATACAAGGCTTGCGTCCGTCACAGAATCAAAGCAGGCTAGGGCTTCACCTGCCGCCTGAAGTATTTTGCTGATTCCCCTGTTAAAGTCGGGCAGATTATAACCAGCTTTCGTCGGGCTCCCACAACAACATTAGTGGTAACCAGAACAGGGCAGGTTTGCTGAAAGCACATACATGGTTATTAATCAGTCCGGCATTAAACAGCATTAGAGTTTCAAAGAGTAGCTGAAGTCTCAGTGACATGACGACACTGACGGAGGAAAAGGGGGGGTGTTGCACAGACAGGTGTGTTTCTTACTGATCTTGTTACATGTTACATGTATAAAACCAGACAATGCACTCGGTACAGTATATGCCAGTGTGCGTTGCTTCAGAAAGCCTGGAACCACTTGTTTCCTCATAATTTGGTGCACCCACCTGCCGGGTTCCATGGCTTTGCAGTGATGGGTTTATATGCAAGCGAAGCTGCTTGAAGTAGACTGCATAGCCCCACTGCAGTCTAACGCTAGCACCTGCATTGGGGTACAGTAACCTGGAGTACCTGTATTGAGGTATAGTAGCCTGTAGTACAGCTAGTACAGGCAGCCACTGGTACAGGTATAGCTACTGCCTTTATTATAAAACTCTATAATAAGCAAAGCTGTCATAAAAATAAAAAAAAAATTGCCAAAACTTTGCCTGCTTGAATCTCTTATAGTTTTCCATTGGAATGTATGATTGAGTGTTTGAAGTTATGGATGATTACACATATCAAACAATTCACTTGTTTTTCTTGTTGAATAATTTTAAATTTTTGGCTTTTGAAGTGATAATTCAATTCTCCGAAGGATACGTAGATGTGCAAGGTGTATGCAATTGCCCCAGCTACAGCAGATGGGAATGGAAGCAGCTACTGCAGAAACAAACTGAAAATACCTGCTCCCCCCACCCCCCAGCTAGTCATTCTGCATTTTAACACAACGTTAAACAATAACATGCATTTTCACATCAAATCTGATATGATTTGGTTACAAACAGTTAACGTAGTGTTGAAATAAAACTCAACAATTACTGACCTCAATAACAAAACAAACACCTTCGGCATGTTTCTATGTGTTGACACCATTAGAATGTACTGTACAGTATATAGTGGTGACATCACTATAATGTACTGTATAGTATATAGTGTTGACATCATTAGAATGTACTGTACTGTAGTGGTGACATTATTAGAATGACTGTACAGTATATAGTGTTGACATCATTAGAATGCACTGTAGTGTTGACATCATTAGAATGTACTGTACAGTATATAGTGGTGACATCACTATAATGTACTGTATAGTATATAGTGTTGACATCATTAGAATGTACTGTACTGTAGTGGTGACATTATTAGAATGACTGTACAGTATATAGTGTTGACATCATTAGAATGCACTGTAGTGTTGACATCATTAGAATGTACTGTACAGTATATAGTGTTGACATCATTAGACTGTACTGTAGTGTTGACATCATTAGAATGTACTGTATAGTATGTAGTGCTGATATGATTAGAATATCATTACGTTAAGAAGCGGCCCAATTTCCTGTACTGCAATATACATGCATCAGCAGCTACTTTACAGCTGAACTAAAGAACAAAGATGTATAGGATGTGTAGAGTGGTGAAGTTTACATTTTAAAAGGTGCTACATTCCTAAGTTATTTATTTATTTGTTTTTAATGATTCCTGCATTCCTGACACCAGGTTAGCTGGATCCAGACTTCCGGCTGGTAGAATAGTTTCCGGGTCGTGATCCCGCACTGCAGGGTTGTGCTGTCCCTGGATGGGATTGGCTCTTCCTTCCTGGTCAGAAGGCAGAAGCCGGTCAAGCTTGCATTGTGGAGCAAGGCACTCAGGGTTCTCAGGGCGCCGGGCGCAGCAGCGCTACAGTTTCTCATGTCAAGTTTTGGGTTAATGCAACTGCTAAACATAGCGGTTGGTTTACCAGACCCTGATTAGCACTAACTCTGGACTCCCTAATGTTACCTAAGGTAAGGTACTCCAAGATTAGTGCTAATTGGACTCCACGTGAAGCTAGTCACTGATGAAGGAAATGGCACAAACATTCATGAACTAACCCTGGGGTTACGTTTTTATTGGAACACTTCCATCATTATAGTGGCTTTTAAGAAGTAATACATTTTATAAAAAAAAAAACTTTTGATAACAGTGTGAAATTATTTAATGCTTACATGGCATAAAATGTCCAAACCAAGTGATAGTTTTATTTTTTAAAGGAGCTTTTTCAAAAAGAAAGTGGTGCCACATTAAAATTCTAGGCCATGCTGAAAGAAAAGCTAAAGCATAATGTCAACTAGACTTACCTATTTGGCCACGGAGTAGTTAACAAAAGGTGAGTAAACATGCCACAAAAGCACAGTTGTGCACTAACACAGATATTTATGTAGAAAACATGTTAAAATTTATGTAGAAAAGAGTGTTCAAATTGTTTTGTTTTCCCTTTCGCATTTGAAAACCGGGCCCATGGCACAGTCTGCAGGCACAGTAAGTGGAAAACACAAAGGGAGATCACAGCGGCTTTATCAGTCAGAGCTGAGGTTTGTCAGGTCTGACACACTGTATACAAGACACCCCTGACTGAAATGCCAGCCTTTGTTAAAGCTCAAACCTGTTTTATTTCCATTTTCCTGGGCGCAGGACAAGGGGAGAGTATGAAGTCTCAGTGCCTCTCCGATTGTTTATTTGTCCTTTAGGGAATGATTAAAGCCTCAGGACTAGCCAATAGAGCGCTCCCCGGAGCGACCGTAGTGCTGCTACGGAGCCTGGCATTTCCAGTAAAGCAGTTTACTGAGTCAATTATTTAAGAGGCCTGGTCACTGAATGCCACCTGTATTCTGCATCTCTGTCCTTCTGCGATGCCTATCATCTGGCTGTGACGTGTTAAACACCCAGCAGCCTTTGACTGTAATCACCGCCGTGACCTGGGAGTCAAACTCCTCTAATCCCTTTCAATTATAAAAGCCCAGATTTTTTTTCTGCATCGAACTATGGCCCTGGCCAGGATCAATCAATTTCCAGGGAGTTGTGATGAGGACCCGATCAACAGGAGGCTGCTTTTAGCCGCACCCAGTAGCCGTGCAGGCATGGCATCACCCAGGCTGGCCCAGCTGGCTTGTCACTGCGGCGATCAATCCAGAGCTGCAGGATCAGAGATCTTTAGTGAAAATTGCTACTGACCAAACAATCATCTGCTAGCCAGCGAGACGGATATCTTAATTAATTCCTGCAAGAGTCCGCTAGTGTGTAGCGCAGCTAGGCCTGAGACTAGGCCATTGTTTGGAATTCTCACCTCACACTCAGAAGGACAGGGTTGCCTGCCTGCATGCAGCACAGATAGCAACTAGGGACTCAGTGGACTATAATATATACTAATGGGCAAATCTAGAATGACTTGGAAATGGCAAATATTTCCTACTGTTATTCTTGCACGTTAATTAATAATAAATAAAAAAAAAACAGAAAAAAATCAAAGGTAACACTCCAATTACAGGACAGCACTTGGGTGTCTGCACCTTTTTGTTTGTTAGCTGGTCAGTTAAAATATCCTTTATCGTGTAATTGGGAAGAGAGATAAGAGTAGCGTATGACATTTTGGCATTAACACAAGAGCATTAAAAGCAGCTCAACGCAATAATCATGGCAACATCGGATTCCTGTAAACTGTATGTTCAGCACACATTCAGTACTGTTTATGAGAATACTGTACACTACAGAGAGAATACTGTACGCTGCAGTATACTCTCTTACACACACACACATGAAGGACAATACTTAGCCAGAAAATGCTAATAAATCATTCAAGTGGAAACATTGCCCTCATGGGCAACTTGAAACAAATAGCTCAATCTATCATTTTAACACCAGATATAACTGTTGACCTTCTCGCTGCAGTTTTGGATTTTATAAATAGTGACCTGCTTTCTAAATAAATGGCAACAGCGCTCAACAATGGTTTCTGCTGTAATCCAATGTGAGATGTCAACATTATATCGCGCTTTATTACAAGAAAAAGGTTGCCGTGTGTCAGTGATATAGCTGTTACCGAGATATCCTTCCCCTCTTGCACAGGAATCGCTCTGAATTATAAATATTGGATACAACCTCTAAACAACCTCCTCTGAAGCTCCTCTGCCATTCTCGCAATGCAGTGTTACAGCGTGGTTACATTTCAGTGTGTACGAAGATCTGCACAGTCTTGTACGATTCTTTGATACACGCCATCAGGGATTAGTGCAGAGGATGGCCTGTTACTGTCCCATCCCCTGCACAACCCCCTTTGCATCAGGTACAATTGCAGGGATGGAAATAAGACTCGCAGCATTGCATAGCAGTGGCTAGTCAAGTTCACAGTAAAACCTGGAATGGGTGAAGCTGCTATGCAATAGGAGTCTTATTTCTATCCCTGGATTGCTTTCAGTTAGCACTAAGTGACTTCATGAAGGATATCCGTATGATAAAAAATGAAAGCATTTCAGTGCCTTATATTGAGAAAGGAATAAAGCCGGATATGGGTTAGTTTTCTAGTCTCCTCCATACAGGCCTGCAGTGTTGAAAGTGCAACAAAACAAATGCACAGAACATAAAATTCAGAGCTTCAATTCCAACATCTGTAACGTGCTTTTCTGGAATCAATGGACAGCGTTGAACCGGTAACACAGCTAAACAGACTCTGAGTAAGCCTACTGCTTACTAGTAAGGAAGTTGTGCTTGCATCAAGTTTGTGTGATAAGATGCTGCTGATCCAAGCATAGCTAAAATCAGCACGAACTCCCAGTGAAGAACAGATGGACCTCCCCATCACGGCTGCATAACTGACTCATCATTTCCCATAAGCACTGGTACAGCACGTAAACTTTGGAAAAACAGCAGTCTGAAATGTAGAGCATAGTAGGCCATCGCTGGTCTATACAAGTGCTCTTTGGTGCATTAGCCTTTTTTTCAGTTACAGTGGCTTGATTTGATATGCACAAAAAATCAAAACCACAGAAGCAGTGGGGTGTTCATATACATTTGCACAGTACTGTGTATATAAGAAATGAGTAAGAGATCTGCGATTTGTCTTCCATGGGTGTCTGGCAGACGCTGTAGAGCAGGTTTAATTAAGAGAAAGGGTTAAGAAGTAATCACATGCATGCTGGCCTGGCTTATCCAAAGCTGCCTGTCCTCGGCAGGCTGAGCCGTGTTTAGTGAGCTCGTCAGACCTACCTCTGCCACGCGGTGTGTGGAGCTGAATCAGGGCTGCGACCCCAGCGAGGACGCAGTGCTGGTGGGTCATATTCAGATCATCTGCAGGCAGATTACAAGACATAAATCGGCTTTAATCGAGCCAGGGAAAAGATATTCAAAATGAAATGTAAATCTTCCAAGATATCATATTAGTTATTGTGTACCAAAGGTTAGTAAGCGACCAATCAGGCTGCAGCACAAGAAGAATGGGACGAGGAAAATTAGCAGCTGTACAGCAGGCAGGCTGTGATGGATTGGAGCTCCGGATACACATTGTATGATCCTGGGGGTGTATGATCAAAACTGAAAAGCAATTTCCCTTTAAGACAGCAGCTCCCTTATAGTAAAAGCACAGGAAAGTGTGATAAAGCACAGTGATAGCTTGGCAAAGCCCAGAGAGGTATGGTAAAGCACATTAAAAAAACATGACAAACGATGGTAAATGTATACATAGTATAACCATGGGAAAAGCATAGAACACTTTCAAAATTAGCGTGCACATTTACTGCGGTACACTTTTATAAGGGCTGTGTATGCTTTTGGTACAAGGTTAAACACTGATACACCTGCAATGAAAAGCAGGCTGTGATGCACAAACAGCTGGTGTTACCTGCTCGACCGGGCCTGATTTCTCACACAACTCTATTAATATAGAAGCCTTGAGCTTTTAAACATATTGGGCACTTCTGCAGGATCTGTTTAGCCAGTGTCCCATGTGGATTTGATTTAGTAATGTCATCATAAACCTGCTTCATTTAAAACTGTTTCTTTCTGCAGTGTCACTTTCCACTGATTCTGTTAGCAAGCTTCAGCATGGAGACGCAAAGGGACCAGGCTTTCATAGGTACAGGAGAGCAAGCCATAACGAATATCTGAAAACAAGCGGCTTAAACTGTCCAGGGTTTTTAAATTTATGGTATTTATACTTTCAATTGTGGAAGTCCAGTTCTGGGTCTGCTCTTTAATTATTATTATTTTTTTTTATGCAAGATTCTAAAACACTTGTATACAAGACTCTAGAATGCGGTGACACGTGCCTACAGCATGGATGCTGTAGAATCTGATCTGTAGGCTTGTGTTCACGACATCAAACTAGGATAGTGGTGGGACTGGCCAGGGATCAGAAAAACAACTTTGTTTCTCTTTTCCAGGGGTTCCTTTTAAAAACAGATGATTTGGAGCTCAACATTAATAAGTCTTGCTCTGAGAACTTCAAAACGTCCTGCTAAAGATGCCCAAGACAAACAGCACGTCTGATGAAGCCCACTGGGGGAAAGCATCTGTGCATCGGATCAGCATAAAACTGTGATTTATAATCCGGAACCAAAAAGAATTGCTGTAATCTGCCGCTCGCTCCCATCTAAACATGATCGCAGCCCTGTCACAGTACTTAATAAAATAACATTTGGTTTTCTTAACCTTTCTAAGGCAGAAAATTTCATGGGGCCCCCAGATGACATGTAAAATGAATCCTCAACATGGGAATAGGGCCTGTATTCATTCCGTCAGTGTTACACACAGAAACATGAAGGGGCCTGCTTGCTGTGCATTCGCTTTCTGTTAACTTATGTTTCTGTTCCTTTTGAAGTGTACAAGTTTGTATCGACGGAATCCGGAAGAGATGTTTGGTGTACAGAGTTTGAACTCAAATTAATCAAATAGAATGAGGTCATTGTTTTTCAGCATTCAGCTAGAAAACGGATGGCCACAGGGATCACAGACATATAACCTTTTACAATATACAAAGTAGAGACCATTTTAATGCTCTAAAGTGATGTATACACAGTACAGTAGATTTTTTTTTTTAAATTTTCTATTTTTTCCTATTTGTCTTTTGTAAAATTTAAAAATAAAATAATATTAATAAAACGTGAGCGCTTAAACACACAATTGTTTTCTTTACATGTTATAAAACTGGTGACTATAAAAAAAAAACAATTTGAAAAGAAGACGCCTTCCCACATATGAACAATGTTAAAGAGCGTACTGATCCTGTACCGAGCATGAAGTAGCAGTCCCCAGAGTGACGGGGCAGTGCCAGGCCGGCAGTGTGGACGTCCCAGGCCACCTTCAGAGCCACATGCCACACAGTGCAGTCCCGCCCGGACACTGGCTTCTCATCCCCTTCCGTGGAGCAGCTCGCTGTGTCTGGAGACAAGGGCAAGACAAGCAGACATAGCCCTGTCACGAATATGCACTCATTCATCCAAGGGTCAGGCACACCAAACGCTGCACAAACAGGAAGCTGTTCAGTATTTGCAGCTCAGCTTTGCGATGTGTTTCTCAATGCACGTTACATCCACGTATGCACCACTTATTTTTTTTTTGTAATATTTTACTGAACCTAAATGTGTTCAGTAACACAATCAAATCAATCAAGGGCCACTTCATTTCTTAATGGCTTTGCTAGAACTATAAACAGCCCCCCCCCCACACCTTTTTTTAAGACCCTCCCATCCCAGATGTGTTTGGGATGGACAACTGTTTTGGAATCCGCACACCTGTGCTTAGAGCAGACCGACTGAAACCACCCCGCTCATTTTTTCAATGTCTGCTACAGAACAATGTTTGTGCTTCATCAGCGTCACGTCTCGGGGTCTTTTTACTTTGTTATGTGTTTATGTGTTCCACAGGAAGTAAATACCTCGGCCCCAGCGCAGGCCAGCCAGTTTTTCACCTCCGGCAAGGAAGATATATTTATCTTCTGCACTTAACTAAAGGAAAAGCGGGCTAGGGTTCAGTGGAACGCCAATGCAGATAGAACACCTTCCAGAACTCTTATTATAGAATGCAGCATGGCCAGTCACACATCAATCCTTTCATGCATTCTAAAAAAGATTCTTGGAACTTCAAATAATTGTGATCACGTTGGCTGGAAATGATAGACATTTTGAAACAGAAAGTAACGATCTCATGTTGATACGTTAGATAACCTTTCATATGACAAGCATGAAAAGTTATTAATGTTTTAAGACATTTAATAAATACAAATGACTAAATTAATCAATACAAAATATATATAAACATATAAAGCTGCTTACTTCCATGCTCATTGAAACTACTTCATCATGGATCACTGATACTGTAAGTAAAGTATATATACAGTGCGGTATATCAGAACAGCAATCTGGTATATGAATATTACTATGCAACAACAAATGGAATTTCTATTTTCAATAGAATTTCTTGGCCACTAGCAGCTAGCATCAAGAGAGTGGAAATATCTCAGCAAACGATGAAGTTACTGGCGAGTCGGAGGTCTGAGAAGTGTGGTAAATCCTTCTGGTCTAGTCCAATAATTTAAGTCCAATAATTAAAGTGGGAAAAACACTCCTGTGACATTTAGGCTTTAAAGCATTTAAAGGCATGTGTACTGGAGGAGAGCAGAATACCCTATCATGGGCTGGAATGACATTAATCTGTCAAGGAATTCAACTTTTGCTCTAAATTCAGAGAAGAGGGATCTGTAATGAAAAGTCCACGTCGTTTTGTTTGCAGAGTCTGATTAGGCTCAATGCACTTGCTCCAGGCTGTTCTATTATAGACTACACAAATGAGAAAACAGGATCTACCAAACACTCAGAAATGAATCAATACTAAACTCTTTGTGGGGCTTCGTGCTTGCTTTCTTTCTTTCAATCTTTTTTTTTTTTTCCTGCTCAGAAGATAAATCGTAACTTAATTTCTCAAGAATGCTTTCTGAAAGCTGCAAATTACATAGCCTTCAAGGTATTTTAATGTAGAGGGTCAGAGAGAGAGAGAGAGAGAGAGAGAGAGAGAGAGAGAGAGAGAGAAAGAGGGTGGGAGAGAAGAGGGAGAGAGGAGATATGAGAGAGAGAGAGAGAGAGAGAGAGAGAGAGAGAGAGAGAGAGAGAGAGAGTATAGAACTGTATAGAGTATAGAGTATTCTATATACTGTATAGAAGTGGCAGCTCAGTACACAAGCGCCTGCCACAGCCTTTGGGACAGGGAGTGACACTGAGGCTCCTCACACAGGGAGGAAAAGAAAAATAAATAAATAAATAAATAGTTATAGAATACATATATAAATGTATATCATTATTCTCATTATTGTTGTTGTGATGTGTTTGAAGTACTGTGTTGTTTTTGTTTTATTTACATATGTTTTAAATGTTCATTGTAAAGATGGAATTTACCCATCATTGCTTTGGCTATACTTGTAAAAAATCAGTCATGCCAATAAAGCAATTGAAATTGAAAATTGAATTGAGAGAGAGAGAGAGAGAGAGAGAGAGAGAGAGAGAGAGAGAGAGAGAGAGAGAGAGAGAGAGAGAGAGAGAGAGAGAGAGAGAGAATTGACGTGTATTGTTTACATTGGTTCTATTTCCCCCTGCCATTTTGATAAATCCTAATTAGTCTGTATTGTGAAATTCTGTGTGAAATTGACAACAAAGCCCATACTTTTTATTCCGAGAGTGAAAAAGATAATAGGAAAGACTACTGAATATTTTCCTTTTTTATTGCGTAACATATTGCAGGTAGGGTAAGGTCAATATTTAATTTTAAGATGAATCATTATTTTATTTTCCCAGTGAAACTGATATGCGTGAGTCTGTATAGCTCTGTAATTGAAGAAGTATTTGTCCAGTGCTTCACCCCTTTTCATAGTGTTGGTTAAAGCCTCTTTAAAAGGAAAACACAACATGCTGTGTTTTCTCATAGGTGTTCCCGATAAGGAAAAGAAAAAAAAATGTTTTTCTGATGAGGTTTTGGTTATGCTGGTTTAAACCTAGTTAAAACTGTAGAAGCACATGAGTTAGTAAGGGCATTGAATAGTAAGAAAACGCAGATGGGTTCAAACTTCCTTTAACAGTGTTTTTAAAACAGCAATCAGTACATCAGTGCTAAAGGCAGCTGCAGAAGTGCTCCGATATGACAAGGCAGAGTAAGGGTTTGATATGTTCCGACTTTGTTTTTTCCGAAAGTGTTGCATCACCCTACAGAATTCACACATGTTGCTTCATAAAGTTGAATGAAAGCTGCTAAATAATGTTACGTTTGCATAGTGAATTACATACCACTTTGTAGTTTTCCATATACTTAACGAAAAACTGACAACAATTAAAAAATGTGACATTTTGAAATCTAACAAGGTGTCTCTCCTTGTTGTTAAAACTGGGGGTCTGCAACAAACCCCATCTGCCAAATAAATAAATAAAAGAAACAAAATCATCTTGTAGGAAGTTCTACTTTCTTCACAGCACTGGCAAAGTGGCAATGATGCTGAATTTTGAGTTACACAATATATACTGTTCACCGAGGGCTAGATAGAGAGCATCAAACTTATAAAGCTGGATTTGAACCCTGTCCTCTCACTGCTCCAGCCTTGGGACTCTTTACACAGCAGTATCATGGGTGGCGTCGAGGTAAGATATCACAATCAAGTAATTAGAGGTTGTGAAGAAAACTAGGAGTCTTAGCATTTGCTGTATATAAATATTTAAGTAATTAATATTGTGTTATGCATTTAGATTGCAAGTCCCTGGAACACCTCTGTTCAAAGGCAGCCCCACCTTGAAGGGGAAGTGGGGCCATAAAGGTAGCTGGAGCAAGCCCATATTTGACAAATCACTCCAACAGAGACAATGCTGAGAACGACTATTAAAGAGCAGGCTTTATAAGTGGGAATGTGCACCTGGGGGATCCCGGACTGATGTCTTTGGCAGATTTTATTATTATTTATTTTATTGTTATTTCAGGCAACTGACCAGCGAGTTAATTATAGAGCATTCTGCAAAGCATTAAAAAAAAAAAAAAAAAAGAAAATTATATAGTTCAGGGCAAAAGAGAGTAGGAGGGAGCCTGGCTAAACAACAATAATAAACATTTTTAAAAATTTAAAAAAAGGAGGAAGGGATGTTATTATTATTACAGGACACACTAAAGCAATTAGCAGGCCATAAAGCAGGATGAGCCGACAGGGCTGCAGGTGTCTTGCAGTTGAGCATAAAGACAGCTTTAGGGGTGGAAGAAGTGCTAATAACAACAAGCAGCGACCTGGTGATTTCACATTCCTTCCCCACCTGCGTTACCTTTATAGCTGTAGCTGTACACCGCCACGGGCGAGTGATCCACCAGGTTCTCATCGTGATGCCAGCTCACCGCCATCCTCCCCATGCCAAAGTACGGCTCCTCTTTCAAGTAGCTCATTCCAGCGGGGTCCATGTAATTCAGCAGCGTCACGTTAAACACAGTTCTGTTATTCGCTTCTCTTTCCTTTTTCCTCGTGACACTTGTGGTTGTCTCCGCAGTTCTCTGCGCTCCTTCACGCCGTGTCAGACACCTCTCTGCTTCCACGCACAGGTAGTCGTTGAGGTCTTTCACAGCCTGGCAGGCCCTGGCCACCTCATCGTCACAGTACCTGACCCCTGCGTCAGAATCAGGCCAGGGGATAGTGAAGAGCCTGGTGTTCAGGTATTTGTAGGTGTGTCCCGGGGCTCCGATGAGAACGCGGGACACCGGTGTGAACATGTCTTTACCTTTCATCTGGACCAGGTCCCGGAACAAGCAGCCGCGCTCCAGGAGGGTGGAGAGTGCTGTCTGGACCGGGCCATGCAGCTCCAGGGGAGTGCTGTGGGCTTCCTTCAGGGCTAGTTTGGAGTACTTGGTCTTCCACTAAAGGAAATGGAGCAGAATTTTAATGGCCTACCCTTAACCATCAGATAGTCAGTTATTTTACTCTGTAATTCCTAGTTTATAAGATGTAATGATATATTACCATATTACAACTTTTTCGACCATCATCAACCTCTTCAACTAGATCCAGCACTAGAGACTGACTGTAACTCTAGGCAACAGACCAAGAATACTGACAGGTGTACCCTGTGTGTCGAACTATTGAATCAAAATCAACATTTATTGCATGCTTAGAAGAGAAAGCATACTGAAGTAAATAGAGGTGCCATTATTTTGGGGTGTACAGATACAACAGCTGAACAATGTACTGGCAATGTAATGGCTGCACATTGCAGTTGACTACAAAACCTGCCAAGGTTGCATGAGAGTGTTGAGGTCTGTTTTATAATGCAATGTGACAATGAAAGAAACAAACACCAAACATTGAAACCCATTTTACCAGCTGCTGAAAGCCTTCATCGGCAGGTGTTAGATACGGTATCTGCTGTCCTCCAAGCTGTTGCAGCAACTTCTGTTTCTGTAAATACATGCGACACAAAAGAAAACATTTTGACCACCAGTACAAGTCATTGAGCACTCTAAAGCAGCCAGATTGCTTTAGTAAGCATTCTATTAATATCACATATTCTATTTCTTGAAGTAAGAATGCGGTACTAAACCTTTTTTTTTTTTCTCCCATTTTTAGTGAACCAAGGTCCCAGTCCTAAATACACTTTGTTTCTGTTAGCATGCAGTTCTATTTTGATTAAAAATTTCGTTCAGCCAAGAACTTTCCCCGCCAAATTCTCAGGGTGTCTGGAGCACCAAACCCGCGACCCACATGGAATTACTCCCTAGCTCAACCCATAAATCGCGTGCCAAAGAAAGAAACAACACACATAACATTCTCCATCATCACAGACTGAAACGTTTCTTCAAGAGAGGCCCCTTCATTTTCTTTTCTTTCCTCCAAGAATGTAAAACTCCGCTCCAAGAATGTGTTTCGCCTCCTTTGTTCATGCAGAGCTCCTTTGTTCATGCAGAGCTCCTTTTTTTTTCATGGCTTCTATATCTATTGAGCAGCTCTATCTACTGAAGCACAATGCATATCTTTTTTGCTTTTTTCAAGGGAATCGCATTTTAAATGCAGCTTAAATTCATTTCTATGACATATCATTCTTGTAAAACCCATGGCTATTTTACAGTATATTTTTATAGTCATTTCTCTCGTTTTTTTTTTTTTTTTTAACTGCAGTGGGGTTCCCAGCTATCACATAATAATATGCCCTAAGTTGTACGCTGTCCTCCTAATAAAACGAAAGCTGGCGGGCTGTTCAAAGCAGTTTTATTGGGGTACATTCCATTCAAACCTGTAAATCTCATAAAACCTGAAGTGAAACTTTGATACCCAAATAAATTGTACATGTGTAGTTGTGCCCCTGGAGCACCTTCTTTTCATTCCACACAGGTGCATAATATACTGTGTGGTGAAGTAGGAACGGGTCATTTCCAGCTCAGTCTTTACAACGGTTAACCCGAGTTCACTTTCTTTTTTTTTCAGTGCGCTCAGCACACTGTTTAAAGAAGGCATGCCTCGTCTAGAACAGCAGACGGTTACAACGCACATCTCCCATTTCTCTGTGGCTAACAACGCCAGAGATTTCATCTGGGACGTTTTAGGAATGCGGCAGAACCCTGCCAGAAATATGGCCGGCTTTTAAAAGGAAATAAAATGTGCTGTTGATAACATTAAACTGCAAAAGTCTATGCCCTGACTCACAAGTATAAAGCGTGCGTTAAAACACGCCAAGGCTGTGCACTCTGCACTGTGCAACAATGATTAGAACACTGGAATCTGAAGAGGTTTGATTGTTTATTTATTCATTTTTTTATTTTCATTTCTACCTGTAATTTATAATATGCTTTACGATGTCTAACAAATTATCAAAAATGTATTTTTTAAAGAATTGCAGAGCAAGTTATAAAATGCATTACTAACATTTGCAAATACTTTGGATAATACTTTACTGTGTTCTTTCAGCACCACAATCCAACACTAAAACACCCCTGTATCAAAGGAATAATGATGCAATGCTTGTATACACACACACACACACACAAATTACAGTGCAACCAGCCATTACTGTACATAAGCCTTTTCTGCCAAAGGTGATTTTTAACAAGATGAGGTGCAGCTGGGAGGCAAGGTGTCCAAGCCTATTACCAGTGAGTGGTTTAAGAGTTTGGGTGGTGTGTGTGTCATTAGGAAAGATCAGTGCCCTAGTCGCAGGGCTTATAGCAGGAAGAGCAGAGTAATAGAAGAACAGTACAGTAAGCCCTTACCATAAACTTAACCCAGGATGAAACCGGGAAGCAGCTTTAAAGGTGGGTCCTCCCTCAGCTTTAATAGCTGCCTAGCACTGACTTGTCTTGGATGGATATTCTCCATCACCAGTTTGGTTGTTAAATCCAGGTACCTATTTTTCCTGTTCAATCATATTTATCTGATTAAATTATTGTGATGTTTTTTTTGGAAACACAGATGCGTTAAGAATAATTGGACGTTTTAAGGTGATGCAAAATTCACCACCACCAACGTACTGTGCAAAAAAGAAGGGGAAAAGAAGCAACAACAAATTAAAAATGAACAAACAAAAAAATCTGACACACACTCATTGTCTGGGTCAAATGCCGAACCTGTGGCAAAAGCGCACTACATTAAAATGCACTCTGGAGTGGAGGTATCTGATTGTCAGTTCTGGCTAAGTGCTTTTCTTCAGCCTGGTGCACAGACAAATACACACAGCTGGCCCGGGCAGCACACTGCTCTTCTCATATACAAGGAAGCTGTCATGCAGATGTCAAATACATCAAGCAACTCGCAAATTCCACACACACACACACACACACACACACACACACACACACACACACACACACAAAGAGGAGCTGGCCCTGCTACACCACACCGGCTTTGAAGAAAAATGATAAACGGTGCGCTATTGAAACTCCTGCAGTACTGCTGCCCATAATAATAATAATAATAATAATAATAATACAAAAACTAAAAACAATCATTCATTAAAATGTTACAATTCTACTTTTGAAGGAAAATGTGCTTTTTTGGTCTGAACCCTGGCAGTGAATTTCTACCAGGATTTCCGGTGGGTGATTAGAACATGGCACTCAGTTAATGTTTACATGCAATTAATCTGAGCTATACAACCGGCTTAAATTTAAATATACTAATCACAAAATAAGTGACCTAATGACAGGTCCTTTGAAGGGGAGAACTGATTTTGGTGCTTGTGAAAAGGGGTGCCCAGTGATAACGTCATTGTGTTTTAGTGAACACTGTGGGGTGCTATCTTCTATCCACTGATGCTATCTACACGTGAGCCTGATTCAAACCCAGCACCTCCAGAGGAAAAGGGCTACGCCGACTTGCTAAATGAGCCCCAAAATGAATATAAGCCACTCTAAGGACTATATGCTTCAGGGTGTCAGCAATAACACAGGGGAAAAGTAGACAGGAGCCCTGTTAACCACAAACATAATGAGCTGAATATGTCACAATAATGTCATATCACGCCTATTTGCTAAACGTAAGGCTTCCCAACTAAACAACAGCTTCAGATCTGCTGCAGTTATCCAGAAGGATGACTTTCCACCCGTTCTATAAATAGTGTTGTGACTCGAGAAGGCTGCACTGCCAGCGGCTCACAGGGGTTTACACTCAGCGTGTGGCACAGGCCTCTGCTGCCACGCAATTCTACTCAGCTGCAAGGCGAAGCCACTTATCAAGATGGCAAAGCAATTACAGTAATCACACGGCCCAGCTGAAAAAACAGGGCTGACATTTGACTTGAAGAATGCCTTAATAAGATCTGAAAACTCGTTATCAAAGAAGATTATTAACAGACTCATTTCAACGGCACGAGTTTCTCATCCTGCCTTTGTTTCATACTTTACAACACTGTGGGGTGAGAGATGGCTGCTGAGCTATTAAAGCAAAGCAAAGCCTGGAATGGCTTCAACTGCTATGCAATTGCAGTCGTACACCATCACTATTACCTGATGTGTTTTTGTTATAATGGTCCCCTATTGTTTTCTCAAGAACATACAGTAGTGTGCAAATGTATTAAGCCCCTTCCACACTGGCATGCTCTAACTGGGTCAGAACCTACCCAGATCAGGACCTGGTGTCATGCAGGTCAGGTACGTGATTTCACACTGCTTTTGATAAAGCAGGGTTGACCTGAGTGGCAGAAGCAAGTGCACAATGCCCCGGAATCAGCTTGTTACTGATGTTTTCATCCAACCGTCGGCCCAAATGTTAATTAGAGCAAATGTTTCTACATCCCTGCTGCAATCTGGCTCATGCTGTGTCTCAATCAACAAAAATACGGCTAAACAGAATAAACAGAAATGTTCCTTGCAGAAGTGAAACCTTCACGCAGACTTGGCTGTTTGTTATTGCATCGTTGTCTCGCTTAACCCTGGTCAAAGCGTGTCAACCCACATCCTGAGGTGGGTCGCTGGGACCCGGGTTCATCCGGGTATGACCCAAGTACATGGTTTCACAGTATGCAGGATTGTGACCGGATAGCCAGGACCAGGTAAGAGTGCCAGTGTGAAAGGGATTTGAACACTGCATTGCTTATGTAGTTTTGATTTGGTGTGCATAAGAAATCAAACCACTAAAACTGAAAATCTTGGAAAATTGTCAAAATAGGTAAGTTAGTTATTGTCTAATTTAAGATGAGTTTAATAGGCCACACGTGCAATATATTTAAAATAGTAAAAGAAATGGAACACATAGCCACAAATGGTAAAATGCACGAGACTTTTTAGAAGTTGTTTAAAATGCTTAATTAAAGTACAAAGTGCCTATTTTTTCTATATCACTGATTACTGACCGAAAATTGAAATTCTCACACCCTGAGGTTTTCATGCAGGTAGGTATATAAAAGGATATGAATGACAAATCTTGAGGTGTTCTAATAAATTTGCACACTACTGTGTTTGTAACTAATCTTTATTTACAACGATACTAACCAAAACAAGGTTTTTGCCCCTGCACAGCCCTGCAGCACACAGACATTCAGAACATTTGGGAAGCTATATAATAACATTTTGGCATATATATAATACAGCTCCCTGACTATAGAGTAAACAGTTAATATTTGTGTGACACCAATCTCAGAAACGATCAGCTCACGTAAAACTGTCAGGGAAGCAAACTTTTTGACATGTAGCCTGTAAAACATCAGAGGCTTGTGGTATTACCAGCAGGGGCATCAAACCCATATCCGCCCCGCTCCATTTTTCACTTAGTTGCAAGATCTGGGCCCTGGGTGTCAGGTCGTTGAAGGCATGTGCTGTGAGAATGAGAAGGGAATGCTGCTCGGTTTGTAGAGTTTGCAGAAACTGATGGATCTCACACCTGAACAAACAGCTCCGGTTAGCTTAGCCCCGCGGCCCGGATAGCACCTTCATTTCTAACACTAACGCACTGTAGATATCCAGAGAGGGAGAACATGTCCTGGTCTGGCTGCTACTGCTAGGAGGAAAAACAGCACATACATGTGATCACACAGTGCCCAGAGTCTGCATCAAATGTCTTGCAGAGCTGGTAATATTAACACTGTATATTAGAAGTTATGTGTACTGTCTGAGTAGCTTTTCACCTCTGGAGGCCTGGGTTCAAACCCAGTTTTGCACTGTTAGCCGAAGGTCAAAGTGATACTCTTGAAGTTCTGCGTGTACCTCCACCAGGGAGAAACCTCAGACTCAGAGTCTCTCTCTGCACTCCGATCCCAGTCCAAGACAGTAATTCACTTTTCATATTATATACAGTGCAGCCAGGGTATTGAGCAGCGGGACTGCATTGTGTGGAAAAATCTTACGTCTGCCAACTTTCTTTTCTCAATTTTTTAAATTTATTTTTAAACATTTTTTAATTGCCTGTCTTCAACGGTAATGGGTCTTAATTAATGGAATAAAGAAAGGTAAAACTGTGCAGTCGAACCTATCTGCCAGTCAGCGCTAAGCTTGTCTGATATTAGTTACTGATTAAAGTATTTTAGAACTCAATTGGTTAAGTAGCAGCTCTACGGAGAACAGTTTGGCGATTCCTATCTCTTACATTGACTGATTGATGGGTTCTATGAGCAAAGTCATGGAGTTACTGTACAATACATATTCACACACAAATAGGAGATTACTGTTGCATCTTCCTGTATTGCTTCAGATTCCAGCAGCCAGCTACCAGCAGTGCTAACTTGTGTACAAATTAACACAAGTTACAAGCTCCAACAGCTCCATGAATGGGCAGCTCCATATGCGATAGCTAACCACCAGCTACAGCTACAGCAGCTAATGCTCCTTCATCGGTGTCAATAATTAAAGCAGAAAACAAGTCTTCATACTGTATAACATAAGGAACTCTGTCTTTTTTTTTTTACAAATCACCCAAGTGTTATGACATGCCCTGCATGTAAAAATTAACCCAGCATTGATAAACTAAGCATTAATCTTAAAGCTACTTTATATTCCTTCCTGCTAAGCTACTGTTTGGCTTTGTGCTCCATGTCGAAACCTTCCTTACCCCCGGCAATAAATCACAGTCCTTGCACCAGCTTTCCCACACATAGAGCTGAACCATGCATATGCACAGTGTGCTTACCAGCAAGCCAGGGAAGAGTTCAGTTATGCTTAAAACAACTCAGGCTGTCTTTGAAAAATGGGTCTACAAACGAGATCCCCTCTCGGAGGCATGCATTGGTGTGTTAAAGGTCTGCTAATGATTGTTTTAACCTGGAGGGAACATTGTTCATTTTACCTGCCAGCTGTTTATATAAAAAGCTAGGGAGGCACTGCCCTGGTAATCTCCAAGCCCGGTCCAGCCTCAGATTTACCACACATGATTTAGCACTGTAAGTAATGATACTAGGAAGTTGAAATGATAGATCATTGAAAGGCTCTCTCCTTTCTTTGCTGTGGCAATGCTCCTGAGCCCCACCCCTGCAGACCCCATCAATAAAGCGGCCCGATCGCTGGGAGCAGCTTGACAGAGTCATCTGTTTTCAGCTTCCCTTCCCGGCGACGTGGCTCCCACTGCCTCCAGTACAGCAGGTGTACTCAGACTGCCTAACAGGAGTGCTGGGCCCCACATGGTAAACGCAGGAAGGAGGAAAACTTCCGTCTTCTCGTGAAAAATGGACTGACCTCAAAAGAAATCCTTGGAAAGCGTTTGCGTTTGTACAGGGAGAGTAAAGCGTTGTGCTTGCTTGGAAGCACACACAGTACAGTACTGTACGCTGAAACTCGTGTGAAAAGGAAAAGAGCAATGAAATGAGCATGAATTTGCCTCCTCTGAGCAGTCAACATGCAAAACTAATATATATATGATTCATACTCTTCGTATTAAATCAGAAACCAGATGAAATTAAAGGGGAACATATATTTCTTTAAGAGAAACAAAGTTGTTTGTTATCACAATACAGAATACAAAGAGCAAAATTCAGCCTCCAGGTGTTAGTGTGTGATAATTAGACATCCCTTTAGAATCAAAGAAAAACTGTGATAATTTAGAGCGATTCTAGCCACGCTTATTCTTTTCTAGTTGTTGCTCTTGATGATCAATGCTTTCTTTAGTTTTATGTGGGGAAAAAGGGGGTTATGGCTTTTACCAGATTTTAAAGCAATTTGTATTTTGATTTTTTAACATTTCAGGATATTATGGAACGTAACATGGCACAGTTCCCCCAGCAGTGCAGAGAGCCGGTGGGCAATGTTTATATGGCAATATAGATGTACAAATGTTAACCGTAAGTGCAGTCACTGAGATGTCAACTTCTTGCTTCCATTAAAAAATAAATAAATAAAAAATCGAGTTACAAGTTCAGCTAGTCTTAAATCAATATCACTGTGCAAAGTGGAGCTATAGGATTTTCTCCAATGTGACCATCCAGCGAGAGAGTGGAGGAACGGAAGTGTCCTCAAAGACAGTCCCACAGGCAGTGTCAAGGACAGCACCACTACGGGTCCTCGGAGCAAAGCGCTTGTGCCCGTCTTGGCAGCAGAAGACTGGATCAATAAGGAGCTAGAGCATTAAATTCCAACTGCTGTAGCTGTCATGCTTCTTAACTGGGCATAGACAACCAAGATAATGGTTGAAACTTGACATTGTGTTTACAAAGTGAAGGATTTCAAATCCAGAACTGGATACAATAAAAATTAATCTGGCTGCTTTTTTTTTTTTTTTTTAGCGCTGAATAATTCAATAAAATAAAACCAAAATCTTAATATATAAAAAAGAAAGTTTGTCTGTCTGTCTGTTCCTTTACGATTGAACAGGAGCCAGTGCAACCAAACTTTGCATGGCCTCCTCTTTCATCCAGGGGAAGGTCAAGGGCTATGCTTGGACCCCCAGGGTACTTTATTTAGTAACCCCATTGCTGGATCACTACAGTAGTCACGTATCCATGTATCTCAAATTAAAGAAACCCACAAAACCAAAAAAAGTAAATAAAAAAAAATTAAAAAGGGCAAAACCAAAAAAAAAAAGTTAAAAAAAGGGAAAGGGGTCCGAGAGCATTTTGCGAAATACTGAAATATTGAATTTACCCAGGCAACGGTGGGTACTTCAGCTAGTAGAATATAAACCGAACCTGGCCGTTTAATTATTTGAGATTCAGAAAAAAAGAAAAAGAAAAATCTAAATTACAATACCAGCTCTATATTTCATACATAATAAAGTTGGTTGGGTTACGTTTTTTTGCGACCTCCCTTATTTAAAAGCTACACCAGGCTTATCACAAACAGAGCTTTAAAACTAAGAAAACTCATAATTATTAACAGACCCAGTTTCACATGTAGAAGAACAAGTAAAACAAAAATGTGAGTCTCTATACTGTACACAGGGTACTGACTTTTAACTTTGAATATCAACATTTAAATCAATGACTACATAAACCAAGTAGGAGAAAACAGATGGGATCAAAAATATTCTTAGACTGTAGTCATTGTTTGTTTTTTTTTACATCATTTTTTTTACATCATTCCTCCAAAATACATGTATTCTGAATAGCCTACGGCATTATAGTCCCTGTTGGTAACTATAGTTCTTCCCGCAGGGGCCATTAGTTTCTTACTATACACCTCCTCTCCAGTCCATATTTACTATATATATATATATATATATATATATAGATTTATGTTCTGACTTGTCCAATCGGACACTCTGGTTTGTTTTCTATCGTAGGTAACCTCCTCTCGCTGGTGACTGAACCTGTTGTCTCAGTCAGGGATGCTGTCAGTCATCCTCAATAACTGTCATTACTGAGAAACGCTGCTTGTCATGTTACACTGACAGGACTGGCGAGACTTGAGATCTATCAATACGATGAAGCCTTCACCCACCGGCAGAGCACAGGCTGCCCATTACTATACAAAAGCCCTTCTTCAGCCGTGTAGGGCTTTTTGTCAAACGTTTGAAAGAGGTATAACGACTACAGTACTGTGTCCTCCTTTCAAAACATTATATATATATATATATATATATATATATATATATATATATATATATATATATATATATATATCCACCTTGCACTGAAGCGATAAAAAGCATGTCATGCCATATTGGTATACGTGGGTGCAATGATACATGCTTATTAAAACCCTGCTGTCTGCACATAAGACTTGGTCTAATGGGAGGCTTTCTGTATAAACATTTCTATCCAGTAATTGTTTTTTGTAGTGTACCATAATAATACTGGGGATTGAGAGATCAAGTTGTGCATTTTGTTTTAAAATCATGGTTAGGGTTAGGGTTAGGTTGCATGTAGTTCAGCTGCAATGATAACGTCCCTGCTAATTCTATCAGGAGTGTATTCCAGCAGCAGCACAGCCATGCATCAGAGCCACTCAATTTAGTTTTCTTTCCCTCTCAGTCAATCTGAACAAAAGAAATATTTTACTTGGGATTTAATAACTTAATCTTCTTTTACTTTTCTAGGTAGCCTGAATCGTGAAAGATTAACAGGCGGTGGTTTAGAAACTCACCATCGGTGCTGGATTTGAAAATGGAATTGCTTGTGCTGCGCATTGCACAGACACCGACTGGAGGGGGGGTGGTGGGGTTAATATAAACCTATTCTAAACAAAGGCACAGAAAACGGTCCTGTTGTTGTGCAGGGCTTCGGTTCGGACCTGCTTAAATTCACTCCCAGGCTGCTGGTCCAGTCACGTACAGAAACGGTAAAGAAAACAATGGCAGGGGTTGCTAAATACCCCAGTTAGTGTTTCATTCTGCTAATAATTACACCAAATCAACAGCGTTAACGGAGCAGAGCTGTGAGAAGGGCATGTTCCGGGGCAGGTAATGGCTGTCTGGAATGGAGATGAATATATTACATCGTGCCCTTTCAAAAATAAAACAAATTCTCTGACATCTAAACTTCAGTCAGCTGAAGAGACGGTGTACTGTCGAACTGAGGAGCCGAGCTCAGAAAGAGTGATGCTGCAGTGCCCCCTAGTGTTTGCACACAAACCTTAGCTCCTCAGGAACAAAACATATTGCAGGGCTGTGCTCAAGAACTCAAGACACACGGTCCCAGTTTCTAAAGGGTCTGTGCAAGCTGCAAGCAAACAGTGTCATGTGATAAACACACTGAAACAAGGAAGTGAAATGCTGAAGGTAGTGAATTAGCTACGGTCCCTTCCGCAGTAAAGTGTATGTAGTGTCAGCATGGCCTGCCTGCCTGTGAATGAACCGCATTGGTGAATGATGAGGAAGCCCTGCGCACCTCTCAAACACCCACCGCTGAAAATATAAACTCTGTGAGAGTATGTATACTGTAGGTGTGCCCAGCTTTTATTGCTGTATAAAGACAAAACTTTTGTTGTTGTTTTTTACAATCATATTCTTGCTATCTTACAGTAATTGTTAGTGGTACATTATAAATCTTTACCTGGGTTTATAAAGTGTATAATGCTAAATAAACCAATGACCTTTCTCAGCACAATTTTAGACCATTTTCAAATTATGATCCCTGCTTGAAAATCTGGTTCATGGGAAAAGGCAGGCATGTATGTCATACTGGCTGTTAAAAGCAACAAGCACTACAAGGAGCTGTGCTCTTTTGACTACCTAGACTACTGACAGCAAACATCCAAAACAGATCTGAAAACTCCTGCTTACTAAAGCTTCAAAAATATCTTGAGCGGTTATACACCATCCATAGATATGTCATTAATAATGCTATTACCATGCTATTATACTGTACATTCTAAAAACAATAACAATACATTTTTTAGCATTTTTCTTTAGCAATTGTTCAAACCCTTAATTTGTAGGTGTGCTTGTGAGTTACTGTGTTGCTTGGCTCTATTTCATTTCCCCAGTTGATTTTAGTACCGATTGTCAACATGTATGAATTAAAATCAGCCCATGTTGTTCTGCAACACCATAAAGCTCTGTACACACAGCCGTGCGGTTCAGGATGTTTAGTAAAAGGTACTGGTGGTGTCTTAATCATTTACAAATATATATAAATCCTGCTGCAACATTACTACTGTACCGTGATCTCACAACAAAGCTACAGGAGATATTATATATATATATATATATATATATATATATATATATATATATATATATACAGTACTGCATAAAAACTCCTAAATCTCTAAAGATATACTGCAGTTTACGCATTATCCAATACAGCAGTTTTTCTTTCCTCTTTCTCTCTCTTAAACATCCCTGCTTGTGTAGAGACAGTTCACATCCGTTTTCATTATCCCCAGATACCTTTTCCTTCGTTGGTTAATGATAATCACATCAGTCAGTTAGACTTCCTATTGTATGGATAAGCAGCACTGTGTATCCCATGGAAGCTGCCTGGGTTCCTGTACCCTTCTGTATTGTCACACACGCTACATTCACTTTTATACTAAAACTATTTTGAAATGTGTAACAAACACTTCAGAACAGAGATTTGTATTTTATTGAAAAGAAAATGGCTTAATGTTGTACAGTTTTAACAAAGAACTGGATTTTTTTTAGCATGTAAAACAAAGTTTTCAAAAAGAAAATCACACACATGGCACATGTAAATAAATAAAAGAAATACAAAATCAGCCTGTGGCACTCTATCTCTATTTCGATTTATAATTCAACCGAAAGGGATGTCACACTGCAATTGATAACAGGAAAAAGAGGCCTGTAAATAACGCAGTGTTAATAATAAAATAGATACTGAGAAAGTCATCGATCAACTAAACATACTGCCGCAGCTCATCCCACTGCATACCTGGGAAGCAGGCAATATGTTTCTAAGGAAAGCACAAACCATACCAATAACAAACAGAAATGCAAACCATTTGTATTCCATGGCTTGCCTTGCACTCTGTCTGGTAATGCATGAAGCAGTCTAAACAGCAAGCGGTGTGTGTCTGAGACCAACTGAAGCAGAGTAAGGGAGGTGGGGAAAAAGCAGGTCGGTTTTTCCAACTCAATGGACTCTATCTCTGCGGAAACAAAATCCAAGCAGCCGACATGGCACCTCAATTAGTGCAGGAGTAAGTGAGGCACCAGCGAGCGGCAGGGTAGCTTCCTGTTACTGTGAAATGCACACAAAGCATAGGCAAAAGAACTGTTTGGAATGCTTTATCATATATATATATATATATATATATATATATATATATATATATATATATATATATATATATGACTCCTGATTTAAAGTGACCCTTCATCTACACTACCATCAGACAGTGACAGTTTAAAACTCTTTGAAAGTGTGGGCATTTTATATACTCCAATACTATGAACAAAAATGTTGTGCCTGCACTTAATAAACAAAATCTATATTTTTGGTAACACTTTAGTTTAGAGTTCTGTTATCAGTGTATATATACATGAATCCTGTAATAATATAGATGCCTCTGTAAGTTATGTTGTGTGTAATGTATATTCACATAATATGTTATAGCAAATAAATATGCACAAATATGTATGGAGTAGAGTGATATAACATCTAATCATAACCTATAACTGTTATTTACATATTAATAAGATGTAGCATGGGTACCTTATACCTTACCTAATTTAGGAATATATTTCCATTTTTAAAAAATGTAATGCATTATGAGAAACATAATGCTGATTTACAGGGCTCTTGATCCTAAAGCATGAGTTTGAATTGGTTTGGATTTTTATACAGTGGTGCGCAGTGACCTTTGATTTTTATACAGTGGTGCGCAGTGGCCTTTGACCCCCATGTAAAGCAAAACCCTCGGCTGCACAGTGGAGTGGAGAGGCAGGTCATTCAGGTGTAGCTTTCGTTTGCTATTTTTGTTTCCGTTTCAGTGTCAGCGTCTTTGCTGGATGCCCTTAATGGCAGAAGGCTGTCAAACCTGAAGTCCAATCACATGCACCCTCATTAAAACGGCCCTCTCACCTCCTGCGGAACACAACCAAACATAAATTACACTGCGCTGCTGCCCAAAGGTGAGAGAGATGAGAGCGGCTAAATAAGAAATAATGCTTAAGCCAGGCTGGGTTGGCCTTCCATTACAGCCCTTTCGAAAACTATTAATCTTGCTTGTAGTCAGTGGCCTAGAAATAATGACTTCATCTAACCTATGTAATACAGCATGACTTGTAGTTGGGACAGGTCAGTCTTTAGCACAGGGGAAAAGACACAAATCATTCTTGGACCTCCATCAGCTGCACAAATGGCATCCATTCGGATAATAGTGGAGTTTCAGATCACAAGTGACAGGCAGGACAGATCCTGGGGCTCTGGGGGCCGCTGATCGTCGGAGCACATGTGCAGTACAGTGGCTTGTTTTGTGTTTTAACTTGAACCATTTGAGCTCAATAAAGCCTATCACATATCAAAATACACATCATGTGGTGGCCTGCTCCCCGCAATGCAAATCTTATCGTCGCCTTACCGTTGTGTCATTACAACCTGCAGTAAAGGCGCTGATAAATCCAGCCTTTCTTGTTTGCTGGTATTAAAAGGCTACAAATCAGGGGTGCTATTAAAAGCCCAGCAGCACCAGGGATGGGGGCCCGCAAATTGAAAACAGCAGTTGATAAATGTTATTTGGCACTCGCCTTCACTCCCACAACAGCCTTGAACATTCTGGGTATACAGTAAGACCCGTCTTTGTGCTCCCATTACTGTACAGACAGTTACAGTACAAGCTTGCCACAGTAGCGCACCACGTTTCTTTGGTGTGATGCCTGTGTGTGTGTGTGTGTTTCGTTTCGGGCTTCTGCCTCTAGGTCCGACAAGACATCCCTTTACATGATTCTTCTGCGTAATACCTTAGCACTAGGTGCACACACTACAGACAGGCCTGAGTGGCAGGTCGTGATAACTCTGCCTTAGCTGAACGGTAGCCTTCTTTATTTATTTATTTTTTTGCCTGCAGCCATCTAACAAAACTATCAAGCCTATAGCAACAGCTGCTTATCTTTATATAAATAAGGCATTCTTGTCACAACTGGCATCCCAGGTGCAAATTTAATTAGTTCAGGTGAAGCTTTCCTTCTTGTCTGGGGGTCCTTCAAAAGGCGACTGTAAACAAGCAGTACATCGTAATCAGGTGCCACGGGCTTGTTTGATCGTCTGCAAAACATGTCACAAATCACTGGCAGGAAGTGGGTCGAGAGGGAGAACAAAAGGAAATAACTGTCAGAGGATTGGGGGAGATCCTGTGAGCGTGCCTATTAGAGCTCAGTATCTCTCTGCTCCTATCTCTCGCTGTCTGTATAAAGAGCTGCTAGTCTGACAGAGCACTCAGTCATCGAGCATTTGATGTGCAGTAATTTTACCAGAGTAAGCAGGAATCCCTGGAGCACCTGATCAGCAGGGCAATCAAAAACCACTGAACAAAAGACACCGAAAACAATTCAAGTCTTTCAAAAAAACAAAAAATTACAGGCTGCTGCAGTCTGGCTTTCAAGAGGCAATCACCTGTCTGTGAACTGCGGGTCCTTCTCTAATAACAAACAAACAAACAAACAAGCAAAAGACAGAAAATGCTCTATTTAAATATTGCTTACACTTCAATTCCGTTGGCAAATGCACGCACTCTGATGACAGTAATCCACATTCCTTTGAAAACTCATTGTAATTGACAGTCATGGAAAAAAAATTCAGCTATTGTACAGCATACTGTGGGAGCAGATAAGAAAGCCCCCCCTCCACAAAATGTTTTAAGCCCCCCCTCGCTAATCCCTATTGTCATCTGAAGTGTTTCCACTTGCCTGTTCATGATGAATTCATGTTGATTAAGGGTTTGAAAGCAATAAGGAACGAGAGTAGATGCTTATGCCATATGAATTCAGTAATTAAGTATGAGAGCATGTGTCTGTTCATACAGAGTTACATTACAATTACTGATGCTATTGTCTACCTACTGCACTGCATGGTACAAGCCCCAAATTCACTGTACAGTCACTGTACATTACACACACATTACATTCAGTATGTACACAAAAGCACATGTAATTAAGCATCTACATCCAACATAGTGGCCATTACTTGCTAAATAAATGACAGCAAGCTGACGGTACAGGACTTAATCTAGTGTATCAGTGTATAATGACAGCTGTGGAGGGTATTAATGCTAATATGAGCCTTTTTGTCCGTACACTATACACATTTTACTGACAGGGTTGCTGTAGAATTCATTTGGATCCTCTTTTTTTTTTTTTTTTTTAACAACTTTTCATCTTGATACAGCAGCCTTCTTTCATCTCTGCCTTAGCCCCCTTAGCCCCCCATTTTCACAAAGTGGTTGAGATTCTGAGTCCCTGGAAAAGCTTGGGTTCCCTGCAAGCAATCTGTCACTCCGGCTGATCAATATCGGCGTCTTCGGCCGTGTTTGAAATCATGACAGACTTGGTGGTCGTGCCGGCCGGACGTCGCTTACAGTGACAGCTGTCTGTTGTGGCAGAATGCAGGTTCCGAGCGATTTCCTGTCAACGCTTTGTATGTAACACGGCCTTTCATTCACCATGCTGCAACAGTGTTACAGTAACTAGTACGTTGCTCGAAATCCATTCTTATTAGAAGTAGTAATGGAGTACACAATTCCCAGATGTAATATGACACAGTTTTACCCAATGCAGTCAGGAGATATCTGCTGTACTGTAGTTCTTAAAAAGAACAGACAAAGGTATCTGTAATAATGCACATATACAGTAAAAAAGCAGAAATTTGACAACCCTGCTATACCCATTCAAACCTACAGGGAGCAGTAGAATGCACACTGGCAGCAGGGACTGAACCTGGGACCCACTGAAGCAGTCACACAGGCACCTGCTGGCTGATCCTCCTTTACACTGCACACCTTTAATTAGATAATGAGCTACCGGTACTGTACATACACTGGACAAATAACCCCCCGCCCCCCCACTCCCAGCTTTCACCACTCAGCTACAAATAACAATGGCTGACCTTCCCCCAGTTTTACATTACAATACCAGGCCCTAACCAACATTCAAGTTTGACAGCTAACCCCAGGCACCCGGGGTCTGGCGCAGAGTGGCACAGAAAAAAGGGTTGGACGTGCAAAACAAGTCTGAGACTTCTTTTTAACTGGCAGGGTTACCCGAATCTAAACTGCGCATTCTCTTTACTGACAGCAGTCAGGTTTTTTTGTTTTTTTTTACCCTGGCAACAAGATCCAACCTCCTGGCCCCGGTGCAACTCACCTGAATAAATTGAACAGGAAAAAAATCTGCCTATATTATGATAGAGAGGGAAATATTCAGTCGAGGCAATTCTTTATGCACTTTTGATCATGTGGTTGACAGCACTGGAAGCTGAAAGTATGGACTGTTGAACAAAGGTTTAAAATCCATTGAAACCCAACGGTGGGCTACTTTTGACAGTCAAATTGTGACAAGCACGCCGCTGGCCGTTGCCCGTCATTCAGGAGCATTCCGGCCTGCTCTAACCATTGCACAAGTGACTAAGTGGAGGGTCAGAGGTTAAACGCTAAGAAGACAGCAATGAAGGGCGGCTGTCATGCTCGGCTGCTTGCTGCGAGGCAGCGAGGAGTGGATGTCTTCTGGAGAACATGCAAAGCGCTCTCTTTCTGTCCGGGCAGACACATATCTGAAGGTCCTAAATGAGACCATTGCCAATTCATGAAAAGCACAAACTGACAGCATGCCAGTCAAGCTGTCTGCCGCAAATCTGATTCCTTTTCCATTTCAAATCACAAATGCATGCAAAGTTTAGGCTTATGAACAAGAGCTCAGACACACACACAGAGACACACACACAGTCTTTATACAGTTTTAAACAAGGCTTTTAATCCACTTTCCTTCCACCAAACAACAAAAATATAATTTATATATTTCTACTGTTCATTTATATATTATTACTGTTATTTTTATTAGGATAGTGTATTCTATTTTTACAGTCAATTCACACAGCTTTAAACTGGTTTGCAATAAACTGAACTGAAACAATGATGATTAATAAACTTTAAGTTTGTGCTGTTCGGTGAACCTTTCCAGGCAGTGAGAGGAAAAGCAGGTATACTGACAACGCTGTAATAGGAGAGAATTTTACCATACAACACACAAGCAAAGAGAAGAATGGAAAAGGAAAGCAGAAAACTTCAACATCAACAAACAGCATGTGTCTCAACATCCGATCAATGAAGCAGCGCTGGCCTTGGGGTCATGGAATAATACTAAAAACTTCATATTCATTCATTGATTTACTTCTCAGCATAGTATATCATTTGAATCCAAAGGCAACAAACAAAAAAAAAAAAAAGAGAGATATTTGTGAGGTCAACCATGGTACAGACAGATGTTGACATGATATTGATGGCAATGCAGAAAGAAATTACCAAATATCCAGATCAATACCTAGTTTCACTGTTACAGCCGGCTGTAGACACACATATATATATATATATATAATCTTCACAGCTACAAAAATGGTAATAATGAAAGTGAGAGATGAATGTTTCCCTTAAGGTAAACTATTTGATTAGCTGAGGGCAGAGGTGATGAAAGCTGTTCCAATAAAGAAACTTTACACCTTAATAAATGGCTGGTATAGAATACGAGAGAGGTCAAATCTGCAGCCGAATTGAGCCACCTCTGTTTACTGACTGAATCAAGACAGAGCTTTTTAAATAACTATTTATTATAACAGATCCACAAATACATAATAGTAACGTTCATATACCAATATTATTTACGGTCCTGTATGTCTCATTCCAGCCTTAAAGTTAACCCTTGACAACTGAGGTTCAAGGGCTGCAGTGCAACACAAGGGCAGATTGGATAAGCTAAATGGAAACAATGGTATGAATCCACGTTACACGCTGGTAATCCATTGCAGGACGATGATGGTACCATATCAGTGCCGGTGTGCTACTGTATCAGTGCCACTGTGACAGATTTGCTCCAAATCCACGCCATTTGGTGGTATCTATTACCTGCCAATGGTTTGCTCAAGGTAAGGTAATGCTACTGTATTAGGATTTTATATATATTATATAAGAACATAAGAAAGTTTACAACATGAGACAGTGTCATTGGTGGTTAAATACTGTACAGAAAAACACTGCTTAATAGAATCACTGTTTACTAGAATCAGCGGTCAGAAACCATACTGCAACACTGTCTGTTACAATGGCAGTGGAAAAGTCAAAGCCACCACTATATACCAGTGTGGTATCGTTTCAAAACATGAAAGGACCAGAAGTTCAGCTATGTGTAAATATATATATATATATATATATATATATATATATATATATATATATATATATATATATATATATATATATATACACTGCACATGTGTTGTATTAAAGCTCAGCTAACAGCTCGAATGAAAAAGATAACACCCAACAAATCATAATAAAAGCACCCACTATACGGCCATAGGTTAAAGGAGACAGACAATTGGTTGCTCCTTAATTAAGTGGGAGATGTTTTGTTTAAGACAAAGAGACAGCCTCGGTTACACAGTGAAGACTGAGCACTCGTGAAAGAGGGGCTACCGAACATGATCACCACAAGGCTTTAAATCACCCGGTGGGGTGGGGGTGTCAGCACCAGGGCAGCTGATAGGCAGTAAAAAGCAGGGACACAGGCTTGGGTAGGATTAACACTTCCTCAGTGATAACAAGTCATTTTATAGAGGATTACAATCATGATGGTCTGATCAATACTTGCTACTCTGGCTATTACGACTGCAGAGGAAATGGTCCCCTCTGGTAATAAAGCACGGTGTCTTGGCTTTGCTTCATTTGCTGGGTCCATTAGTGTAATGGTTCGAACATTATCAGCCTGAGCAGTTTCTTTGCTCGGTGGGGGGCTGATGAAGTTAAAAGCTGGTGGGGTGGGGGTGGGGGCTGCCATTCTCTGCAGGGTCTGAATGTAAATCTGCAAGTCCCAGGAGGCCTTGTGGCTGCTCCTGTAATCGCAAGCATGTTTTATGAGAGAGGCCAACACTATTTCTCAATTATTGGTCCATTAATAGTGTTTGCAGCCGATACTGTGACTAAAACATAAAATGTGCTGGTGGCAAATAAGCTGCTGATTTTGCTGAAACTGACACTTTCTTAGGCTAAATAACAGGCCCGACATGACAGCCTGCACACATTAGTAACTATACATTTTTGTGTTTACACTCATTTGCATGGTAAACATTTTGTCAGGGAATTGATTAACTATGTTTACAGCCAATAAGGTCTATAAGCAAATTCACTTTAATGTCTGCTTTGTTCATTTAATGCAGTCCCTAAATTCTATAACTACAGCGTGCTGCTTGTTCAATCAATCAATCAAGTCAATAAATGGCATATCCCATGCCGGATGCTGCCACCCTCACGAGTTGTCTCCACTCTTTTCTATTTCTTGCCCTCAGGCTTGCCTCACTGAGATCCATCTCCAGAAGCTTCCTGATTCCGTCTTCCCATCTCGTTCTCAGGCGTCCCCCTTTTTTTTTTACCCGGTTTCTCCCCAATTCGAATTGGGCCCAATTGTTATTTGTATCACGGTTCACCGCTGCAACCCCCTGGCGACTCAGGAAACAGAGGCTGGAACATGGGTCCTCCGAAACGTGCTCCTGCCAATCCGTCATTTTTCGCACTGCGGATCCACAGCGAGGCCACCAGACCTATAGTGCAGGAGGACAATACAGATCTGATGGCTCCACTGCAGAATTGCAGGCGCCCTGTCGACCACAGGGTTCGCTGGTGCGTGGTGAACCGTGGATTCCTCTGCCGACCTAAGCCCTCCCTACCCAGGCGGCGCTCGGCCAATTGTGCGCCGCCCCCTATGAATACCCGGTCACAGTCAGCAGTGATGTAGCCTGGGATTGAACCTGTGATCTCCAGGCTATAGGGCACATCCTGCACTCCACACGGAACACCTTTACTGGATGCGTCATTCAGGAGCCTCAGGCGTCCCGTTTTTATTTTTCCTTCGATATCTCCTTCCAGGATTGATCATTCTGAGCTTTTGTGCCGCTTCAGATATCCTATGTAACTTAGCTTTCTTTTTTCTCTCAGGAGTCTTTTGGTCCACTTTCATTCTGCACAGGGTGATAAGGCAGGCTCATACTGGGTTTCCTTATCAGTAAACATGGATCTTGCAAGAACACTGTAAAAAGTAAAACATTGTATTTGGAAATAATATTTTAATCAGATCACATGCTATTTGTGTCTGGGTGCTGGGAACAGGTTCCAAATTAGATTACAATTTACTGATACCACTCAGACATACAGAGCAAGTCATGACCTCTCTGACAAACATATCAGTAATATCACAGCTATAATAAATAAAGCTTTTTTGTATTTGCAACTGTCATGCAAAAATGCAATGCAAAAATTTTTTTCCTATTGTGAATAACCTTGTTTGGGTATGTTATGTAATATTTTTGGGCACTGTGTACTGGCTTCATTGTTGTTCGGTACTAGATATTCTATGGCACTGTAAATACAGTAGACAACAACAGCCTAGCCTGCTTCTGAATTGCTGCACTGGAAAGGGAAACATGCCAAGTACAGTTACCACATTTACACAGCGAAACTCATAACACATGACTGTTCCGCTCATGAGGATTTATCAACGAGAAAGACATTTAGTATAAATGTACTGTGGATGGAACGTGAGGAGCTGGACTGACAGAGAGCTCACCTCAATCCTGACCCCTACAATTCTCCTGTCTGCCATTCAGTCCTGGGCCTCTCTCAAGGGGAGACTGACAACTGTGCCAAATCGTGAGGTGTTTGTTTTGTAATGAGGACTGATGTCCACTGGGGATTGAGAGACTGCACTACTCAGTCCACCTGTGATATGAGTTGAGGAAGACTCAAACTCACAACTCCAGAGGTGAAAGGCATCGAAGGCCAGTGAATTAGCCCACTGTGCCAAGACCCCTACTCATCAACATGACGATTGCAGCACCTGTTTTTATATATATATATATATATATATATATACACACACACACACACACACACACACACACAAGTTTACTGCACTGTGTTTACTTTTCTTTCTACGCAGCTAAAGAAGGGCTTTTGTCTGAAACGTCCTGAAATACATTATTTATATACACACACACACATACATTAGCGTAACTTTAATGTAATCGTTAGGTCTGTTTGTTCAGACTAGGCTGGCCGGTGTTTTTTTGTTTTGGTTTTTTGTACACTTGCAGAAAGTCGTGTGTAAACAAGGGTTCAAGGGGAATAATGATTTGACAAGTGATTTTATCTAAGTGCATTATGCTATTCATTAGCTCTGACATCAATCAATCAGATCAATGAAATATTTCAAAGCCCAGGAAAAGTAGCTGTCCCCCCAGTGAGTAACGACACAGATTCAGCTTTTAATGAGCCCTCTGAACATTTCAGACACGCTCCCAAAATGCTGTGCAGTCATGTGTTGTGCTGAATGCTTTAAATAAGGTACAGTTAGCTACACAATATGTACCAATACTTTGAATAGTAAATGGCGTCTAATCCAGTCCAGTAATTCAGTATTTGATATCTGATAACAAAATACTCATGAACACAGACCACTCTGATTAATATAACGCCTTTTGGAATGCAGAGCCATCTGAAAGTGTTTCAAAGTATTTTAAGGGTTTACTACACAACAAGACCCTGGTACTGTAGGAGTAATCCCTGTCTTACTCAGCTGTAAATCAGAAGCATGTTAAATGCAGATGCTGTTTTATTTTGGTTTTGCACCCTGCATTTAGTTTTGTTTGCCATGTACAGTACAGTACAAGTTTTGCAGCTGTGGCTTTCCAGTAGCCCTGGAAACAGAGAACATTTCCTCTTGGTTTGCCATAAACAACACAGTTTCTAATTGTGACGTGACCTTCTTTAAACAACCGAGGCTTCTGCTGTTTCTGCTTGGCTCACTCTGGTGACCGACGCTTGGAAGGAGTTCCGACCCGAGCTGTAACAGTCGCCCTCATGTGCTCACCACTGCAGAGCTGCACTGCTGTCATGCAGGACCCAAACATGTGCCATTCCAAGGGCTGGGTTAGGAACCGAATGCTTTTTAGAGTGAACAGTTATTCTACAGTATACCTAAATGTTTAAAGCCATTCCAAGTTTTACTAATGAGCTTAATTCAACAATAAAAAAAACACATACATGGACTTAATTAAGTTCACAGTAAAACCTGAAATGGCTCAAAATGCTATAAAGTGTGTATCTTTCCCTGTTGATTGTATGACATTGTACATTATTCAGTGAACTACTGTACACACCAAGGACAGAACTCGATTTCGCAAGATCACAGGAAAATCTAAGACTTTGAGAAGTACATTAAAAAGTGGTGCTGTCTGTAGTCTACAACTATTATTTTATTTTCATTAAAAAACCATAATACACAGTTGATACAGTCTATAAAGTCTGTTTAATTTATATTGAAAAATATCCCTTTGTTATATATCAAAGACCACCCCCAAAAACAATCTCAAGTGGAGGTCCGGATTTCATTTAATTGAGCTTTCTTTCATCCTCCCACACTCGTCAGTACAGGCTTACTGTGACCATATGCAATCTCAGTGTTAGCAAAGTCACGCAAGAAACATGCTACCAATGAAAAAAAAAGCACATATTTACAAAGGAATAAAGCCTTACCCCAAATAAGCAGAGGGTTGTAATCAATACACAATGAATGGTGATACTTTCTTTACATGATATATCATATCGTAATAGAGGTACAGTATGTATTGTCAGTATTGTGACACAAGACCAAAAGCACCACATTGCTCATTGTTCACTAAATGGTGTGTTTTATAATAGGAATACATACTCTCCCGATCTACTTTATTTGAACAAAACAGTCCCTCATTTAATGAGGCATTCGGTTAACAAGTTTCAGCAGGAAATCACCCGACATGTCTTCCCAGCTCTTCTGCAGCAATTCCCAGAGATGTAGAGCACTTGTGGGTAGCTTTGCTTTGACTCTTCTGTCCAGTTCGTCCCATACAAGTTCTATGGGATTGAGGTCTGGAGACTGGGCAGGACAGGTCATTAGATTGAGTTGTCCTTCACTTTCCTTCTTCGCCAGATAGTTCTTGCACAACTTTGAGGTGTGTTTCGGGTCATTATCTTGCTGAAGAATGAAGGACTGCCCAACTAGCCATAATCCTGATGGAATGGCATGCCTCTGAAGTATGCTATGATAGCCATGCTGGTTGAACTTGCCATGGACTTGGTAAAGATCACCAACTCTGTCACCAGCAAAGCAACCCCAGACCACGACACTGTCTCCTCCATGCTTGACAGTGGGAACCACACATGCAGAACTCATGCGCTCACACCCTCTGCGTCTTACAAATACTCGGCGGTTGGACCCAAATATTTCAAATTTTGACTCATCGGTCCATAAGACCGACTTCCACTCCTCAAACGTCCAGTTTCTGTGTTTTTTGGCCCAGGCAAGTCTCTTCCTCTTATTCTGCACTCTTAACAATGGTTTCTTTGCAGCAATTCTTCCAGTTAGCTCAGCTTCACGCAATCTCCTCTGAACAGTTGATGTTGAAACATCTGTACTTCTAGTAGCATTTAGCTGAGCTTGTATTTCAGGGGCAGTTAATCGCCGGTTTCGCAGACTTGTGACTCGAATGAACTTGTTCTCTGATTCTGAGGTCACCCTTGGCCTGCCTGACCTTGTTCGGTCCTCATGAGTGCCACTTTCTTATGTAAGGTCTGCATACCACAGCAATAGTGGAATGCACAAGTGGCTAAAAAAATTAAAATGAAAAATGAACGAAGCTGCAAACCTGGACACGGGTTCAAAAAGGTAATGTTATAGACCACACGACCTGTGAAGTTCTACTAAAGCACAGTTTGCAAAAGAAGCAGATGATGAATGACGAATGCGTAACAATTCACTCTCATGTAGTTCAATTTGACTGCATAACATGAATTCCTACCTTGATTCCCTTATCATTATCGAATTCTCTATACCCCGGTTGAATCACCGCCTCTGTCGCTTGAACAGAATCCTGGAATTTGTAGTTTGTCTTTATAACACCTGCTGCAGATCTCAACAGTATACAACTCTGTGGAGAACTCAATTTACCAGCGTGCTCTTTGCTCTGTTTTTTTGTTGTTGTTTTTTTTGCATTGTGACGATAAATCTGGGCGCTCGTCTGAAGTTCAGCACAGCGCCTCTACGAGTGAGAAAGAGAGAAATAAATACTTAAGAACTACAACTCCCAGAATGCAAATTGTTAATTGAGCATGCTCAGTTCCATGAGGGCGCCGTTGTTGACGAAGCCAGAAGAGGAGTTGTGTATTAGCAACCATCGTTGGGGTAAATGAGGTGCTGGCTGTGTTTTGATAGGAAAGCTAAGCTCGGAGTATGAAAATAGAAATATAGTAAACATTTTGACTGTTGCATCGGTATATATTAACATGGATACGCTAATCGTGAGATAATCCCCCAAACCTGTTGAGTTGTTTTGCTATAATCTTTTTTTGTTCTTTTAACTGTGGAACGGAATTTAGAAAGAATGTAGCTGTTAGTAGATGTGATTAAGTTGAACTAAAATCACGATACTGTTTTTATACAGAGTGATTAGCAGATAAAAGACAATTCCTCCCCCGGGCAACCAATGCAAGAGAATATATAAAGGAGGAACATCATTTTTCTCACCAGCATGAATTAACAGAGTCATGTAGCAACATGTCGAAACCCTTTTTAGGATGCTGTAAGCATTGGTCATACAATAATCAATCTTCGTTTTGTCACCACCCACTGTTCTATTTTTTGCAAAAACATTAAAATAATATTTAAAAACATTATTATTATTATTATTATTATTATTATTATTATTATTATTATTATTATTAATAATAATAATAATAATAATAATAATAATAATAATAATAATAATAATAATAATAATAATAATAATAATAATACAATGGGTTGATTACAGATATCAGAAATCAAATTACAGTGTTCATTTCAGGTACATTTTTGGTCAATTATACCTCCCAACCAAGCACTTTTATAATAGCCTTTGATTTCAGTCAGTGGCTGATACAGTTAGATGCTCTGCAGCCTGTTAAACTTTTAGTGTCACAAACAGTGTAAAAAATATTTTGTATAATATTTTCCACACTATTAACCACTACCCATCCGGGTGCCATACAGAACTGTATTTCATTATCCAACAGCCATGTGTGCATGATAAGCAGTTTCAAATTCAAACCATGGCTATTGAAGTACAGCAGGTAGTGTCAAAAACACCTGGTAATGCAACTATAAAACACATGTTTACATGATGTATAGCAACCCAGATGTTGAACAGGTGTTAGGGGCTTAAAAGCTGAAGTGTAGAACAAAGTGCTTGTCTGGTTATGCTGTAAATCATCGAGCCTGAAGATATTTTATGAGAACATAAAATAAACTGCTGAAGATATCACTGGCATAAACTTACTGCAGTGGTCAGCAAAAAGAGAATAACAAAAACCACAAACAGCTCTATATCCAAGGAGAATCAGGATCCAACAGGATACGCATCAAGCACTAAAAATACTTAATGAAGAAGAAATTGATCAACTGATAACTCACTGATTTTAATAATTGGCTACAATGTTTCGGCTTCCGTATTCATCAGATAGCATGGTAGAAATAGCTAGGTAGACTGATGTTGTTCAACTGTGTTATTATTACTATATGCGTTATACCCGAGTCTGTTAATTATACCTTAATGAGCAACAATTGCCAACGTGCAGCATGTACTGTAACGTTGATAAAAAGTGAGGGTCTGAAATGCCATTGACAGTTGCCAGGCTTGGCCAGCATAACCATTTCACCCTAAAGATGTAGCCATATCCCCTCAGTTCTAACCTGATGGACACATTGTGTCAGATTGCATGTTGAGGTAGACTGTTACTGATACCACCAAACTCGTTCCGTGTACTGTAAACTTCAAGTCAACCCCCCCATCTCTCTCGCCCCAGAGCTGAAAGGCTACTTATTTGTTTTCACATTTCTCCACTAACATGTTTTTCATTTAAAAGCAAAACAAAAGGGGTCTTCCAGGAATATCGTACTCGGTTTGCCCTGAAAACAGCCACTTGAGAGCTGCGATATTTTGACTGCTTTGTCTAAACATAAATGGAAAGTTTTTGTGCGCTTCATTTTTTGCAGATTAAGCCATGTCGGCTGGTGCTGATGAAACAGCGGGAGACCTGCCTGTGAAAGATATAAGCTTGAACCTTGCTGAAATCGGCAGATTGCAAGGTTTGAAACACCTGCTATTTATTACCATTACAGACTTTGATCAGTGTCTTCATTATATGTCCTTTTGTAATCTCTTTCTTTTATGGTGTAACTTACCCAAACAGTCAGTGTTCTATGATTAAAGACACTTGTGTATTTCACCTGTCTTGTAAAAAGTCAGGATTTTGTCTTATTTTCAAAGATTCCTATGTCTTCAACATCCTGTTGCCATAAACAGAAACCCCTTTTGATTTCTATTTATAACATACATTTCCTTTCTTCCCTTTTCTGTTAAGAGGAGATTTTTGCATGCATTTTGTTTAAACTAGATCCATATGAATCCCTTAAATAAGAATATACTGTATGCACATGGTGGCTATGGAAGGTTAAGAAAAATAGGGCAAGGGTATGATTATTATGGATATTTGCAGAGAACTGTTCTGACAGCAGTCAATGCAGAAACATCTCCCTGTCTCCTCAAGACTTTGGCCTCATTCTTCTTGCTACCCTGCCCCCTTTTTACAAAACACAGGTTTCTTAAATAGAATTTTTTTTTTTTTTTTAATGAATTAGCTAATGAAAATTAAATGTATGTTGATACAGTGCATTTAATTCCAAGTGCAAGACAGTTCATGTTAGTTCTTTTTTAAAAAAAGAATATATATATATATATATATATATATATATATATATATATATATATATATATATATATATATATATATATATACACACACACACACACACAATTGTGATTGTTTTAACATGATAATATAGGAATAAACTTTGTTTTAATCAATACGCTTGCGATTGATGCTGTCTTCTTCCTCTCTGTGGTTTCGCTGCTGGAAGGTACCTAATTTATAGATAGATAGATAGATAGATAGATAGATAGATAGATAGATAGATAGATAGATAGATAGATAGTTATCATTCCCATCTGAGTTGCTACAATAGCAGTTTGATCCATTCCTGGTTTTACTATATGTTCAATAAGACACACCTCACACCCCAGCTTGTTATCTGTACTGTGTGGCCAATCAAGTTTGTAACCATACCACAGCGTGGCAGGCAGTGTCCCGCGTGAGCCGCGACGAGCTGGAGGATCGCTTCCTGAGGCTGCACGATGAGAACATCCTCCTCAAACAGCATGCCCGCAAACAGGAGGACAAGATCAAAAGGTGACGATACATAATCGAGTGCCGCAGACTACTGCTCTGGAGGCAGACCCATCCATCACTGCTGTCTGAAAACCAGTAACGCTACTACTACCTTGTCTTCATTATGAACCTCGCCTCTGTTACCACAACTTCAGCAATTACAGGCAGCAAGCACCTTTTTAAAACAGTTTAATTGTATTTCATATGGGTCACAGAGATAGCACCATTACAGTATGTCTTTTCTCAGCAGCTGCTGGTACTTGGTAAGCTGGTAATTTGGGTAATTCAGATTTTCATATGCATCTGTTCTGGCTTGCCGAACATACCTGTCATTTACCCTGCAGCACATCAGTCACCTTTAAACAAATTAGATGCACCTTTCTTTCCAATTCCCTGATTTATTATTAGACCAAATTGGTTTAAAAACAGATACAGTGTGGTACTTTCAGATGCGGCACCAGTTTTTGTCTTTGAACTTGTGTTGCTCATCAAATCTACTTTTCTTCTGTCTGCCCAACTTTTTTTTTTTTTTCATTCACGAATTGGATGTTTTGCATTACTGTATATTGCATCAGCTCTGGAATACCTTCAACATAACGAGTGCATAAGTAAAGTGAACTAAAATACAGTCTGAATGTAATAAAAGGAAGACGTTGAAAATCGTTGTGTATGGTCCATATTAATACATTTAAGTTTTGAATTATTTAAAAATCATGAAGTTAAAGATAGCTTTCATTATAATTAAGCATGTGCTTCCCATGGGGGCTTTTATATTGGGCCACCTACGCTCTGTGTAGCTTTATTAAATTGGAGTGTGGCTTTTGAAAAACCTACAGGAAAACTGGGAACAATATGGTAATGGAATGCCCTTTACTGTTCGCAAGCTTTTACTACACTAAGGTACAGTAGGAATTGCAAATAGTACATTTTACCCACCACATCCCCTGCCCACAACTATTTTTAGTACTCTGTGGTGCATTCATACAGAACTAAGCATTGGGTTTTTATATTGAGTGAACATATGGAGCAAGTATGTGTTTCCCCGTGCACTAACCTTCAACGATAAGCCTTCGGAAACTATTATTTGTTAGTGCTATAAAGCAGATTGCTGTCCAATGGTTTCAATTAACATCAAAGGCCTCGTCACAGACAGTAATAGTTATATCAAAACCTGAAATGTATTATTCAGGTTCCGCACTGGAGTCTTCATAGTGATTATGTCCCTTTCAAAATAGTTTTTTTTTGCTGACTTCCTGCATTCCTGTTCTTTCTTTTCTTTTAATTTTTTTGTGCCACCCCCACCTCCTGCCTCCTTCTTTTTTTCCAATTATGCTGTGCTGTGCCAGGATGGCTACCAAGCTGATCCTTGCAAGTCAACGATAGGAAAAAGGGGAGCGAGTCCAGGGGGCTGGCCGGGATGTGGAGCTGGAGGAGATGATGGAGGAGCTGCAGGAGAAGGTGCGCGAGCTGGAGAAGCAGAACGAGGGCTTGCGCAATCGGCTCATCTCCGCCAAGCAGCAGCTACAGGTCCAGCGCTGCAAATACACACCGTACAACTACGTGCAGTCCCGTATCAACACAGGTCTCAGGAAGGTCCAGGAGGATGTCACTATGCAGGAGAATCTGAAAAGAGGTTTATGGAAGTGTGCCCACCTTCCCCCTGTAATTGTCACAGCAGGACTTCTTTTTTATTGCAGACATACAGTATCAAACTACGTACAGCACGTGCATACAGTGAATAGTACTATCGGATTGAAATGTTTGATCAGGACATGTTTTTTTTTATATAATTTAAGATGTGACCCATTATGTTTCTAAATTAGATCAATAATGCAATACGCACAGTGTCTGCCATATAAAATGATGTGAGTTCTGTGAGTTGCTTCTCACAGCACCATTGGTTTGGACCTCAGTGTACCATTTCTTTGTGAAAGAAGTTCAGCCACGTTGTAGGTTTTATCCAGCCCTGCCACACATCATCTCTTTGACCACTTTAAACAAACACTGATCCAATAAAGTCTTTTGAGAAAAGAAAAAATACAGCATTTAATACATGTTAATAAAGCTTCTAAAAATGATCACACATCACCACAAGAAAAGCACATGTTGTGTAAACAGAATCTGCTTGCAGCGATCTTATGTTTTGTGGCGTGCCTCACAACCGGGCTCACATCCTGTTTGGAGGCACCACACCGTGTTTGCTGTGCATTAGATTGAATGATGAACTGTTTCTATAAACCAATCGAGCAGTTTGGTGATCAAAAGTCAAGTAAACCAGTTCACTTAAAAAGGAGAAGTCTGTGCATCTTTTGTTTTGTGTGCTTGACTTTATGTATAATGGATTTTATTGAAATAATAATCAATAACATCAACCTATGAGGCAGGAGAATACATGACCGATGTAAATACTCTTACTAGGAACATCTGTGCCTTTTCTAAATAATTATATTGGGAAGAAATCCTTAAGCCTTTTATGTCCATTTTTGTTTTCACCAGTAGTTACAGTTCAAGATCTGGATCTGACAGTGAGATCAACCCAAACAATGCTTCCAAGATATGGGAACAGTTTGCTTGATGATGCTAGAGCTGAAATCCGCAACCTGTATGTACATCAAATCCCTCTACAGTGTATTTCGGAATCATGAGAAGTTTAGGTTCAGGAGCAGTTGAACCAATAATGCAGATTCCCATACCTTATTTATGCCATGCCCATGCTAATACTGCAATTCCAGTGGGTAAGTTCACTGCAGAACAATGCCCTTCCGGTTTATTTATGCCATGCCCATGCTAATACTGCAATTCCAGTGGGTAAGTTCATTGCAGAACAATGCCCTTCCGGTTTCTCTCTAAACTACATAGAGAAATCAACAGTTTTCTTTTGCCCCTAAATTAGGCCAGTTGTATCTGTTGTACCTTACAGTTGTGTGTGCTTGTGTGGCACTGCTCGTGTCAGTGTCTGTCTCGTACTGATCGCCTTGCACCTGGCTGATGCACACGTTTCTCCATGCTGCTCTGCATAGAGAGAATGTGATCGAGTCTCAGAGGGGACAGATGCAGGACCTGGAGCATGCTGCAGAGATCCTGAGGGAGCAGCTGAGGAGACAGGAGGTGGAGTATGGGGACTCCTTGCTGCAGCTTCGAGAGCAACAGGCCACTGGGCAGAGGTAACCACAGCATCACGCATTCTATATAAAGACTAGCTGGAGCAGTTTCTTTTGTCTCTCTCTCTCTCTCGCTCTCTCTCTCTCTCTCTCTCTCTCTCTCTCTCTCTCTCTCTCTCTCTCTCTCTCTCTCTCTCTCTCTCTTTATATATATGTTATTTTTGCATAGCACTATTCCTCATTAATATAAGATGTTCCAATAAGGGAAGTTAAGGGGCATGGGTAAAAGGAAAATATGAGCCTGTGGTTCCTATTAGTGTGATTATAGCATTTTTTTTTTGACATTGCTAAACTAAATAAGTCATGCCTTATCATTACGGCACAGCAATAAATAGGACCCATTGTCTCGGCTAGTTAAGATTAACAAGCACACCACCTTGAAAACCCCTATACAATGTACCACAAGTCCTAGCACACATTAAAAGCAACTGTCTGTTTACTGCATGTGCAGGCAGCAGGTTCACCTTCACTGATGCAGTTTTTCAAACGCAGCTGAAATTGCACAGCGGTTGTGGCCTAGCAGCCCTTTTGAAGTCACTCCCTGGGTAGTGATGAAATCATTGTTGGCACTCAGGTACTTTGGTCAATTGCAAAGATTAAAGAACTTTTGTACACAGTTGATTATTATTTAGTTGAGTCACACAGGCTCATTACCACCATGGGAAAAGTGAATCCAGTGCTTTAAAAAACCTCATTGGCTTTGAGAAATGTATTTGCCTTGTTTGTTTTGATTATTACATTTGTTCAAAGAGGATGGTCTGGTGTGGATTTCCAGCCAGTCAGAACTCTTTACTGATAAGATCTGTGACAAACCTAACAAAATCCTCAATAGCTTCGCTACACTTAAAACTGACCTGTGGTTCTGTGTGTATTTTGATTAACTTTTGAAAACGTTTTAGAATATTTGGTGTAAGCTAGGACAATTATAATTTTGATAACAAATTACAGAAATAATTTAATAATGTCATTTTCAAGAAGTTAATTAGCTACCATTACTACACTGTACAGTATACACCATTCAGGAAATACAGTAAATGGAACAACAATCTTATTACAAATATTGGTAATTCATATATATATATATATATATATATATATATATATATATATATATACAACCGTTCAAAAGTTTGGGGTCACTTAGAAATGTCCTTGTTTTCCATGAAAACATACATGAAATGAGTTTGAATAGGAAATATAGTCACTGACAAGGGTAGAAATAAAATTGAAATAATAATTGTGTCCTTCAAACTTTGCTTTCGTCAAAGAATCCTCCATTTCCAGCAATTACAGCCTTGCAGACCTTTGGCATTCTAGTTGTCAATTTGTTGAGGTAATCTGAAAAGATTTCACCCCATGCTTCCTGAAGCACCTCCCACAAGTTGGATTGGCTTGATGGGCACTTTTTACGTACCATACGGTCAAGCTGCTCCCACAGCAGCTCAATAGGGTTGAGATCCGGTGACTGTGCTGGCCACTCCATTATAGACAGAATACCAGCTGACTGCTTCTTCCCTAAATAGTTCTTCTATAGTTTGGAGCTGTGCTTTGGGTCATTGTCCTGTTGTAGGAGGAAATTGGCTCCAATCAAGCGCCATCCACAGGGTATGGCATGGCATTGCAAAATGGAGTGATAGCCTTCCTTCTTCAAGATCCCTTTTACCCTGTACAAATCTCCCACTTTACCACCACCAAAGCACCCCCAGACCATCACATTGCCTCCACCATGCTTGACAGATGGTGTCAAGCACTCCTCCAGCATCGTTTCATTTGGTCTGCGTCTCACGAATGTTCTTCTTTGTGATCCGAACACCTCAAACCTCAAACTGTCCATAACACTTTTTTCCAATCTTCCTCTGTCCAGTGTCTGTGTTCTTTTGCCCATCTTAATCTTTTCTTTTTATTGGCCAGTCTGAGATATGGCTTTTTCTTTGCAACTCTGCCTAGAAGGCCAGCATCCCGGAGTCGCCTCTTCACTGTTGAAGTTGAGACTGGTGTTTTGCGGGTACTATTTAATGAAGCTGCCAGTTGAGGACCTGTGAGGCGTCTGTTTCTCAAACTAGACACTCTAATGTATTTGTCCTCTTGCTCAGTTGTGCACCGGGGCCTCCCACTCCTCTTTCTATTCTGGTTAGAGCCAGTTTGCGCTGTTCTGTGAAGGGAGTAGTACACAGCGTTGTGCGAGATCTTCAGTTTCTTGGCAATTTCTCGCATGGAATAGCCTTCATTTCTCAGAACAAGAATAGACTGACGAGTTTCAGAAGAAAGTTCTTTGTTTCTGGCCATTTTGAGCCTGTAATCGAACCCACAATTGCTGATGCTCCAGATACTCAACTAGTCTAAAGAAGGCCAGTTTTATTGCTTCTTTAATCAGCACAACAGTTTTCAGCTGTGCTAACATAATTGCAAAAGGGTTTTCTAATGATCAATTAGCCTTTTAAAATGATAAACTTGGATTAGCAAACACAACGTGCCATTGGAATACAGGACTGATGGTTGCTGATAATAGGCCTCTGTACGCCTATGTAGATATTCCATTACAAATCAGCCGTTTCCAGCTACAATAGTCATTTACAACATTAACAATGTCTACACTATATTTCTGATCAATTTGATGTTATTTTAATGGACAAAAAATTTGTTTTCCTTTCGAAAACAAGGAAATTTCTAAGTGACCCCAAACTTTTGAACGGTAGTGTATATATATATATATAGAGAGAGAGAGAGAGAGAGAGAGAGAGAGAGAGAGAGAGAGAGAGAGAGAGAGATGGATAGATAGATACGTTTTATGTTTTGAAAATGCTTTCAATACTACATCTTTTTAAATGTTCCCCCTGTCATATTATGCTCCCTTTTAAAACAGTAAATCACATCAAAACAATGTGACCTCAGTCCAATCGAACGTGGACATCAGAGAAACATATTTCCATGATTTTCTGTTTGAAACTAGGTCCAGAAGTGCTAGATTTCTAAAGAGCAGCGGCTTCCAACTGTGCATGACATTTATGGCAAAGATCCCTTCAGAGAAATGTTATTTAAACTCCTCGCAGCGTGTCTTTAATTGACCAGTTTGGTTTGGCATCGGCTTGACACAAACTTTTGGTTATCCAAAGCCCCTTAATTGCTTTGATGTAAAAACCAATATGCTGCTTGCTTTTATTAAAGTCATGTTTTTTCCTGTTGTTGTGGCCCCATTCAGAACACAGAGCTGTGATTTCTGCATATGTTCTACATAATGCCTCATTAGCTAAGAATCTTATATCTGTTTCAAGTAGGCTGGATGTCTGAATTTGCTTGGCCTACAAATCTTTTTAAGAAAGTTAATATAAATGTAATATATTTTTTCCATTTATTATATATATATATATATATATATATATATATATATATATATATATATATATCTTTTTACAGTTAAAGAATAAAAAGGGCTTTGCCTGCCAGTCCCAGCTGCTGTGGCAAAGTTCACATTCAGAATGACAAGTTGCGGGCTCCATCACTACTACTTTTCATTTGCTGTTGGCTTTGTGTGAAATTGTTGGGGCACGGCATACCATTGTAAGCTATTCCATCTTAACATAATCATTAAATATGAGCCTTGTAATTGCTTTCATTCTGGTTGATTTCCAAGCACAATTGATTCAGTGTTCAAATGGTTCTTACTGAAGCTGAAAATGTAGCATTTGCTTTGGTTCTGGTACATACTGTGGAGCAGTGGACTGCAGTTTGATACAGGGGGTCTATTCTAATGATCTAAATGATGGTGTATCTAAACCCCATAAAGATAAATCAAAGGTGCAAAAACAAAATATTTACTGCACCCGATTAACGTACTGTGATCATTTATAGTATACAGAACTATCAGACTATCTGACTGCAGAAAGTAATTCATATATTCTATAGATCAGAAACTACAAGTTTCCTAAAGGTAAGAGATTCCTATACATCCGCCATGCAGCCCCTCCCTGCACTCTACTGGCACCTATTCAAGTCTTACCTTGAGTTGAATCCTTGATTCTCAGATACAGTCTGGGAAAATGTCAAGCAGGCTATAAATATCCAATTTCCATCTGTTAACGGTTGATTTATAATTGAGGATGCTGTGAGGAAAGGGTTAAGATCGTAAATTATAATAGTCCGTTCTTTTCTTAATCTTGCTATACTTTATAATATCTGTTTTCTTCTTCATCTAAAAAGCCACACTGTCCATCTGGAGAGAGTAGGAAACACGCCAACACTGAAATCTAAGGCATGCCCTTTGCTGGCTAACAACATAACACTAGTTTCCATTCCTCTTTGGGGAGCTGTTTCTTCCTTTCAACAAGGTGTTAGTATAGCAAAACTGCAGCCAGACAGCAGGCACTTTAACAGAAGTCCAGCAGAACTGCACAAACAAACAAATATCTATCTATCTATCTTTACTATTACATACAGCTAACAGACTGCCAATCTGCTTTACCTGTTACTAATATGTACATATACAGCTACATTAGGCTAGTTGTTTTACATACATGCATAATATACAAAATGTGTCCTAGATGCACTTATGTTCTGAGAGGTTACATTCCAAATATTTACACAGTTAATAGCAGCTTAATGTGCAGCGTCTGCCGCTGGTCACTGTTTGATCTGCAGCTAGTTTGTTTTGTCCGAGTGGCAGTATATGATGGTTAGTAAAGAGAAAGAAGAGAACACCATGTCCTGGGAATGACAGCGCTGGGAAGTCTTGTTTAGTGGTATTAAACCAGCGGGTGTATGAGTTGTCTTTAGGAAATGCTTTCCCCATGATTCTAACAAGTCAAAAACACAGTTCTATTGCCACATTGTAACCACAGTGTCTTATAAATCTCAATTATACAAATTAGTTTCTGTTGCAAAGCAGTAAATAATTTGTAAAAGATGACATTTTCTTCCCTTGTACATTATATTCTCTGTGTTTTCTGGTCGGATTTTCAGACATTGTCATTGTTTTATTTTATACTTCAATGCCCTGTTTACTGGTGTTTCAAGTGATGTTTTAATTCCGACTGCAGCTTGTGCAAAATGCAGCTGCTAGGGTCTAAACAAAAACAAAATAATATGACCATATCACGCCTATCTTAGCATCCCTACACTGGCTTCCAGTTTGGTGCAGGATTGATTTTAAGATCCTGCTAATAACCTACAAAACCATGAATACTTCAGTCCCATCTTATTTGAATGACTTGTTGATCCCATATGTTCCCAGACGACCACTCTGATCACAGGACGCTGGATTGCTCACTATCCCAAAGATTTGTTTTAAAGAATACAGGAGATTGAGCTTTCAGCTATAGGGCTCCTGATCCCATGTGTCACATGAAGATCCTGACCCAGCCTGAAATACATATATCACAAAGAAAGTTACCGCACACCTAGCTTGTTAATGCTTTCCATATAGAAGAAACCCCTTGTCAAACCATCGAGTGGTTTGCATGTAGAGCGTTGTTTGCTTGATGTGTAGAGCCAGATTAATAAGAATTATTAGTGTTCCAAAGACAAGCATCTGACAGTGTTGCTGTCTTTACTTCCTACAACTGCAGTATATGCACATAGCATGCTGGAGACCCAACTGATCGTTTCAACATTATGTCAAAGATGTTTCTTAGGCACATGTCCCAGGTTCCTGAGCTTGTTTGTCTTTTGTGTGAGGACAACTGACTGGGCACTGCCAAGACACCATGGTCTTTGATATCTGAAAGAATAAAATCTAGTGCTTTGAGCTTTCAGCTGGTATACAGATGTGTGGGCTTTTGTTGTGCACTTTTTCAAAAGAATGTAGATTTGTGACATTTGCTTGGAAAATTGCAGTAAAAATATATATTTAAATAATTGTTTTTTTGTGGTTGCATTTACACTCTGTTTTGCTGAAATTATTATTAGTATAATACTTTATCTAATCCTTTAATGCAACTTGCCTTCTGTCATATTATTCCAGGTAGGTCTATCTCAGGGTCAGTGTCATTTCAATAGAGATCTAAATATAGGTTCATTACGCCTTCATAAATACACATCATGAAAACCTTTGTCTAACCCAATCTAGTTTCATTTAAAATCATTATTAATATGTACTGCTCAGACTTATTCGTCAACATAATGTGGAAATTATGAGAGTCTTCTCTGACGGTATTTCAATACATATGGCAATAAATCATACATACCAGGCTTATCCATTTCCTTCAAAATGGACTGCCATATATTGTCTTTCAAATCTCTATCTTTATAATTGTGATGACCTTTGTCATCTGGGTATTTTTGAAACAAGTATTATTGTTTCCTCCGTCATTTTGAATACTGCTTCACCCTGCTGGACCACGTGCATTAAAGCATCTCTGACTGGCCAATTCCCTAGTTGTTGCGCGACGAATCACAAAAAAAAGGATTTGATTCTACTTCTTTCTCATCGCCCTGGTGCCGCTCCTGCGTCGCCTATCGCGTCGCCTCTGGTGTGAAAGATACTTATCAAAAGTATAGGTTCTATTCATTTTGTTGCATCGCTGCACGGTTCTCCTTGCAGCATCGCTTCTGTAGATCACAGCTCTGTAAATCTGACTTTCACTGACCTTTTTGCATCTGATCTCAATCAAGTTCTTCATAAATCAAGGAAATGAAAAGTGCAGCATTTATTTTAAATGTAATCCCGCAAGGACATGAGTCAGCCATTGTGTTTTTGACTGCCCCCCTTGTTGATGAGGTTAGCTGGCCTAGGCAGTTACATTTACAACCATATAATTGGGCTAAAACTAAGAAATATAGAAAAATTAATAAAACAAAAAAAGGGAAGAGGTGCATTAATGTGGGTTTTTAATTGCAAAACCAAATAAGACACTAGGGCCTCATTTGAAAGTTCCTTTTCGGTTTAATTTATATTGGATGGTTCAGTAGCTCAATTGCTTTTGGACCAAGAGACGATTAAGGTAAACCATATAACGACAAGCATTGAAACTCAACATTGACCTGCCAGAAAAACGCTCACATTTATAGTCACTGTTGCTCTCCTTTGTTTTAGTATTTCCACAGGAAAATATCCCCACTAGTTTCAATTTTTAAAGTTAGCTAATTTTTTATTACAGTAGTTTTATTCTATGGATTTGGACAACATATAATATCAACAAAAAACACTACTGTATTTTAATCAGAGCTTCAGTCTGCTCTGTAATAAACAAAAGGGGGAGGAAATGCAACTGAATTATGAATAGTTACACAAACAAATGAAACACATGCTCTGTGGCTGTGGATTAGTGGCTCCTCGGTTCACATACCTGTGGTCCAGATTCCTTTCTGCCCGCCACATGCCGTTTTTCATTCTGACCAGGTCTTTTGCAACTAGCACACTTTATCTGGACTCCAGATGTACAATTTGGTGAGTTCTCAGCAGGGCTGCAGAGTTGTTAGTCCCATCCAAGGGAAAACTGACACTTGGGCCACTACTGCAAGCACCGACCGCGCTTCTTATTATCAAACAAGGGTGTCTCCTACTGGCTGGTCTCTGCAACAGAAATACAGAAGAGCTATGGGACCTCGGGTTAGATATGGATTGATATTGCTGTGTGATGCCTGGTTTACAATATACAGTCCTGGGCTTAGGTCTTGACGTAAAAAAATAAAATACAAATAAAAAAAGAAATGGCAAAAAATGCAAGTGTGTAATTAAAAACTGTCCCGCATACAACATGCAAAAAAAAGTAATGTATAAATATTTTTATTAAAAACAAAAATGTATTTATTTATTTGAATGTATTGTTCTTTGCAAGGAGAATAGTTTCCATCCAATTACATGTGTGTCTTTACATACAGTAACTTGGCTGGATACTGAAGTGTTAAAATACTGGAGAACAAAAGGACAACTGAAGGATCAGTTATTTTCTGTCCGAGTGTCTGTCTGTCTAGTCTGATCTAAGATATCAAAGGCTTAAAAAATGTTGAAGGTTTACTTATAGTCTTCTTATTACTTGCATAACAGTATTTACACTACCGGGTAACTTGTTTTCCAGAACCAAAGAACTTTCAAGTCCAGCCATGATGCGCTGCTGGCGAAGGTGGACGAGCTCAACGCACATCTCAAAGAGGAGCACCTCAAGACCCTTAGTTTGGAGAACAAGCTGCAAGCCTCTTCATTTGCACAGAGGCGGACTGAAGAGGTAACTGTCTGTTCATGAAAATGAAGCGATAATTCGTTCATCAGTGCAATGCACAATTTTCCAGATCCTCGTTGTTTATTGTAGAATGTACAATGTTTACCTCCAAGTTCACTGCGCTTAAAAACTAATGATCTACTGTTGTACGACACTGCTTTAGTGATCTCTTTGATTCTGAAGATTGTTGTATATTACAAGATAAAAATTGTCTTAAAAGGATGAATGTCATTTCTGCAACATACAGTAGATAATGGCAACTGACTGCTTGTGTTCTGGAGTAAAGGTGGTGTGCTAGGCTATTTACTATTATTTGTATTAGTAATATTATTATTTGGTCTCCTTTTTAGGTTCAAGACCGGATCAGTGACCTGGAAAAAGAAAAGGATCTGCTAAAGGAAAGCTATGATAAGCTTTTTATCAGGTCCTGCATGGGATTTGGCACTTGCTGTGACTCTTTCTCATGTGTTGAGAAGCTTGTGGTGGACCCTCTCAGAAATCAGATTTCGTGTCTCGACAGTTCTCTTCTGCTTAAATAAATAAATCGAAATGTATATTTAATCAATGTCAAAACTAAGCACGAACCTTGGATTCATTTTTTTTTTTTACTTTTCTTTCAAGATGTGCATAATGCTTGCTTTCAAATTCTGTTCCAGATATTATTATTTTAAAATACGTACCAAAAAATTCCATCAAGCTGTTCTTTTTTTTTGTTTGTTTTTTTAATAGCAATAAGAAACCATAGAATTGTCCACTACCATATGTGATATTGCTTTGAATAGGCTGTATTTCATCGAAGACCCATCAACAGGGCAGAGACACAGCTTATAATCAGAACTTGAACATTTAAAACAAATTCTATTAAAACATGCTGAATGCAAGTAGACCACTTCAATTTTAGACCCTACAGATTCATGACCATATAATCATAATTTAACCAAACCCAGCGGCCACCACCTTTCATTATTTAGCAGTATTGTTTTCAGAGAAACCTATGACTGTATTTCATAAAATCTGTATTGTCAGCATATGTCCCAAAAAAGGAAGAAGAATGGTATGGCATGATATGGGGTATGTGTGCAATCCTGCTTTGCATTTAAGAAGTTTTTAGGGATTGGCATTGTTTGTAAACTGTACATTTAAAGTCCATAGCTTCCAAATGATTGCACTTAATAGCCTCTTATTTGTCATTTCAAGTGTAAATATAAAACAAGACTTTATAAGACTTTATATATATATTTTTTTTCTCCTCTAAAGCTCATCTTCCTGTTTTTTTCTTTTCTTTCTTTTTTTTTTTAAATGACATCCCAAAACTAGACAAATATGTCTGCAGCCACAGATTTAAAAAAAAGAAAGACAGCTACTGTGCATGTATTCTAAAACTCTTAATTTAAAAATGCTGAAACAGAATGTCATATATGAGAGTGCTGTTGTCTTCGGTGACAGGGCGCAAGTATAGGTTGATGGTTTGCCACTGAGAAAGATGAAAAAGCTCAGAGTTGGGGTTAACAGGTTTTCTTTCACTGCCATTAGAATCAATATCAATGCCTGGATCTATTGTTGCAGCTGCTGAACTCTTAATAAAACATCTTTTGAAGGGCATTCTGCCTGTATTTGTGGGCGATTTATTAAAAGCTAGTCTTGCATGCAATAAACCTCAAGCCTTGAATAAATGAAGGGAATCAACATTGTTCTATAGATCTCTAATAATTAAGGCTGATGTACCGTGACTAGAAGTGCAAATACTGCTGTAATGCAATACGCCAAAAATGAATATGAAATAATTGAAATCTGCAAAAAGATGGGGTGGAGGGTGGCAAAACACAGTAATATTACATTAGCAGTTTCAAACAGTCGCTCCTTGATTTGATGCCAGGGTTGTCAAAAATGTTGTGGCTGTCAGGCTGTAATAACCTCGGCTCCCAGTGATTTTGACTGCTTGGCAGGTATCCAGGCAGAGAATGTTAAGGTTCACACAAAATAAATGTATGAAGAGGGGTATGAAGGTCAGATTATCGGATTAGAGAATGACACAAGAGCATTTCGAAGCACTATGATGTGATCACCGCATACTAGTGAGATGGGACATATGGAGCAGATAATGATATACTATTGCGATGATCTTGTGTCAAATGACCATAGAGTTATCAGTATCACTAGACTATGTAAATGGACCATACTGAAGTGGTGGCATGACATACGTTTTTGTGTGTTTTTTCAGGACTGTTCTTAAAGAATTAAGAATAATTTTGCAGAACGGAATCCATCTTTTGAGTTATTAGTATAAAACTTTCTGCGGTATTCACAGGTTTCCATTCTAGTTTTCCTTACCCCCTTTTTGTGAGCTGACCCTTGTGTATAATTTGATTGCACCCAGTCCCTAAGCAATCCAATCTGCTGTAATTAAAATGACAAAGACTTCTTTGTTAAGTGCACCACAGTCAAATGCAGAACCCCCCATGATTCCAGCTTGGCAGTTGCTGTCACTTTGTGGTCAAGCCCACTTAGAACAAGCTGCTGGCTCCAAGTTTCTCCATCTCTCTACGTTCCACCAAGCCTCAAAAGAGGTCAGGTGGGCATCTGCAGCCCTCTGTGCTGCACTGAGAAGGGTTTTGTATGCGGAAAGAATGGTTTTGTCAGCAGCCTGTTGCTTGGGTTTTTTTGGAACTCTGTATTCCGCTGGAATATGTAACTGAATTCCTTTCCCTGTCCCACAAACGCTGCACACTGCCAGGATTTCTGGCTATGAAGCTCTAAATTAAGGCCAGTCCTTTTGCTCATCCCATAAAGTCTTTCATGTTCCCTAACCGCAGCCTGAGTGAGGCGCCTTGGTTTCAACAGCAGCAGACCAGCATATGTTTGCCTAATTCCTAAGACATGATGACAGCGGTCTCTGAGCCACTAAAAGCTTTTTTTCTTTTCTTTTTTTCCACTTTAATTATTATTTTCTGTTGATGATGACTTCCAATAGTTTCTGACATGCCACATGTTCTCTCTTTCTCTCGCTGTCTCTCTCTCACCCATTCCCAGTGCCTTCGATGTGACTAACGAACAGCAGTGGAAGCTGAAAGAACAGCAGTTAAAACTGCAGATCGCCTAGCTAGAGGTGGCCCTCAAGTCAGATCTCACTGACAAAAATTACATCCTGGACAGAATCAAACTTGAAAGAGGTAGATTTCACATGCCTCAGGGATGGAGATAAGACTCCCGTTACATAGCAGTTTGATCCATTCCTGGTTTTTACTATGAGTTTATTAAGACACACCTAAGCTTGTTACCTATACACACTGTGGCTATTCAAGCTTGTAGTAAAACCTGGAATGGATGAAACTGCTATTCAGTAGGAGTCTTATTTCCATCCCTGTGCCTATTATTAGAGACCCAAACAAAGAGTGATCGACTGGATTAATTTATAATACTAGTATGCACTTAATTGTTTAACGCTGCTGCAGACTTTACAGAAGGGAGTTATTTCTAATTTTAATTGAAAAGTAGTTTTACCATTATAAAAGATTTGTAAAGCAATTATTGTCTACTAAGCATTTAATACTCCACCCCTGGATGGAAAATGTTATAAAGAAAGCTGAGCAGAACAGGAATAGGGTGACTCATGACCTTTCATCACAATGTCCCCACACATGATTGCTATTATTATCTGCTTGTATCAGGTGGCATGTGAGCTTGTGTGTGTGTGTGTGTGTGTGGTGTGGTGGGTGGGGGTGGGGTGTACTTTAGTTAATTACACATCCATGTATAAAGAATTGGATGGATAAGGCTCATAGTTGCAGTCCTTGTCTGTCCCTATCCCATACTGGGTGGTCTGTTCAGATCATGCTTGAGTAGCTTTGGTACAAAAGCAAGACAGAGCTTGACATTGATCATGTTGTTCCTTATCTGGACAGTGGCTGATTGAAAACTTCCAAGGACTCTGGGCCAGCGTTTATGTCAGAACACCCATCATGTTTAGATCATATTTGTAAATGCTATAAGTGGCATTTTTGTTGTCAGCAGCCTATTAGAGACATCCAATATCCCTAGATCACAGCACAGATCTGAAGCTTGCTCGGGAGAATTGAAGCTTTAACCCTGTAAAAGAATTGAAGCTTTAACCCTGTCGAGCTCAGAAACAACTGAACTTGTTCATCTCTCTGTGTTGTTGTCAGTTTAATAAGCTAGATCAGCACCAGCTCTTAAAATATAGGCTCTTCTTAGCTGAATGAACTTAGACCGCATGAAGTTCTTCACCAAGGTGAGCCAATATTTATAGTGGTAATGTTTTAGTTTTACCATGCACCGCCCCCTTCTTTGACAAATGTGAAAATGACAAAAGATAGCTGCCAATGTTTTATGCATGATGCAGATCCACTGTGCAATATGTATCCTAAAATATAAGAAAAAAGAAAATCCCAAAATGCGTCGTCCGCTGAGTTATTCATGGCATTCAAATAAGTTTAGTGCAAATCCATGTTATTTTTTAGTGTGTCTCTCCATTATTCATTTCCAGATAACAGCCTTTTTTTTCTTGGCTATTTTTAATTTCAGGAGAGTGATATTGATGTGGCAGAACTCAGCGAAGCACTGATGCTTATGAAGGTAATGCAGAGAAGTTGATCCCTTTTCCAAGTGCAGCCTGCTCCCTTGTCTAATAACTGGGTGACCCTCCTGTGCCCTGATTGGAGTGATTGGCATTTCAAGTGGCTGATTCATTTGTGTACCCATAAGTGGCTAATGCAGCTTGCTCATGCATGTGCAGCTTTTTAATATGAGGAAAGCACAGGGGAGTGGGCAGGGCGGCGAGATGACATTTATTTTGGCTGTGTACATATTTCATTATTACAACAGGAACATTTGCTTAAAAAGGTGTCTTTTTCAGTAACAATGGGAAGCCCATTTTATTGGTGACTCTTTGCACCTCACAAATGTAACATCCACTGCAATCACATTGGAGAGAAAAACAGAAAAATGATGCTAGACAATAAAAAATACACAGTTGAACGGAGCTGCAAACACTGTTCAATATGTGTCGTATGCATGTGTTTTTATTGTACCATGTTTGTGTTTGAGTTGTTAACAAGGTTACACTGAAAAAATGAAAGTCAGTAGCTCTAGTATCCACAGTAGTACTGTGAATAATCATGTGAGAAGGTTTTTTTTTTTTTGTTATCTGAAAAATGACAGTACTCGGTTCATTCTCTCTGCTTTAGGTTCGCAAAAACCAGAAAAAACAAGACCTTGAATTTCTGGGAAAAGTCCAAGACGACATGCACAAGGATTTGGAGCGCACGATGCCTGAACTTCAGGCCACACACGCTGAAGCCATGCAGGAACTTCGAGAAAACACGGAACATGCTGATCATGCAGCACAAGATTAATAAAGACTACCAGGTAACCCTGTCTCCATCACAGCTGAGCTGTGCAGATCACATTCCATTAGGACTGGTATCCGCTGAGCGCTGTGCTGCTTCAGTTCAGTATTTCAGATTTATCTGCTAGTGTGATACTGTTTTAGTGGAGGAAAACTTTATTTGTCCTTCAGTGTGCTGTCTGCTACAGCTTGCTGTTTATTCATTTTGCAAGGAATTATGTAGTACTATAAAAAAAAAATTTAAACAGCAACAACATACAAACTAGTAGTGTGCAGAATGGACTTTTGTGTTTAGGGCAAAAACATTATTTTATGTGTATTTTAGTAAAAAGAACCTGGAGGTAATTTTAAATGTAAAGTATTTACCTTCTCTGTGTTACTGTTCAAAAACACCATTTCTTCCAACCCACAGGCCTTGGCACTGCTGATATGGTAGATTCTGTACATGAATTACTAACCACATTTATTAACTTATTAACTGTTGGTTTGAAAAAAGATGTTTTTCCAGTTATCGGCAAGATAAAACATGCTTTGTTTTGGGTTTTATATATATATATATATATATATATATATATATATATATATATATATATATATATATATATTTTTTTTTTGCATTTTTGTAAGAGAGCTTGGTTTTACAGAAATAGAAAATATGGTCTAAATGTTTATGCATTTAAACAATCATCAGTTTTCTGACACTTCTCAATTATTTAACTCATATTGATTAGTCTGGCATATCTTTTGTAACAACAGTGCATGGCCTAAGCAGTGATTTGATCCTGAAATGTGTTTGCACAGAAATGTTCTCTTCATCAGTTTTCTTGTGGTTTTGCGGAAGCTACCCCATTATTCCCAGCCTGGGTTATCAGGGTGCAGTTCTTCAGGGCAGTGCATGGCAGTATTGGGTCTGTGGTCAGCAGCACGCCACACAGCTGGCACACAAACATGTTGTGTATTAACCATTTTAGATGTGGTTTTACGCATTTAAATTAGGTAAACTAACTCATCAATTATAACAGGACTCAGGGGTTCTTTTTACCCTTTTTGTGTTTTCTCTGCAATCAAATACATGTACAACGAAACAAACCTGTGCTGGCCCTGCAGGCACAAAGTGAATAAACTTAACTAAATATGCATTATTAACTTATATAAATGCATAAAAAAGTTGTCCTGCAGTATCTGGGACTGGTTAAACATCCATTCATCTTGAGTAAATAACGCAAAACTATCCATAAAAAAAGAAACTGAAAAAAAGGAATCATCTGGCTCTGATTAATATTTTATGGCATGTAATTAAATTTGCTGGATACTTGAGCAGTACATGGTTTTGAGCACATGAGTATTTGCTCAGTTTACACATTCTGTTTCATTTGGGAAAATACTCCCCTTTAGGAGAGATTGTCTTAAACAACTACCATATGTCTCATGTCAGAAATCAGTCTGCGTTGTAAGATGGCAACAGATAATACAAATTAAATGCACGTCAGTAAAACAAAATATACAATTTACTTCACGTTTGTTTTTAAATGTGTCGTTGTCTCCTTGTGGTATGCATGTACAACCGAAGGTTGGTTCGGGGTTACTAAATATGAAGAAACCATGGAAATAAAATTGTATAACTAGGTACAGTCCTGCAATATTATTGAGATTTATTTAATTTTTTATTTTTTTTGTAATTCTTTATTAGGTCTTAATGTTTTGTAAGTCGTTATTTATTATTATGGTAAAGGTGATTTTACAGTAATGATATAAAATAAATACATACAAGCTGCTTTTAGTGATTTGTAATTAAATGAGATTTTTTTTTATTTATTTTTTTTATTAAACCTTGGCTACAGATACATTTTTTGCTTGACAGAGGAGATGATCAGTTTGGATTGTTTCATCTGTCCGCCAGTTTTGCAAGGACCCCTGAAAGAATGCTGTTGCTTTGCACGTGTGCAGTGAATTAAAGCTGGCGAGTACAGAATCTAAGAACAATGCATTTAAAATACGTCATCTCTACTGCGCTTGAGCACCCCACTGCACATGTGAAAAACCAGAACCTGGAGGTCTAAAAGGCCTGTAACAAATCAGTGTTCACCAAGGAAATAACCTGTTTTTATTTCATTTCTTTTGGAGCTTAGGTTACCCAATATCCTTCTGGTAACGTTCATTGAAGGCTTAGTTTCTAACCCAGTTGGCCTTCAGAGTTTCTAGCACTGATGCTGGCTGAAATCACTTAGCTGATGCTTTCCCGTTTTTATGTTTGTTTGTTAAATAACTGAACACGGTAAACTTTGGAAAGTTTAAAGTATTCAAAGTACATTAGTCAAAAAGGATTGCCAGAAGGTACCAACCTACCTAAAGGCAAAGGTCAGTGAAACAAGACACAAGTGAAACTGTTTTTTAAAAGTGTCCGGAGCATGTTCAGTTGAAATATTTAAATAACACAACTATTGCTGGCCATCAATGTTTTATGTGATGTTCCCATCTCATAAAATTCATATAAAGAAAGTTGTTTTTAAATACTCAGCTTTTTTTTTTTTTACTGGGATACTGCTTTTTTTTGTCAGATGTTTAAAAGAGATTCTGTGGCTCTGTATCTGCATCTGATTGTACAGTGCATCTTAAATCCAGTGTAGCTGATTATTGAATCATCAAATTAAACAGGACTGCAGCCTGCCCTTGCAACAAACTGTCAAAACAAGTGCCAAAATAACCTAAACAGGGTTGCCAGTGGTACCACACTAGTCCTATATTAAACCAGCTTAAACCACAAGACATGCACTGACAGATTGAACCAGTTGCCACAGTATGCCACATCCCTGATTGATTAAATGAATGGCATGGATATTACATTGACAAATGGTGTGCTTGGATGGGGTTTCTTTCGCAGATATTAAATACACTGCCTGCTGTGTGTGTACCACCAGCTGATTAGATACAGTAAATATTTACTGATGGCTTCCAACTGATAGGATTGGTCCAATTATTTTCTGCGACATTGACTTTTTAACTTGCAAACTAACTGGGAATGAATGAGGATAAAGAAATACTGTGAAATTCCAGCACATTGTGGAGCTGTTACATTTCAATATTTTACCAGCAGGTTAAAGCATTGGAGGCTGTATCCTTTGCAACGGCACAGGAAAGCAAAAAAAAGGGGGCTTCTAGCCATGAACTGATCATGCCAAAGTCCAGCTTTTCAATAACGCTGGGCGACACAATTACAAGTTGAATTGAGAGCAGAAAAGCAAAGGACATGTATATAATAAAGTTCTGATTTATCACTGAGTTCTGTATAAGTTCCTGAAAATGATCAACCAAGAGTTGTTTGACTGCACTTGTAATATTTAAGTTTTCCATTTTCCATACAGAGATAGTAATTTTACACTGCCCAGCACCAGGGCAAGTCCCCAGCCCCATACTGACAGAGTCCTCAAATACAGTGCATACCGTGATATAGCAGCTTCTTACAGGAGCAATTCTTTATTTATCTATGTATGTTTACTTTTCTTGCTCTGTATGATGTGCATGCAGCAGTAAAGGAGATTTTAATTAAGTGATCATTCTTAAAGGAGTCTAATTTATGAGCCAATAAAGGGCTGCTGGCCTCCCTATAAACTGTGAGGCTGCAGGCTGGCCTGTTTATTTGGTTCAGTAAACAGCAGGGCCTCCAGCCCCAGTGTTTATTGTAGCACATTGCGGGAGACGTTTTTCACCAGTAATCCCGGCTCCCCTAAGAATTCTGCCTGTTATATACCTGAGTTGTGTTTTCTTGTCTTTCTGTTTTATTATTTCTTGTTGTTCTCCCTCTGAGAGGGTTCTGTAGCACTGTGATGGGGTAGTTTCATTTGTTGCCAGTGCTTATTTTATTTTAACCTTCCAGGACGCTTGAGGTTCAGCCAATCAAAGAGTAGGAAGCCTGCTAATTTAAGGTCAACTGAGTTTTCGGGACTACTCAACTGTCTGAACAGGTGGTTTACCCTTTGTTTGGTAAAATAATATTTATATAAATGTAGATAGATATGAAAGCTTAAGACAGACTAGACCTGTTTGACTGATTTGAGCCTTTAAAGTAAATTGTTTCTCGTAACTCCTAACTGTCACAAGTAGAGGAGAAGCACCTGGCCTTTTTCGATGTGCAGCTCAATGGTTCCTTCATGTTTTAGTCCATGTCGTATATATTCAAAAGATTGTCTTCTTGCAGCTTATACCTGAGTAGTAATGTCTTTGCATACAAAGTAAAAAAAGCTTTTTCTATAAAGTGAACTTCAACATCTGCAATTTTTTATATGTTCGTAAAATCATTACAGCATTCAGCAGAAAATAAATACTGCGTCCTCGTGTTACACACACACAAAAAAAGCCAGCTAATCTGTGACATATTTATTCTGTTGCCTGGATACTCATTATTTCAAAAAAGGCAGTATGTTTACTGGAAAAAAAAATGTGCAAAAAAAAACACTGTGAAAGTGAAAAGCGTTTAAAATCTTAATTTATAATTATGGGCTGTTAGTAATTTGGCCAAGCTACTGCATTTTTGGGATAATTATATTTATGGACACAGTTGAATGCATTTTACTGTAACGAAAAAGAAAAGAAAAAGTTTAGCCCTTTCTAAGAACTGGCTCAGAAGCTACAGTTCTACACCAGATGTGGAAAAACACAAAATTGTCTAAGAGGAATATGGGTCTTGCATGGCCTTTGTATCACCAACAAATTCAGATAAAAAATATGAAGAAAATGTTTGAGGGTCAGAAATGCACTTGCTGGTCCGAAGCTGGGGAAAGTCACAATGATATTTGTTTTGCACCCTTTACAGGCTTTGATCCATCAAGCTATATGGAACATGCTTGTCATCTCCTTCCATCCACCAGTTTCCTTACACTGCCTGATAGTGGATCACTTTGAGCTCCGTGTTCTTTCATACTCTAGTGTCGGAGCATCATCAGTTTGCCTTGAAACCCTGTAATAATACCCTTTAGCCATTGTTGCTTAAGACTTTGCTATAGTTGGTCATGTGGACCAGTGTTGCATAGCAGGTTTGGTTTCTTTTCACAATCCCATGCTCTCTTTCATTTATTGGTTTCTATAAATGCAAGTGTGTACTTTCTTCTTCTTCTTCTTCTTGTAGACAGGTTGAAGCGGTGACACGCAAGATGGAAGACATTAAGCATGAATATGAGCTGAAACTTGAGCAGTATGCCCAACTGCTTGACATTAGGGCTGCTTGAATCAGAAAACTGGAAGGTATGTCAGATCCATATGAGTTTCTTATGGTGATTATGGTGTGCAAAAAATAAAGTGGATAACGTTACTGTCAAACTGACAGAATTAGTTCACACTGATGGAGAACACAATTGAAAGACTTTGTGACTTTTATCCACATGCTATTCATGCTGCTCATGTAGTTGCAGGATCCTGCCTAGATTGATGTAGAAGAAAAAGAAGGGACAGCACAAAGTCTACTAGCTTTTGGAGTGTCGGCGGGTGCTATAGCAACACTTCCAGATATTGTGCTACCATCAGCTATGGGTATTTACTGGTGTGGTAAACAGTATTATTCCTGTTGTGTTTACTCTAATGTTGTTAACTGAAAAAATAAATCATGCACACAAACACATCAATCCACTGACACCTAGTAACTAGCCAACTAACACAACTGCCACCCACTTGTGCACAAATGTGGGCAGATGGCACACAGGAATTGTTTATGTGTTTATGGTGGTCTGACTTTTTTACGCCCTTTTAACCGATTAATAGGTCAGAACACTTTATATTATAATTTGATACGTCTGTCTATGAAAAGGAAGAAACCATGAACCCCATTCATCAGTGCATCACTGGCTTCTTTAATCAAATCAACCTGGGTCTGAGGTTATCTACCTGGACATTAGTTTGAACCCAGCCAGTCACCCTGCTTAGAATGACCTCTCAAGGGACCAGTTCTAGATGATTGGACATGACACAGAGAATTATACCAATGTGAACAGCATTGAGATCGATTTCATTTACAACGGTGTCCTTCCTGACAAGAGAGCAAAAGAATAAACATCCGCTGAAGAGAAAAACAACGCAATCCAGTCTATTTAAGCTTATTTTAAAACAAACCAAGTTTACTATTGATATTCAGAAATCTGTTACAAGGGGTATTTTTGCAGTAGTGTGCTGTAGTAAATATGCTCTTAAAATGGAACCTCAAACTAATCATCGCCTTTTTTGTTGTCTTTCAAAAAACATCTGGACTGCATTTAGCTTGAAACAGGCATGCCAATATGCACACATTAGGCGTTAGACCAACACTTTAAACCCCAATCTAACACATAGCACATGATGATGAAAATCGAAACCATTCTGTGCAAGAAAACATTTGTACTTAATTCTTCAGAAATTTCCTCCTCTGGCCAATGCTGCCTGAACTTTATTAAATGATAAAGGAGATTCAACAGCATTATACCACTCCTGTTTTCAAATGCAGAGTGGTTAAGTAGAGGGAAGCGCCTAATGTATGTGTTTAAACTGGTAATAATTTGGTACAGAATGGGTGCAAGTTGAGTTAAAACAAAGTGAATTTCAACTTAACCAACCCACAATGCAATTGAAATGGGAGAAACAAAATATTGGTATTTGACTAAGAGCTGTCTGAAACTTGCTTATAAAGCTTTGCAAGAGTTATATTTTTTGGTCTGCTCAAAAGCATGTCCTATACCTTTTTAGTCAATCGAAAGCGATTGCAGACTAAGAATTGGTATGTTAGATTTTGACTTTACTCGGTATTCACCAAATTGTCAAGTTTTTGTATTTGTATTGTCTTGATTGACTTGCATGCAAAGAAAAGTTCCCTTTCTCTTCTGCGCCTGTCTCTCCTCCTGAAGACACATTTGAAGAGTGTTAATACATACTGCACACTTTTTCAAGATTTATCCAGCCAAACATGCATTTTGAAGAAGATTGCTAATGTCCAATTTCATATTGAAGTTTCAATTTCATAATAAAGATTTATTGTTCATGAAAGCAATGTAGTCTTCTCAAACACAGCTGACACAGTGCTGTTATGGGGATTGTTTTTAAATAATTTACAATGAACTGTTTTCTGTAGGGTCTGCATTATTTTATAGAAATTGGGTTTTATAATTTTTTGCATGATGTGCTTACAGATTTTAATAAGGAAATTATATCATACATATATTAATCTAGACACTTACCACAGCATAGCATGTCCCAGGCTTATAAATGTTTTATTGCTGTGCTCCCTGCCATACAAGAACAGCCTGTTGATACAAAAATCTCACCAACCCTGGCTCTGATGTATGTGATACTTTCTGACTGCTTTAAAACATCATTTAAATGTAAGAGTTCTTTTTTTCATTTATGTGTTACAGCCCAATTAAAAGATATTGCTTATGGCAGTACAAGTTCAAAGCAGAGATCACAGATGAAGACAGAGTGGATGAGTTTGATGAAACGGTCCACCTCGAGAGAGGAGAGAACCTGTTTGAGATCCACATCAGCAGTCAACTTCTCTCCCGAAGCTCTCCGGGCCTTTGGTGACCGGGAACCTTCCACTTTCTGCACCTATGCCTTTTACGATTTCGAACTGCAAGCCACTCCAGTGGTCCGGGGCTCCCAGCCAGCATATGACTTCACCTCCCAGTACGTTGTGCGTGTGGATGACTTCTTTTTACAGTACCTCCAGAAGAGCTCAGTCACGCTAGAGATCCAGCTGGCCCATGGCATGGACTATGAAACTTTCGCAGCCTGCCAGCTGCGGCTGCACAAGATCCTTGAGAAGAACGGCACAGTATTCGGCACAGCGGCTGTGCCAAATGGTTGGTGAGTAGACCTAATTAACATGCTACGATACGCTGTCACTGCCACCAAGTGGGGCATGAAATAGATAGGATTTTATTACCCATACAAATTCCAAGGCATTTATGCGAAGCTCAGTTCCACTTCCTTCCCTCTATGAGTAACTGCAAGTTTGCAAGTGGATGTTTGTGCGGTATTGGGCATTATTTATTCTTCAGTAGCTTGATTCTCAAATTAAACACTTGCATACACTTTTTTGGATTCTTAAATTTGCATTTCAATATTCAAATATTTGTTATTGTTTTTTTTTGTTTTATTGTTTTGTTTTTTTTTGTTAAAATGTCAAGCAGTCCTGTTTTTGTAACCTAGTTAACGTGATAATAAAAACAGCTTGCAGTTATTTCTTAATTTTATATTCTAAATTCAGTCCCAATTATAAAGCTGCTATAGTTGTGTTTTTTTTTTTTTTTTTTTTAACAGCTTCCACAATAAAACAGGGCTGCAACATTTTTATATTCAGTGTAATAGCAATATGCCTCTGTGATTTAAAACCATCATTGCAACTAGCCAAATTCCTGTTTTCATTTAAGATGCAAACAGCTTTCAGGCTGTTAAGGTTCATTTGAAATTTTGCAGCTACCAGGGATGAGCAAGCAATGTAGCACTTGCTTGTCTGGTGGACAAAAAACAAACCAAAAACATTACGCTTACATAAATTTCAAACAAAAATGACTTAAAGATGCCCCTTTTTAAAGTTCCCTCAGATTGACTGCCTGCTAGTTTGTTCACCGCCGTGATATTCCTGCTTTATACTGATACTGATACTGATTTATACTGATAAGCCTCGTTCTTCTCCTGATATTGACCATGAGTGTTTAACAGGCCAGATATTGATATCAAGTATAAATCATCTTATTGAAAACAGTCATATCCACCACCCTGCTGTATTATTTTATTGTTTGTATAAAAGGGTTTGGGGTGAAGTTTATTGCCTGGCAGTGACAGTTTGTGGTTAAAATACAGCTACAGCATGTTAGCTGTGATGCTGCTTATGAATAATGTGAAACGCTTATTCTTTTCTAATAAAAAAAAATAAACATCAGCGTGGTATAAATTATTTATTTATTATTATTATTTATTTTAACTGAAGTACATTATAGTGATTAGTATAGGGCACTCAAGTGAGCGCCAGTCATCTCTTAGTAAATAAACCAGCTGAACAAATGCCTTAAATTCATTAAACCCTTATACAGTGTTAGTCATCCCAAAAGGATTGTTTGAAATTGATTCCTGTGGCAAAGTGGTTAACTGTGTGCAGGTGAAGGTAATGCAGCAGTGATTAATGAACAGACAGACAATTATAATCCAGGTGCAATGTTGTTTAATGGCTTTTAAATCCAATGGCCTGATGACAAAACAACAGTAAATAATAACAATGGTAATGAAGCAATACAGCACTGTGTATTGCTTATTTGTAATCCGCGGGTTGGCCCCGAAATAATAACAGTCCCGTTTTTAGTTCACCCACACGTAACACAAACACAAACTCAAACACCAGTCTACAGTGTGTGCTCTAGTGCTTGTGGTGAATACAGTTCTTTAGTGCAAACAAAAGTGCATTGTTGTTGATCCGGGTTTAATGCTGGCCTTTGGTGACAGCTCCAGATCGTGTTAGCCGTCCAAATAATTACAAACAGTATTATTAACGACAAACAAAAACAAAATACTCAGGTTTCACACCACAGGTTCTCCTTCTGGTAATTTAATATAACCATTCACAAAGGAACAGATCACGTCACTACGTCCCCTTTTTATAACGTCACCCATGACCCTTTGGTCAACGAGCGCATCCGCTCCTCCAATCCGCGGATGCCACGCTGTTTCCTGTCCGGGTCATTGAGTTTGTGTACCGTAGCTGTGCCTCCTTTCTAGATGACCGACTTCCACCTAACCCTGGGAACAAACTGTCGTGCCATTTAGTCCAGGGTACTCTGTTCCCTTTACACAGCGCCCTCTAAGGTCGGGAGGGAGATCTAACACCAAGAATAATTCGATCTCTGTCACAATTCCCCATGATGTGTTACAATTGATTTTGCATTGCATGTTTTGACCTCAAAAATCATATACAAGGGCTGAAGCAAGCTGGCCGGTAAGGATTGGTTTAACAATTCTGGATAGATTTGTTTTGTTCAAACTACTTTTTGATTTTTCTAAAGGTCATAACTAATTAAGGCAGTCATTTCAAAGATATCTGAACAGACACTCTGTAGACCACATGTAAAGAGTTCTTGTTGCACATCATACATGATGATTAAGTTTGCACTAAAATAGGTATTGAAATTGGCTAAGCTATTGCATTAACTTGTGTAAGATTATGTGTCCTAACAGTATTGTGTATCGTGGTGCCAGCATAAAACAAAAACATATTTCCACAGGAAGAATGAGTTTAAACCATTACGTGAACCCCTGGTGGCATTTGCTAAGTCGATCCGGGCTAAAAAGGATTGATACAACTGGGCAAGGAAACGTCAGTGAAATTATTTAAACTTAACGAGCATTACTTTCAGAGAGCGTTCACACGTAAATCATCTAGCTTCTTTTGGCCAGAGTCCATGCATCCCTTTGAAAATCAATTCCAGCCTCTTATCCATAGTATTTATCTATATGTTTTATTCCATATTCAATCAACAGATATAGACCAATATAGACACGCTATACCAGTCCAAGTCATAACTGAAATGCTGACTTGATACTATCTACCTCTGATGTCTGTTTTGATTACAGTACTTGTTTTAGAATACTATATATGGCTTAAATTTTCCTTTACTGTATCAGACCATGTTTATAGTATACATGTGCCTTTTTATGTATGTATTTCTTTTTTTATTTATTTAATATCAGCATATGTTTTAATGTTCTATTCAGGTGTGGGAGGAGATGATCACATGTATGGAGTTCTGGAATACTGGGAGAGGCTACGGGTGCCCATGGACCAGGCTGTCCGCTTATACAAAGAGCAGACAGGCTATCTGAATTCAGGCAAGGTCCAGGAGGTACGCTGTGAAAGCCTTTCCTTTCTGCTCCTTTACTTTACTTGGTAAGACAAGAGACCTTGCAATGTTTTCCACCTTGCTTTTCCGCAGTATTCTGAGCAGAGACTGTCCAGGCTCTCCACTGCCTCTTAGCTTATCAGTATCATTTATTTGTAACAAAGATTGTCAATGCGCTTTCATTTTCAAAGAATTTTTTGCACACCCCTAGTAATTGCACATTCGTATCTATACGCAGTGAGATATAAATGATCTACATGTCTTATTCTTTTTTTTTTACTAAACCGTGCCTTTCTGGTTTAATTCTCTAGGCACTCAGCACTGCCGCCATGGCTGAAGGCAGTCTGAACGAGCTCCATGTGACAGTGGCATTCTGTAAAAACCTGAAACCACGGCAAGATCACCTGCAGCCAAGTCCATACGTCGTGTACAAGTTCTTTGACTTCGCGGACCATGACACTCCCATTGTTACAAGCAGCAACAGCCCGCAGTTCAGCGATCACATGAGCTTTCCTGTGCCAATGAACGCGGATCTAGACCGCTACCTGAAATCAGAGGCTCTCGTGCTCTATGTGTTTGATGACGCTGACTCACAAGATAACTTGCACCTAGGCAAAGCCAAAGTGCCTCTCATCTCTTTAGCTCATGATAAAGCCATACAGGTACATCAAAATTAAAACATCAACACAGTACCCACGTTCTGTTTTTGATAAACGTCTATAAATAAATATTTTTACTATGTAAGGGAGATAGAAGACATCCCTATTCCTTGGTCTGCAAAAAAAAAAGCCAAGCTGAATCTGCTTTGCAAAGTGGGAAATTAGCTAGCTTACATTATTTCTTATGAGCTTATTAAGAGATAAGCCGTTATAAAAAAAAAAATCCCACTGCTTTCCAAAAAACTTCCACGTTTTTTCAAGTAGCTGAGCAGGATTTTATTTTTGCAACGTATATAATTTCAAATTAAAGTTCAGCTCCTAGCCAGATGTCTTGATTGTTTTTTGTGTCATTACAGATTCCCCAGCTGAAACCCAGACAGCGTACACTCACAAATGACAAACAACCAAACAAGAAAGTGTCATTTATAGATACAACACCAGAGAGTCCAGTAAATAATGCTATCCCTCCCAACACAATATGTACTGTATATCATACTTTTAAAATCCTTTATCCAGCTCTGATGAAACAGGTTTAGGAAATGATTTACCTGTTAAGTGTATCCGAGAGTGCGAGTCTAAGGTGGAAACTGTCCATCTATGTACTGTCCATACATACATATGTCACAGTTACATGTTTATAGCTACATAGTGTGTTTACAGCAGTGGTGGGGGAGGAATGTTACCAACATGCTTGTCTACACACTGGTTAAGCAAACTGTCTATCTCTCTTTTTGTGATTCATTATTTATTGTGCATATGAACAAATGCAAACCACTACCAAGCATATAAAAAGTAAAATTAGTAATACAAAACAGGACAAGAAAACTACACAACAAGTGCTCGATCCAGTTAAAAAATATGGATAGGGGTCCCCGAGTGGCTCATCCAGTTAAAGCACTGCCGCTGGTAGCGCAGGATGTGTCATATGACTTGGACGGCGCCAGTTCGCGTCCGGGCTGTGCAAAGAGGCCGAACTTTGCTTTGCTTGGCTCTGACGCTCCTGGGGAGGGGGATGGGAAACAGGCAGGGATTGCTTCTCCTCATCGCGCAATAGCGAACCCTACTGGCCAGACGCTGAGCACATTCAGAGTGGATAAAAAGCAGGGCTGATTTCTGTTCTCTGGGATCAGTAGCCCACCCACCTCTGCTCTGGATTGCTCAGCGTATATCGATTCTGGCTTTAGGCTTGTGAGATCGGAGGACACTCGCACGCCCTCAGAACTTCTGTGTTGTGAGGGGACCCGCTGCGGTGAGGAGAAAAAACATTGGACATTCCAAATTGGGGGAAAAATAAAAATAATAATTGGTCGCTCTAAATTATTATTTTTTTTAAAGTATGGATAATCTTGATGGAGGGAGTGGGCCTGTATACAGTGTATTACAGGTAGACACTGCTCAGGGCAGCTACACGCAGGAAACAGTTTCTGTTCTACTTGGCAGTGAATTAACTCCTTACTGTTTGGCATTCAGAGTTTCCTCATCTCCAGCAGAATGTGGTCTATGGGGCCAGGCAGTAACTTATGTCCCTTGTTTTAAATAAAAACCAAGTAGGATTAACTTTCCTTCCACAGTGCCACAGGGTAATCATTAAATCGACTACATTTTAAAACAGCATTTTCTTCGATGATGAGACAAGACCAAACACTTTCAAGAATCAAGCCTACAAACCTAAGGAAAAAATGAGAGAAGGTCCCATTATAGTGTTCATAAAAGAGTTTTAAGAGTTTCAAAATGAATTGCTTCTAGACTGACTTAATAGCATGCAATAAAGCATTGGTGGCTAAAGTTAACAAATCTCATAGATCCCAGCATGAAGTATAGGTACCAAGTGGTAAATTACTCTAACTGCGTGATTAAAGAAACTTCCAGCCAAGTAGGCAAATTAACTCTCTGGAAGTTTATAGGAGACAGATGGAACTGCTTCTCTAACAATGTAAATCTTAATTTTATTTTGCGGTTCTGCTTAATTGAGGCAAAGTAAGTCTTTTGAGTTAACAGACCTAGGATTTTCTAAGCCTGTCTTAAACCAATAGCAATGATAGCAATAATTAAAAAAAAAAAATCAATCTCTGTTTAAATCATACAGAATTATATCGTGTTCAAATGTAAATTGTGTTTGAGTTATGTTTTAAGATCATTCTGGTTAAAAAAAATAAATAAATAACCTAAAATAAATCGGATTATAATAAAAAACTAAATCAGAAACAGACATATCATGATGCTGTTGGCTAAATCTTATTCTAGTGTTTCTTTATAAAGTTTGCATTGTCTTGTGATAGGTCCAGAATGCCAGTCCATCTCCTGCTGAGAAGAAAGAAATCTTACAAGAGAAGCCTTCAAGTTCAGCTAGCCCCACTCTGATCCCGGAGGTATGGAGTGCATCAGACAAGGAAAACAATGATGGGATGTGCTTGAATGATCTTAACAGTACCTGCTCAGTGCGCTTTCCATTGCACAGCATGTCACTATGATGTGATGTTAATAAGCAGGACGAGAAATAAAAATACCCGGAGGGTTAATGTAGAATTAAAAGGGGGCGAAACTTAGAAGTATCATTAAAACAGACCCTGATCATTTCTAAACACCATCTCCACAATCGTGCATGTGTACCACGCTGTCTAAAGCTGAAAACAATTAGAGCTGCAAACAGAAACAGTTTGGATCTGTCTGCATTTTCCCAAATAATTACTTTGCTGAAAGCAACCCAAAGCAGCTTTCCCTTCATTTCCGTCATCATTTTCAATTTCCAACATGATGTGTTTGATACACACAGTCAAAGAGGCTTATAAAGCACAGCATTTGTGGTGTGATAACTTGTTTTTAAATTGCTTTACAAGTATTTTATTTTGAGTGTATTACTTTACTGACCACGTCTTGTAGATGGCATCTACCTTCCCTACACATGCATCTATCCTACATGATAATAATGCCTTAACTGGATCTAAAAACATTACATTTATCATAATAGTATATAATGCAATTACCTGGGTACAAAATGGACTGAACACAGGCGTTGCTTGGTAAGAGCATAGTAACTCTGAGGATCATGGTTTTCTGATCACTGTCCACAGGATTTACAAAGAGGCTGGTTATTATTATTATTATTATTATTATTATTGTTATTTGTTTATTTAGCAAACGCCTTTATACAAGGTGACTTACAGAGACTAGGGTGTGTGAACTATGCATCAGCTGCAGAGTCACTTACAATTACATCTCACCCGAAAGACGGAGCACAAGGCGGTTAAGTGACTTGCTCATGATCACACAATGAGTCAGTGGCTGAGGTGGGATTTGAACTGGGGACCTCCTGGTTATAAACCCTTTTCTTTAACCACTGGACCACCCAGCCTCCTAGGTTAGACAATCAGGAGCTGGGGGAGATTGTCCAGGAGATCCAAGAGGAACAGGAGGACTCGCACCTCTCCGAAGGGCAGCTAGTAGAACAGAGCCTGCTCTCAGAAGAGGAGGAGGAGGAGGAATCGGACATTCCAGAAGAGGTGTTGGAGCGGGACAAAGAAGGTGTTTAGCATTATTATATATTACTCTGTGAATCCATACGCGTGCAGATTCTAAATGAACATTGTTGTTGACATTCTGATCGTCAGCTCAGACAAACAACAGCATAAATGTTCATAAATCTCTTGACCTTGTACCTGTACAGTCTGTGTAACTTTCAAGCCTTGTTGTTCTACATCTCACTTTACGTATGAAGGCTGAGGTTTTCTTGAACTGTTGCCCATAGATAAAGCAATAAAGTGTACAGCGATACCCAGCAGACAGTTATTCCTGCCTGTCAATGCTCATTGATTTCAGCAGCTTTAAGATCTACCTGGAGTAACTGCTTATGGATCCGCTTGACTGTCTAACTCCATATTTCTTGATCCTGACAATTTGTAGCTATCAAGTTCCCCTCGTAAGGCCTGTAATTATAATTGTTTTTAACGCTGTCGATCTCTTGCTTTCCCAGAAGGGGAGGATGCGCTGGCCACTGATGCCAATGAATCAATACTCTCCGACAGTGATGACTGCATTGTTCCTGGCCCAGCACCCCAGGTCTGGCATGTTGCTGTGTACCTTCTTGTTTGACATGTTTCAATCAAAGTTTGTTTTTTGTTGTTGTAGTTTTTTAGATCAAGGCCACAATAAGAATGCATGAGGCCTTTGGAAGGAAGGGAAAATATGTTTTATTTTTTTTTAAATAAGGAAGCATATGCTTTTGATTTTTATTTTAGTTTAATGCGTTTAGAAAAAGCTAACAAAGCGGATCAAGAAAAGTGATATGTGCTTGTGTACTGTGAATCGTTCAAACTTTTCCTTAAGTAAGGAGATTTCAGATTTCGTATGTAAAATGTATGGAAATCATGACCTAATTTAGCATTTTTCCTCCAGACTCAACAGTAAAGACTTGGTCCTTGAAGCTGTTTGAAAAAAAAAAAATATTGAGAATATTTTATTGAAGGATAAGAGAGAGAGCTTCTCTACAAAGTGACCTTTTGTACTTTCTTCCTTAGTTAGAGGCTTATTAAGCTATCACTTGCTGCGCATACCTCTGTATCTAAGCCTAATGGCTTTATTGAAAACAGTTGATTGATCCTTTTTAAACCAAACAAGCACAGTAGGTCATTTGAACCAGGTCTCTTGTTTCTTTTTTTTTTCAATGATGTTCCATCTCAGCTAACCGGCTAACCGGTCCTGCTTTTCAAACACAATGCAAGTCAAGCAGCTACACTGGTCAATAGCAGCCTCTGATTGGCTTTCAAGTGCTGTCTACCTTAGCTAGGCATGTGTAACATCTCATAATGCAGCCAGCTACATTAAGCAATTGCTCATGCTTGATTGGCTGCGTGTCTTTCATTTCAGCCTCGAGAGAGGTGTAAAAATGCCACTGCCGATTTCAAGCTGAGACAGAAATGCCAGTTTAAGTAGCTGGTAACAGAGGCTATTTAATTGCATGTTCAGTGCACTTAAATGTTGTAATGTACCATGTTATGAACTCAAGCAAATGATTATTAATGGTCATTAAGTGAATCAGTACTATGGATATACTGCAGTGCACGACTACCATGTTAGCCCTTTTTGTTTTAAAAGTAGATTTTAGTGTTGGTTGCTTCCTAATAAGAATGTTGCCCCTCGTCAAAGCTTATAATTACAGTACAATATGAGATATAACTTCATTCTGCAAACTTACATTGATAGAAATTATGAAATTATCAGAATTGTGACAAAGAGCCACATTTAAGCAACTGGCTATTGGTACCATAAAATAAAAAATGAAAAAACACACATTCTACCTTTAATTGGTTATGTCCTTTTTATAGAAAGTAGAAAGCTGCTGAAATCATATATAGAAAGCTTCAGAGTCTCCTGTACCGCACTGTAACAACAAAACATTTAATCTGCATGGCTTTCAATCATCGCCCCAGGTGAACTGCTCAAGTATCCAGAGGGGCTGGGATAAGGCGAGTCAGAATAAAACAGGAGGATATATAATAGAGCATGCATCACAGATCAGCGGCACTTCTGAGACTTTTAGAACAGCCACCACCGGCTCTTCCCCGTGACAGCGCTCTTCAGCAGTGAGAATTTAAATGCATCAGCCCGATCCGTTCATTAAAAGGAGAATAGCTTGAACTGTGACTCAGTCCGGAATCCGACCCTACATGCATACGCACTGCTTCCTCCCTCCCTGCTCACATCATTTGAAGTTCTGAGTGATATACGTTAATGATTCAGCTCTGATTCAGTTTGATTTGATGAATACAAAAAAAATGAACACTGAACAAATAAACTGTGTAATGCTAGTCTGAAAGCGTGATCCTGGTTATTTAAAGATGACCTAAAGAATATGTGGGTCTCCGCATGGAACCACTTTACATACAATGCCCATTGTTTCAAATTTGGAAACGTTGTTCTAATAGTGACAAGCCAAAAGGTGATTTATTCACCATGTCTGATGGAGTGATGAGGTGTGCCTGACTCTCGGAATGAATCAAAACACTTTTTATTTCAGTGACATCACCGTACTGTTTGTTTCTTTTTGTTGCTTATTTTTATTTATTTATTTATTTATTTACTTTTTCTATTAAGCAGTAGCGCCTGTCATGACAGAAAAAAAAAAAAGATTTGTAGTTAAAAGCGTTTGGAAGTAATTTCTATAACATAATTATAGTTTTTGTACACAAAACAACAATAACACAGTTATATATTCAGATGCACAATGCAACACATTGATTTGTATTCATGGTTTTCCGGGATTATACTGTGTTTTTCCAGACCTTTTCTTTGTCCTTTTTTTTTTTTAAATCCAAATGTTTGTTTTTTAAAATCAGTCGGGGGATTTTTCCAAGCAATACTTAGATTGTTTGTTTTGTATTTACTTGAATTGCAGTCGCTTTCTGGAAAGGATCTTCTTGTTTACTCTTGGATAATCACAACTATAAATTTGTAGGACCACTGCTGAGTGGCCTCGACTCAGCAGACCTTGTAATTACACACTAATTAGCAAAGCAGACAGGGCTGGGGGTTGCAGCCCAAGACACTTCCATTTTTAAGTGCTGTAATTGAAGTGACATATTCATTATGAAATAATATCATAATCCAGCTCCTCACGCAGGCTCTAGTTCTTGGATGTGTTGATTAAAAAGGAAACCCAACAGGCTTCCATTATCCAGCCTACCCCCTTACCTTTTCTCCTGCTGGCGATGTGTATAATTAAACAAAAATCACTTCATTTTGTTTCATTTCATTTACGAGTTTGTCAAAGTGAAATGCTTGTCCCCTCCTTTCCCTCTCCAAAGTAGCGTAATTAGTGTTAGCATCTTCTTTAACAGGCTATATAAAGTTTAGTGGCTGGATTAAATCAAGCCATTAACATAATGTACTGTACAATTTGCCCCTCTCGCTTTGTGTTTCCACTACATCAAAGCTTCGCGGAGAGCCGGTGTAATTGGACCATGCCGCCTTGTCAAGTTCAGTCAAGCTGATGGCTGCTCCTTTTACTAAAAAGCTCCCAGGCATGTTAATTAATGGAGAAGAAAGTCAAGGAAATGTACAATTTTGGACAGTTACCCAAGAATATTTCATATATTTGAATAATCAGGAGTTCACATTATCAATTTGATGTATAATACATTGATTAAAAGCCTTGGCCCATTCCTGAAAAAAAAGAAAGAAAGAAAGAAAGAAAGAAAAAGAAAGAAAGAAAGACGTCAACAAAGGGCATTTGCTTGTGTATTAGTCTTTGTCTTGGCGGGAGCTAAAGAGACAGAAGTTTGGCTTTACTGTCATTTATTATTATTATTATTATTATTATTATTATTATTATTATTATTATTATTATTATTTCCATTATAAAATGTTCAGCTTGGTGTTACAGAAGATAGAAGAATCATGCTTTTTTTTCCCCCTATCTGTTCAATATATGTGATTGCTGATAGTGTTATAATATGCTGTGTACAATGCATCGTTCAAAGTCAGCGAGTTTAATAAATTAAATAATTGTATGTGATTGATTTTAAGTTTGACTATTTTAGTAATGATGTTTTAAAAGCAAGATTAATAGTTAATAACCTGTGTTGGTTGCCTTGGGAGTTCTCTTGTACTTAACCAATGAAGCCATCTTTGGAGGCAGCTGTGGTTCACTGGACTGAAAGCATGGGTCTCTGTTGGTAAAGGCAAAATCCTCTCGTCGATAGAAACATGTTTTTAATTGGAGTTATAACCACGAGAAGTGTTTTGTTTGTTTTGTTCACCATTTGTTTTTTATGTTTTCGAAAAATGCTACATTTTTTATGAGATTCCTCAGAGAGGTATACTTAAGCTTATTCTTAGTATTAAACTGAGCATACTGTTATTGCGCTTAGAAAATGAAGACAAATGGCAGTATTAATTCCCACAAGAACAAAAACAAATTCTGCCATTCATGTTGAAAGACCCACATTGATCTGACCAAAAACAGCTTCTAAATAAATGACACATATACCAAAAACAGACGGACTACATGGACCCAATCCTATTTCATTGCAAAGCAAGCACAGCACATTCTATTCAAATTGAAAAATCAGACTATCCCAGGCTGCTTAAGACATGCTGGCTGTGGGGCAATCTGGGGAAACACACTGACACTCCTCAAAAGCAGGGGTACATCGACAGGGAAATAGGCAGTGGAAAGACTACTGGACCTGTCGTATTAAAAAAAAAAAAACATGTTTTATTATTGACATGTTCTGCATAGCGTACAATTCTTGATTTTAAACAGAATGTCACAGAGACAGTTTCAATAGTCATCTCTTCTTTATTTGTTATGGTTTTGATGGCCAGTAAAAAAGGATTTAAAAAGCTATCCCCACCCCAATATAAAACACTTGCATGACCATTCAAAAAATAAGTGTGCATTCTTTACATAAAGCGAGACAATGGGACTGGTGTCATTTTCTTTATACATGTGAATGTGGGGCACCAGGGGTTATTAGCTAAACCAAGTAACCTTTCTGTGCTTTCATCTCTTCCTCCTCAAATTTGAATATGAAAAGCCTTTTCCAGTCAAAGACCATCACTTTTATGGCATTTAGCAATCATTTGATTTATTAGGTTTTAGAAAGAAAGAAAAAAAAACGCCACTAAATTTCATCATGCCATGCTAATCCTAGTAATATTGCCAGCGAAAGTCATGTATCTGCATTGCTGGAGAAAACAAGGATGGCTTGAGTAAAGAGTCTACAAAATAATAAAACTCTATTATTGAAATATTCAGATTTAGTTTCTTATTAAAAGTAACTTTAAAACATGAGAAGTTAATGTGTGATAAAATGAAAGGGTCAACGACCAAACACATTTCAATACCCTAATGCTGTGTAAGCAGTGGAAAATACATGCTTGGTTTTTTTTTTCCTATGCAATCTGCACCCTAATTTGTTTAAAATGATGTCAGCCAGTCTGCTCCCTGAAGATAATACTCAAACTCAAACCGCAATTCGGCAAAGTGAGTTGCAAACATTTGTTTATGTTGTTGCGGTAGCTTATTCCTCAATTCCTGTTTTCAATTTCAATTCTGTATTGTTAAACCAGGCTGAGGACTCCTCTGCCTAACAATATTCACATACGCTCCAACATTTGACAGATGCAAATATGTTTGCTTTATTATTATTATTATTATTATTATTATTATTATTATTATTATTATTATTATTATTGTAAGGTTAGAGCAAATTTAAGCTAGTTGTTTTGGTTTTTAAACTACAAACTACACATTCAAAATACAGCTACAGGCAAGAATGCAGAATTATAGTTTTCAGAATTGATCAGTGTTTATTTTTACAGAGGGGGTTTAGCTTATCAATGTAATAGCTGTATTTGCCTTAATTTGTGATTTTCTTTTCTTTTCTTTTTTTTTTGGCAGTACTATGTTTCAAATTCTAGTGAGATTCCATAGATGAGCATGAAGTTTGTTTTAAAACACGCATTTTTTTAACAGGTTTTATCACCACAAAGCATGGTCGTTAAAGATTATGTGTATTCACGCTCTAAGACAGGAAGCATTAATCCTGGGCAGAGGCTTGTCTAATAACATCATTGTTGTCAGATATTGTATTGTATTGCAGAATACATTTCTCGGATGAAATAAAACAGGAATAAGGATTCGGAAAAGTGTTTGTATTTTTGTATTTTATCGATTTTAAACATTAAACAACCACAATGTACTGCATGTACTGTATGTATATATATATATATATATATATATATATATATATATATATATATATATATATATATATATATATATAATGTCAGTAAACCATATGCTTGTATGTCTATGTGTACAAAGCCGTATAGAGCCAGTTTAGTTCAAGTGATTTAAGTTAAGTTAGTATCTTTATTTAACGACCAGAAAAGCTTAGAAATCCTGTGGTCATGTGAATCCGGGAAGACTTCTCCCTTATTGAAAGTAAAATATGATTCGCTCCAGCTGTAGTTTTGACATGATGAACATTTCTTATTGCATCTGGGCACTATGGACTAGCAGCAATTGTTCCTCATAATTGCTTGGCAAACTTGGAACCCATTTGATATCTGTTCTTGACCACGCGTTGACGTTTGTGCTTAACACTGATATATTATATATTTCTCATATATATGCGATTTAAAGAAGACCTTTTTTTGGCCACCCAGATCGACAAAAAAAAACAGTGGTTGACCATCAACCCTCCTCGGAAACACGACACCCAGGGTAATGAAAGATCATTCCCCCATCTTTCTGTCCTTTCTTTCTTTCTTTCTTTCTTTCTCACCTGTTCCTTACAAAATGTTGTTCTTGATAAATGTAACTAATCTAAAGGGCACTGCAAAAAAAATAAATGACTAATTCTAATTAATACAACACTTCAACACGGCAGTTGTACAATCCAGACATTTATACAAAAAAAATGGTTTAAACAATGCCACAGTCGTGGAGGTAACTATGAGATGATGTAGAAATTACAGAAATGTGAAACTAGTTGAGTGAGATAATCAGATCGACTAAGAATTTAATTAGACATAACAGCCATCACTTTACAGGGCAGAGCATCCCTGAACGCACTGATAAACAATTTGCAAACAGTGATATTCATGCTTGACAACTGGAGGCAACCAAATTAACCTGCCTCTCACAACACAGCAGAGTGCTGCATAATCTGCCAGCTAGCCTAGGCCTAGCAGTGCAGTTATTCGAAACATTCAAATTGTGAAGACGAGCAGAACTGACACCAATAAGCCGCACATCACTCTAATCAGATATACAGAGCTGAACACCTGAGACATTAACACCATCAGATGAGATCAGACTGGCCTGCCCTTCTCCAGCACCACCGCTGTGATTGCTGGAATGTGCCATTCATCTCTTCTGTTTAACTAGATATGCCAGGAGAGTGAGGATTGTTACTTGCAGGTCCGGTTTACCTTTTTAATTCAGTCACTGTCTAAATGCAGGGCTTTGTGTCACATAAATACACAGTGCAAAGTTCCTAATAGGATCCTGTGCTGTTAGGGTTAGACCTTTATAACACATAGTGTAGTAGTCTGTACTGTGAAGCAGCCACCACTTACCAGTGCATTGTATTATCAGCTGTAGTGATTTCTTCACTTCACATTAGCATCAGCTTGCAGCAAAGCCAGCTGAGTGGGCCCTGTACCTACAACATTAACCCTTTAAAGGCACAGCTGTTTGGACTATCATCAGTATCCTGTCTTTAATAAAATCATAAAAAATCTGGGGGATATAAACAAATACATGTTTCCGGTCACGACAGTTACTATGAAAGAAAATAGGACAGCTTTGAATTTGAGTTTGAATTTGAAATAGCGATTCTGCAATAGAAACAAGACGAGCAAAGTATTTAACTTAGTCTGTAATTTAGGTCTAAACTCTCAGAAACATTTGTTGTTAAAACTCATGTTATACGATGTGTCGTCCGAAGGAGGTTCAATTAATTACAGGAAGTATAAAGAGAGAAAAGTTGTATTTTTTTTTTGTTTGTTTGTTTGTTTGTTTTTAAATCAGTATGAATAACCGACTTAGCAAAACTCCATCTGCATGATCTCTCACTGCACATCTGCGTTCCCTTATTTAAACTGTGTGTGAAGCTCAGTGTCTAGGCTCCCTGTCAGGATCAATCCATGTGATTCGAGGTGTTTTTTTTAAATTTTATTTTCTGTAATTTATTAATATTATCTTGAAACGTGTTCTCCTCCTTTTATTTCAGTTCTTCGATCTTCATTAATGTCATAAGAAAAGCCTGTAATCTGATAATGGAAATGAATCCAGAGCAGGCGTTGATTGAGGTTTTTACTCCCTCTCTCGCTCAGGAGGCCTAATTAGACTTGTCTGCATAGCGGTATCCAGGGTCAACAGAACATTATCTTTAATAAAAATGAGATTTACCTGAATAGAAGCTCAGAGTGAAATTAATAGACGTATTGAGTTGAACCGCGAATCCACAAGCAATAACATCTAAAGCTAGTTGAAGAACTCATTAATTCAGTTAAATCCATGTGTTATGTGGGATATCTTCATTGTAATATTTTGTTCACTGTCTGTTTGGAAAGGTGGGTGTTTTTATTACTGTAATATTTTTTTTCTTTTTTCGACAGGCAGCTAATGAAAAATGCTGTTAACTGTTTGTTTAAAGCAAAAAAAAACACACACAGTTAAGCCGTGTTTGGTGTGTAACATTACTGTAATTATGTCCCTTTTGAGAATGCTAGGAGAATCCTCATTCTGTTTTTATAAATTCCTGTCTTCACAAAGCGGTAATTGGGTAATAAGCAACGATTAAGGTTGCCTATTGCATAATGATTGCCGGTACAAAGGGAATATATATATATATATATATATATATATTTCTCTCATCACTTGTGATTATGAAGGTTTACTGCAGAATTACAGAGTCAAACCCAATAAATCACTATTAAACAAGCTATCATATCATGTTCATGCAAGGGACTTTACACATGACAGATTATATACGAGTCTGTGCCTTCTAAATCAGCTAGTAACAGAAGACTTCATTACAGGTTGCCCTATCCTGGGCTGTACAATAAGCCTTGATGGTTGACTGCCAGGTGGTAATCATTAGGCAGGAGATGATATAGTGGTCTGTGGTCTCCTAAAGGCTGCGTTGTCTATGTGTGCATTTGCGATTTGAGGTCTCCAGTTCAGAACAAAGTACAGTACTATGGATTTGGTTCCCCCTAATGCTACACCTTTTACTGCTGCCTGGCAGCAGGAGCAGAGGATTAAATTACTGCCGTTGTCAGAAAGGACAAGCTCTCTGCCATATACTATCATTATCAGCGACTCCTTGGGTGAAAGAAAACGCATTAAATCCCCTCAAATACACGAGAATAGAGGCTGCGGGCTTTTCCAGTTGAGACTGCCAGTGTCATTAACAGGAGATGACAGTTATGTGGCATGCTCAGGCAATACCTGTATCCCTTTTGACAGCGTGCATATCAACCTGCCAGTGACAACAAGACAACAAATCACATGATCTCAGGACTGAATAACAGCTCCCCTTCGCCAGCTGCTTTCCTCTTCAAGTAAACATTGAAAAGTAGGGAGAGACGAAGGGGGATTAACTTCCTGCTTTTATATGGATTCCTAAATGGAATGCAAGAGCTCTCCAGTATCAGATTGTATCAAGTAACGCACTGTGCCTGTTGTCCTGACAGTGATCCACGTGGATAAAGAAAATAACCAGCCAAGACGAGAGTTCCTGCGGTCTGTGCTCCAGGGACAAGACCCAGCGCATGAGAGGTAAACGTTAGTGGCACAAACATCATCAAACACTTTCTTTTTCATCTGACGCCGCTGTGATGATTATGTACTCTGCCAGTAAAGACCACTTTAAAGAAAAGTCAACATGACGGAACCCTGATCTTTATCCCAACAGCTGGATTGTCTGCCTGCCTGTCTGTCTGTCTGCTTGCCTGCCTGCCTGTCTGTCTGCCTGCCTATCTGCCTGTCTGTCTGTCTGCCTGCCTGCCTGCTTGCCTGCCAAGACCGTTCACAGTAATGATGTCGTTAAATGGCACCCTGGTATTTAGCCCAGCATGGCACACCATCAAACCTGACAGAGACTCATAAAGCTTATAGGATACACAGTCAACACGAGACCAGTCTCTCTATGAATATTGCCACCTCAATTTATACAAGGGTTCTTAGAGAACATAATCGAAAAGGATCAAGAATAAATACATTTTAAATTTCAGTACTCATCACTTCATTTCCATACAAACTATGTTATCCCACTGTTGGTATTAGGCTCCTCTTTACATATATATGTTTTTTGTGTGTGTGGGTGGGGGGGGTCATTGTCATCCTTCAGTTGCTTTACATAGCAACATTTTTAAAGTTTTAACCTGAACAAAATGTCATTGCAGCAGTGACAACAGGGTTAGGACACAAGTGGTTTATTAAGGGTGTATCTGTAATGAGGCTTGAGTCCTGAATATTTAGTTTCCCTAAACAGCTACTCATTAAAGAGGGAATATCCTCATCCCTAGTTAGCCATGCCGTTACTTACCCGGATGTTTGCATGGATACATGAGTGGAGATTACTTTCCATCTTTCCATACTTTACATCTTCCAATGTGCCAGGGTTAAGCTTCACTCACATTTGGGGCAAGGAAGATCATAATGCCTAAACAAACTGATATCACTGCAGTGTTGTAGGAGGCTGTGTGGTCCAGTGGGTAACGAAATGGGCTTGTAACCAGGAGGTCCCCGGTTCAAATCCCACCTCAGCCACTAACTCACTGTATGACCCTGATCAAGTCACTTAACCTCCTTGTGCTCCGTCTTTCGGGTGAGACATAATTGTAAGTGACTCTGCAGCTGATGCATAGTTCACACACCCTAGTCTCTGTAAGTCGCCTTGGACAAAGGCGTCTGCTAAATAAACAAATAATAATTGATGGGACTACCTTTAATACAGACCTGTACTTGGTCCGTGCATACACACCTGCAGTGCTGGTAACAAGCACGCGTTTCTAAAGTTTTCATTCCACTTAGCAGCCGATATATAGCACATTACTGTTCAATTCAAAATAAAATGTGCATGAAAGCATACTCCAGCCTGGATTTAATACATCAGTCTGCCATTATTTTTAACGGGATATACATCCTTGTAAGCATTGCACTGACTCATCTGTCTTCTCGAGAAACCAAGACTCGTAACTCCTCTGGCATTTACAAGAGGGATTCTTTTAATCTAGTGCTTACGGTGGAAGCAGTCACAGTCGCTGTTCCTAAACCATGGCATGTCATGTATATATGATGATAAGATTGCTGCAATGTGTCAGTTGGCAGCTAAGAAAATGCCACCCAAATATAGTAATCAGGCTTTCGGCAGCCAGCAACATGGTTATCTAAATTAGAGACTATTGTGTGTTATTTTAGAGAACGATTTGATGTATCCTGCAGACAACATTTCCTACTCCAAAATTAAAAACTAATTTAAAATGTTTGCAGCTATAAAATGTTTATAGGTTTATGATCTTAAAAAGCAAACCACGTTTTAATCCTCATGGGGGGGCATTTTAATTGTCATTAAAATGGTGATGAGGTAGGTCCTTGTAATTTCACATTACTAATGAGTGTGTTTGTTTGTTGCAGTGTCTCCCCTTTGATAATATTAACAGTATGTTTTACTTTCAATTAGTACTGTTTGATTTATTTGAGCAATGGCATTGTGCAAACCAGGATTCCATTAGGCTTAACGTTTGTTTGACTTTGGAAGATCCTTATTAAGGGGTTCAAAGCATTCAAGTTTACAAGCATCCACGATTTGAGGGCTCCTGCCAAAACATATCAAAAGAAGAGAACTGTACTATAAATTCCTGTTCCTTGGTCAATCCAAATGTTTTGGCCACAGCACAAACCACTAATTCAAATCAGCTCCAGCAAAACACTGTCATATATAAATATATATAAATATATATATACAGTGCCTTGCAAAAGTATTCAGACCCCTGACCAATTCTCTCATATTACTGAATTACAAATGGTACATTGAAATTTCGTTCTGTTTGATATTTTATTTTAAAACACTGAAACTCAAAATCAATAATTGTAAGGTGACATTGGTTTTATGTTGGGAAATATTTTTAAGAAAAATAAAAAACTGAAATATCTTGCTTGCATAAGTATTCAACCCCTGTGCTGTGGCTCCCAGTTTACACCGATGAAAGAAATTGCCCTAACGAGGACACAATTACCTTACCATTGGCCTTACCATTGAACCATTAAAGTTGCTGTCACATTTTCTGGATAAAAACCCCACTGTTGAAGGATCATTGGTCAGGTTGTGAATCTGAAGGAAAATGAAGACCAAAGAGCATTCTACAGAAGTTAGAGATAAAGTAATACAAATGCATAGATTAGGGAAAGGGTACAAAATAATATCCAAGTGTTTGGATATCCCAGTGAGCACAGTTGGATCAATAATCAGGAAGTGGAAGCTGCAACACACCACCCAGGCACTGCCAAGAAAAGGCCGTCCTTCAAAACTCAGCGCTCAAACAAGAAGGAGACTTGTGAGAGAAGCCACAGAGAGGCCAACAATCACTTTGAAGGAGCTACAGAGTTCAGTGGCTGGGAGTGGAGTAATGGTGCACCAGTCAACCATATCAAGAGCTCGGCATAACACTGGCCTGTATGGGAGGGTGGCAAGTACCATCTGAAAGCACGTCTGGAGTTTCCCAGAAAGAGAGTGACCCAGCTGCGATGTGAGAAAATGTTTTGTGGTCAGATGAGACCAAGATAGAGCTTTTTGGCAAAAACTCAAAGCGCTATGTGTGGCGCAAACCTAACACTGCCCATGCCTCAAGACACACCATCCCTACAGTGAAGTATGGTGGTGGCAGCATCATGCTGTGGGGATGCTTCTCATCAGCAGGGACTGGGCATCTTGCTAAAATTGAAGGAAGAATGGATGGAGCAAAATACAGGGAAATACTGCAAGAGAACCTGCTTCAGTCCGCTAAAAAACTGAAGCTTGGGAGGAAATTCACCTTTCAGCAGGACAATGATCCCAAGCACAAGGCCAAAGCAACATTGGAGTGGCTCAAGAACAAAAAGGTGAATGTCCTACAGTGGCCCAGTCAAAGTCCTGATCTCAATTCCATTGAGAATCTGTGGCACTATTTGAAAATTGCGGTCCACAAGCGTCGTCCAACCAACCTGAACAACCTGGAGCAAATCTGCCAAGAAGAATGGGCCAAAATCACTCTGACACTGTGTGCAAAGCTGGTACATACTTACCCCAAAAGACTTAAAGCTGTTATTGCAGCAAAAGGTAGCTCTACCAAATATTAATGTGTGGGGTTGAATACTTATGCAAGCAAGATATTTCAGTTTTTATTTTTCTTAAAATATTTCCCAACATAAAACCAATGTCACCTTACAATTATTGATTTTGAGTTTCAGTGTTTTAAAATAAAATATCAAACAGAACGAAATTTCAATGTACCATTTGTAATTCAGTAATATGAGAGAATTGGTCAGGGTTCTGAATACTTTTGCAAGGCACTGTATATATATATATATATATATATATATATATATATATATATATATATATATATATATATATATATAAGAGGGGAAAAAAGAAAAAAACTGAATTTGGTCTTTTTCACCCTTAGAGAAAAAATAAATAGAAATTTCTGTATCTGTTCAGATATATACACTACACACGCACACGCTATTACCACTACTACACGCACACACATATATATATTGTAAACAAATTTGGACCAGATTGATTAGACACATAGTGATATCTGAGATTAGATGTAATTAGGTAGTTATCAGCAGGTAAGTGCATTGAGGAACGCTTTACATCAGCGGTACTCAGCCTTGTGGCCCCTGCACAGCGTCTGAACCTTCCTCTGAAAACCAAGTGCGGAACTGCTACTGGTTCATGCGAGGTGGTAATAAAGACAGCCTGCAGTAGCTGGAACGAGTGTCGCTACTTTCACAATACTGCTCATTAGATAAAACAGGTGTGCTACAAGTTGCTAAAAGTAGAAGTAACTGCGTAAAAATGAGATTCATGCAGTAAATTAAAAACCATTCGACACAAGTGAGTCCTTAGCTGGGACTCGAAGATGGGGAGACTCAATTCAATGAAATTAGTCGTTGTCCTGAAATGTACTCCCAAGACTGCAGTAATATCTTTATGTTGTGTCAGTTTCTTCGTTTTGTTTCTGTGACAGCATCAGGTTTACTGTGGTTAGTGGCCCTTCTGAAGACGAGCAGGACATGGAATGTGAAGATGTTGGCTTTGCTTTTGTCAACGTCAGAGACATCTTTCAGGATAAGCAGGATGTCATAGAGAAAAGCATCACCAGTAAGTACAGTATGCTGAGGTTCTGCTAGCGCATTATATATGCAGTTATACCGCTATAGAAGGGCTTTCATTTTAGAGATATCCATATGTGATGCATTTTACAGTAGTCATATATTGCTTTAGAAAAAGGTCTAAAAATATTTCCTTGTGAAAGTCCATCACGTCAATGTTATTAATTTAAAGGTATGCTGAGAGTTATAGTCTTTTTTATTTTGTTTAGCACAGTGTTATCAAAAAAGATCCGACATTGTTCTAAGTGCAGTTCCATGTCTGTACATTAAGGACTAGGCCTACATAAAGAATTTAAACAAAGCAAGAGACGGTTTTCAGATGTATGTAGGACACAGCACAACAGCGTAAATAGCAAGGGGTTTTAGTGTTTAAGGGTTTTTTAGAGGAAAAAGTTATTTGTTCTCATGTCAGGACTCGACCAATATGATGCATCAAACAAATACTACTTTTGTAGGAATACCATGGAAAGGGGCGGGGATAGAAAGTACTGTGGTTGTCGGGTTTCCTTTCCGTAGCTGGGCTGACAAAAACTAACCAAGGCATTCAAACAAGGTGGTGAGAAAACATCAGGAGGAGTAGCTGCAACACATGGATGTCTCTCACAAAATGAACTGAATTAAAATGAGATCAGTTATATCGACTATGTGCTGGACCTTGCCCTGGCACTGCCACCACTGCCATTGTCCACATTTCACTCTTCATCCATATTCAACTCTACATAGTCTCTTATCTTCAGTTTAAAACGTGTCAAAAGTGTGATTAACTTATTACAAGTGTGATTATGTATGTCTGAAGATCTGTTAATACTCCACATTATACAAAGCATTTCCTTTTATTGGTAACACCTTAGTTTAAAGACATGTTTATAAATGACCAATAACACCAATGTGAATGTGTTATAAAGGGTGTTATAAACAACAAAAGACTGTTCATGACATCATGCTGCAGCCAAACAGAGCTCTAAAGGTGTAACTAATACATACTAGGAAAGCTTATAGTGACGCACATGGTGTTTTTTTTTTTTTTCTATTGCTGTAGTTGCCGATGCTCAGGATGACAATGCAGTAATTGGAAAACTGAAGGTTACCGTTGTGGCTCTTCAGGCACTGCGCTCTGTCATTGAAGACTAGCACTGATGATATGTACAAGAAATAAACAAGAACAATATCGGGGGTGCTTATGCACATAACCCCTACCTTTTATTTATTTTGGATTTAAGTGAATTTACAATTATGTGTGTGGGGGGGGGTTTTTTGGATTGTAAAATATATGTTTTGTGTTTTTGCTACATTATTCAATTTTTTAACCTTAAAAAAAAAAAAAAAATGAAACACAAAAGTGGATATTTGTTTGATTTCAGTGATGCACTCCGCTGGTAATTATAGAATGTGTTACACATGCCAAATGTATGCAAGTTAGATATTTCATTTTTTAATAAAGTCTTTCTTTTCAGAATGCCAGCTCAAGCTTTAAGTCCCTGCGTACCCATTCTAAACTAAAGTTTAGTGTTATCCCTAATCACTCGACTAACTGAAAAAGCCTGTTAAGCCTCATTAGGACTTTTACACTGTGATGATTTTATTGGAATTGGTAGATGAAAATTGCCTGGATTAATGTGTTAATCCACCTCTTTAAAATGCTAATGTCCATTTTATGCACATTAAATCTCAGTGTGCATTTTCTTTGATGCGTGCAATTTCTATCAATTAAACAGAGAGAACAGAAACAGATTAGCTAACATATTTCAAGCATGGATTTCTACTTTCTGGGCAAAAATCTGCCCTGAGTAGAGAAGGAAGAAAAGGCACAGTCAGTATTTGCAAACATGAATGCTGTGTGTGCATCATGAAATGGCTAAATTACAAAGAGCAGAAACCTCCTACCGTACAGGTATTGTTCTGTCTCAAACCTGGGGAGAGTTTACAATGTATTTAAGCAGAACGTGTATTGTATTACCAATAGTTCCATACAAAATAACCATTCTGCAGAAAATATTTTACTTTTTTTGTAGTTCTTCTCACAGAAGAAAATCATACTACTGTACACTGAAGAAAGCAGCTGCTCTGCATACCATGATTGAAATCTAAATCTAAAGAAAAACAGAACTCAAAGAATCCCCAAAGTTCCAATTGTTCCATTATGCTAATAATAATATGCTAGTAATACTATGTGACTAACCTAGAGACACAAAAGGATGTTGCATTGTAATGCAAATGTTTTAATTTTGTTGAAATCGAGAAGTGAAAACTAGACAGATCAGCGTGTACCCAGTCTAATAAAAGCGATGGATCAGAAACTATAAGTGTAGCTGAAACATGCCTCATGTTTTATCCTGCTTTCTGTCTGTCTTTTTGAAAGCAAAGTAAAGAAGATGGCATAGTGCATTATATTAACATTGACATGCTGACAGATTTATACACAAGAATAGCTAATGTGACCATACTTCTTGTTATCACTAATTTATTAATTTGCTTATCCTTGTTCTCGGTAATGTGGTCAAGTTTCACTGTTTGCAAACATTTCCTGTTCCTTCATAAGCATATGTAAAGTATTCAGTGGGATAAGTCATTTATTAAAATCGACCTAATTTTCCGTGATATATTAAATCTCTGCTTCAGTGAACATAGCCCATTTCATTTAGCGAATTAGGCACCTCCCACATTGTGTGATTAAAGTCCTGGAAAATGAGTGCTTGGCTCGTATTAGCGAACATTCAAAGCCCTCTAATGGCTAGAAGATGGGATAGATTATGAGACAATTCATTACAGTTCAACAGCAAAAAAGCAGATATAATGCAAAAATGCAGGCTGAATATCTGCATACAGTCTGAACCATCTGTGCTCTAATGGCTTCAGTAATGGCTCGCTGTCTTCAGCAGGCTTTGAAATGACATCCATGCAATATTAATTTGTTGATGTACAATGGAGGCTGTTGGAATAATTGTGCTCACAGTCAACCCTGAACTTTGCAATAATACCCCCCCGCCGCCTCCTGGGAGCATTGGCAGCACCCTTTTCCACGAGATTGCTAATCCTCATAATACATTCCCCTGGAACTGTTCCGCAAACCGCAGACATCTGCAAAACCTACCACACCATCCCCAGTAAACAGCCACATGTTTGTTGTCACTTAGGCTGGCTCTTATCTCATTTTTTTGGATCCCCTCCTCCCCAGCTTTCTTTGGTTGGGCTCAGATATATCATCATTAGAAACCATCACAATATATTACAGTAATTCAAACCAGTCACTATCATCAGCAAGATTAATTGGTCGGCTTTGCAAAAATGCAATTGCGGTGCCTCTTTCCAAACTGAACGTTGTTGGTTTTCGGTGCAGCTTCCCCTCTGCCAGGGTATGCCATGTCTGATGACAATTCAGGGGTCATAGGGCTTTGGGATCCACTAGAGACCAATAACATTCTCTTCAGTTCAGTAGAAGCAGCTGATCCAGACCCAGAAAACAAATTGGAGTAAAAAAAAAGCACATTTTATAACTGGCCTAACAAAAACACTGGGAAACAGTTAGAATTGCCAGTGCATTCTCCAAGACCCTTCACCCTGAGGAGATGCATGTTATTCTATGTACAAGCAGAATGAACAGAGCTAGGGGTTTGGAGGGCGAAAATGGCAGAATCTCTCCTTCACTATGTTGTGCTAGTTTCCAGTTGGTGCACGCTCCCCGAGACAGTTTCATGTTCAAAGTAAAAGAAGCTGGGATGATCTCAACCCAACCTTAGGAACAGTGTCACCCCAGGACATTCTTTTGATTAATACTGTTGGACAGTGCCAAACTGAAGTGGTTGTTGGATAACTGTCTGCTATGAAGCTGTTCCCCAGCAGTGGAGGATTCGACACAGTTTTCGATTGACTTGCACATGTCCTGTCGGTACTGCTCTGCTCGTGGAGAGTTTAAAGATTAACCAACATGTCACGGCAAATTGCGGTGACTTTGGCTCAGGCCTTGCAGCCTGTTTGAAGTATACAGTACAGAACACAGGCCAGTAGCGTTCATACATCTTTAGGACACACATGTAACCTGAAACCTGGTCTGAATTGATGAATTATTGTTCACTAATTATCCAAATACACAGGCACTGGTCACACCTGAATTTACTTTTCTATTTCTTACATTTGATATCTCTTTCTCTCTCTCACTATAGATAGATATATTAAATACAGGATTCCATTTAGTTATTAATGTCCCCTGTATGTAATGACCTCACGTAATACAATTAGCTTCAGAGTTTCTACTCACCTCGTGGGTTAAGGGTTAAGGGACAGGATCTGCAGAGCTGAGCTGCGCTGGGGCAATGTGATCAGGATTAGAAAATTAAAGCGACTGACATTTTTATTGTTCATGTAATGAAACAGAAATGCATCTCAATCCACAGAGCCTTGTATGTGTAAGCATGTGCCCTGTGCGTGTGCCTCAAGCCATCAGTTCTCATAGGGGACGAGGGAGCTCTCCATGCTCTCCATGCCCCTGTATGAGATGGCCTGCTAAGGTGTCCTGGGGGCAAGCTGAATCGCGTGGCTACAGTTCACTGAAGCCGAGACCTCAAACGTATTTCTGAACCCTAGACCTTTCTGTGCTCCAAGCAGTGGCCTGTTTGGTCTCATTAACACCTGAAAACAAAGACATCAGCAGCCCAGCCTCGCAAGGTAGGCGAGCAGTAACTGTGACTCGAAACAGCTGCCAATGCTCTGTGCTTTGCAAGCATCACGGCCAACATTGTGCGGGACGTGCTACTATTAATGGGTTGTCACTGTTAATATATTTTACCATTCGTTATGCGGTGTCGCTGTGGAATCACATGCTAATGAAAGCAGGAAGTCTCTTCAGAGGAACAATACATGGCCCACATCAGGTTTTCACGAGTTATGTATTTAGTTATAGTTGCCGCAAACATGGAAATAAAAAAAAAAATTCACCCCAGCATGACACTGTCACGTGACCACAATGTCATCGACCCCCACCCACTCAGCCTCCACATTGGAGTGCTGCAAAGGGACATACATCACACCAGACCGTTGACATCAACTGCTGTGGCAACGAGAAACAGGGTTCCTACATCTGTGCAGACAACGGCCCTCTTAACATTTTTGTGGATTTGGATAATAAGAGCCTTAGTCAAACTGGCACCCCTATTAAATGCAAAATGATTTCCTTATGCATTAGACAGCAAAATTCGAGTGGCGTCTTTGATAATAGGCAAATAATAAAAGAACAGAGAAACAGGAATCTGAACCTTATCTCTAGCCTGCCAAAACGATATAGTAAATCCCACTTAAAGCTGTGATTCTTAAGAGTGACTGTGTTCCCTTCCTCTGCCAATTCCAATTTAGCATATATAAATATATGTTAAGAGAGAGACGAGATTGATAATTATGTAAATAAAATCAAAACAGTATTTTGTTAGCAATACTCCTCATGCCTGCTTTAGACAGTTAAGATATGTTAATTAAAGGCTTTTTACACACAGACACGCACAGTGTTTTTCTTTTCAATACATGCATACATAATACATGTTAGGTCATTTTTTGGTTTGAAAAGGAGTTCCACTGTGCTGCACACTGTAATCAATCACTCATAATTTCCTATCATTAAAGTAACTAACCAGCCCGTCATAAAAACTGCTGGAATAAAAGCAATATGTGTTCTTGTACAACACGCATTGAGTTCAGGGCTAAAGTCAGGTGTCTAACTAACCGTGTTCCGTCCACTGTCAGATTTCAGATTGAAATGCACCAATCAGGTGGCAGGCAGAGGATCCTGATTGGTTGTTTTAGGCCGCAGGTGGGTCCTCGGAGTTCAACTTGGGGTGTTCTAGCACATTTTCTTTGTAACAAGAAAGGAACAGATCCCCTCTTCCCAGCCAAATGCTGGTGTGGTTTACTACAGTAACTATTCATACATTTTAAAAGCAGACCTGCCTTTGTGTTATGCTATGTTAGCCTTCCAAGCTCTGGCAGTTTTTAAGAGGTTGGTTAGACTCAACTCACTCAACTCACGCAACTTGGGCCAACGTCTGCCAATTGCTCAAAATTTAAGTTGTAATAACAAACATAAGGGCATGTTTACGTGAACAAGAACCACTGTAAACTAATTGACAATATAGAGTGCAATTATTTACAAAGTATTCAAACAAATATGTTTAATCAGCGCGCATCAGTTTTGATAGAGAAATGCGTTTTTTTTTTTTTTAGAAAGAAAAGACATTTCCAAATGCTGAATGTTTATGTTAACAGTGGCCATGCCAATAATAACATGTAGGGTAACAAGCTTGTTTAAAAAACAAATAACAAAAAATAAATTAAAAAAAATAACATGTGTTTGTCATTTAACCCTTTGATTGCCAGCCTTATTCCGGAACAGAAGATTAGTGTTTTCTTCCAGACCTTTCTGATTCTGTGATGTAAAAGGTTCAAGGTTGTTGCTACATAGACAATAATAATAATAATAATAATAATAATAATAATAATAATAATAATAATAATAATAATAATAATAATAAGTGCATTTTTTTCTCTCATGGTAAAACTATACAGTATAAAACCAACATTCAGTTACATTTCATCTTTTTATAATTTGGGGATCAAACGTAAAGGCTTATCAAAACACTTAGTGAAGTTCTAGGCATTATTAAGTTCCTTTTCCTCAGATCTACAGTACACATGCTTCTTCAGTTCATAGACGTATGACCCTGCATCTAAACCATGTGCACGCTTTCAAAATCGCCTTGCTATTCAGAAAAGGCTACATGTATTTTTTTTACAAATAAAATGTGGATGGAAAAATGACAGTTTTACTATAACTTACTCTATATAGCAGTTTTTTTTTTTATTCATTATTTTGCATAAAGGACACGTCAAAGCCACCGCAATGGCAAAGAATGACCCAATTGGAATGTCAGGTGCATTTAAGTGTTATATATAAGAATATGTCTCTATACACACTAGACTACAGCTGCAAGCTGTGCCATGCATTGTTGCTATCAGGGTTCTGCCGAGCTGTAAAGTATTATTCACAACATTTAATAATGTCTACAAATGAATTTGATATGAAAAGGAATATTGCAAGAATACATCCGAACAGCTTATATAAATTACATGAGAATGACAGTCATTTTGAAATAATGACAGCACATGGAATGTGACAGGAACGGCAGGCATTCCTCTGGAATTCCTATGGATTTGTGGTCATTGTTTAAAAGTGCTACCGTATTAGCTTTTAACTGGTATTTCCTTTCCCAAGCGCTGAACGCACAGGTGTGTGCAGAATAACGCTGACACCTCAATGGTTTGTATTCTCAAATTGATTTAAAAATCGGCAGATATTAATACAGACACTGTTCCTGTAATAATGCATATACAGCCTCTAATATAGTGTACCACAGTTAAGCAAATCAAACCTCTGGCAGTGTAGCTTTAAACATACTGTACTTGAACCATCGAGGAGGACCCTATTTGAATTATTTCAAAGACAGCAGGATTCTGGTCTTCCACGGCTTAGCTCAACTCAATAGACCCAATAAGAGGGATGTGCTGTATGGATTTCAATGAAAGAGAAAGGCATAGACTGACATGAGTTCCAATGTAACAGCACAGAGAGTGTAGCCTGTCACATTTCAGAACTGGTGCGCTTAACAAATTCCCGAGAGGGTTTTTAACTCTAGCCTTGCTTACTTTACACGTTGCTGTTTTGTTTTCTGCTGTTAGAGTTTCGCATCCTCTTCTCTTACAGTACGTACCGGATCCTGTGTGTGCTGTAATGTCATGCAAGTTTATGTGTGCTGATTTCCGATCCCTGTGTTTTAAACTGTACAGCGCTGTGCAGAGCTAGAAGACAGTGCTTGTATGACCCCAGCTGATATCGTCTTTATGATACAGGATCGAAACACAAGCATTGTATTACTGCTCTAAATTCCTTGACAGTAACACATATCGTCACATCTCAGGGCAAGAGCAATACAGTTTGTGTTTGAGTTTTTTGCACTGTATTTTAACCCCACTGTGTTATACTGGAGTAATGGGATGATCCCTGCACTGGTACTTTTTCAGTTATATTTAATTTCATATACAGTTGCATTTGAACTTCAGACAGTACAATCAGGTTTACAAAATAATAATTGACTTTGGATTCGGATTATATTTGCGTTGGTGTTTCATTTTATAATTTTGGAGAAGGGTTTATTTTGCAATAATGGGCAAACACTGAACAGTACACAGGAAGGGTTTGCAGGCTTTCAGACATTTTGTTTGTTGTTGTTTTTAGTGGTGAGCTTGTGCCCCCTGCTGGACTCAGGGAGAACAACAAAATAAAATTATTTTTACAGTGAAGAACGTTTTGATAGCCATGCCAGACTATAATGGTGTGCTTGTATTACTCATTTAAATGGGGTTAATTCAAAGGGGTTACACAATAAGCAAGCCGTTCAATTAATTTAAATAAAATCAAATAACTCTTTCATTGCAATCTGTTGCTGAAAATTGTGACATTTTTGTTGTGTTTTATTTTAGGTTAAAAATGTGGAGCAAAATGTTTTTGCAGCCTGATTTATGTTATGAAAGCTATATTTATTTCCAAAGCGTTGGAATTCAGATTTGGACGGTGAGCAATCTTTTAACCTGATCAGTTCTTATTCCATCACTTTTGAAAATAAAGATGGGACAGTTCTCTGCTCATAAATATGCATTTAGAATATGTTTTATTTTGTATTTACAATTTGCTTTATGCTACTGAAAACTATAGATTGTTTTTGTAAATATTTATCATTCATCAACCAGTTAAAGGTTTATTTATTTTTCAACAAAAGTTTTTTCTTTTTTTTTTTTTAATTCTGAAACCCTGAGGTTTACAATGAAAGCAAGTCTTAAATGTTGTTCAAATGGAAGAATCCATCCTATATGTTCATGATAGTGGGTATCAGATACATGCTAATCCACAATGTTAGCTTACAAATAAATGGTTGTGAGTATTCCTCAGCTAAAGACACATTTTTCTGTCCGAGCTCAAGCTTAATAAATGCTGGGCAGAGCCGCCTTCTTCTCACTGTGCCAGTACACTGTACATACTTGTGCCTTCCACTGTTAGCTAATGGGGTACTATTCGAAATACACTGATTGCACTGTAACTATACCTGCGGGTCTGGTACATTACTGAATCCATGCTCTCAGCACAATATGCTGTTTTAAATACATGTTTTTAATTGCACAGATGTGCATAAATTATTCTCATCTCACAATTGTATGCTAACCTCCAAGTACAGTGCATTAAATAAAAAATAAAAAGAAACTTAGATAATGGTAACTACAGTTCTATTCCTGGGTAGTATTTTGAAGAGTGTCCATCATAAAACCAGTTACCACGTCACTAAACCGGCTGACACAAATTGCCTTCATTGTCTGTAAATTTGAGAGGCTGGCTTCTACAACCAAATTATTCAGGATTAAAAAGCATGCATTATGTATTTTACTATATTTGGAGTATCTTCTTTCTTTATTAAGACTACAGATTTTAAGGCAAACAAAAAAAAAGCCTCCAGTAAGTGTCTAGATTAATTTAATTTCTTAATCCCGAGAAATGAAATCAATCCCTATTGAGACCCTCATTTACTTGGTTAGTGAGATAACATGAAATGAGGTTCGCAGAGCAAAAAAAATAGGACATTATGGTTGATTGAACACTGACAAAAAGAGAAAAATATTAATACTCAGATACACATTATATTTAGGATTTTAGTTTAATGAATGTACGCATTCATGTGGAAAACAATCAGAAGCAAAAAAAAAAAAAGAAAGAAAATGAATTCAATGAGACTGAATACATTGGCTGCAGCCATTCAGAGTGGAATTGTGAGCAGGTCTCGCTCTCTCTCCAGTGTCAGATTCTGCTCTGCACTGAAGAGACATTGAAAGGATGGTACAAGAAAACAGGTGGTGGTGCCATCAAAAGCTGCCCGGAATTGTACTCAGCAGGAGCAGCATTGTTTATTGCCATCCTGTACGTCCCTTAGCCTCATAATAGTCAGGGGTCGTTTCCGAACTGCTTTAGTTTGAAAGGAAATGCTGCATAATGATGGCTTAGCATCAGTAGAAGCAAATTGTTATTCTTGCATTTATTCATTTGTTTCTTATTGTCCCGATAGTGCTTGCATTATTCCTCTGATCTATGGCGACATGCAATCAATCTTTTCAGAGGTGCCACGCAGCTGTGTTTTAAATGAAATCCTTGTGAATTTCAGCATCGTGTTCAGGGCGTGCCATCCTTTGTTTGGAGATTATACATATATATATTTATTTTATTATTATGATTTTGTTATGGTGTGCTTTGGGGTTAAATTCCTCCCTGCCAAAACACATGTGAGAATGTGGCTGGAGCCTCAAGTAGGTAAGGAAGGAGCAAGCCATTGTTTGAGGGAGGGAGTTTGGTGAGTTTTTGTGCTGTGTTGTGTTGTGTTGTGTTGTGTTGTGTTGTGCTGTGCTGTGCTGTGCTGTGCTGTGTGTGTGTGTTTGTTTGTTTGTTTGTTTGTTTGTTTGTTTGTTTAAACCTTTTATTTTGGCCCTTGTGCCTTTTATTTTGTATTTGAAGAGTTTATTTATTATTTGTTACTTTATTTTTGAATGAATGTCAGCGCAGCGTGCAGTTTTGCTCCACAATGTCTTTTTGTTGGTGTACTTCTCCCAGGTCTGACGTCGCCCCACAAGCCAGCCTGTCACATGTGGTGCTCAGAACTGGGATTACAACTTCTCCACAAACCCAGGCCAGGGAGAAACACAGTGAAATAAAACCCACTTACAGCAGCTCAGTGAAATAACCCACTTACAGCAAATAACCCACTTACAGCAGCTCAGTGAAATAACCCACTTACAGCAGCTCAGTGAAATAACCCACTTACAGCAGCTCAGTGAAATAACCCACTTACAGCAGCTCAGTGAAATAACCCACTTACAGCAGGTCAGTGAAATAACTCCCTTACAGAAGCTCAGTGAAATAGCCCACTGAATACACGTCCCAAAGTGAAATATATAGAATTGTTGCTATTTCAGAATTGTAATGAACATTAATACAAGATGAAATGTGCACAGTTCAAGACCCACTTTCTTATTATCCAGCTTGCTTCACTTTGGGAGTGTTGTCTCCAGAGTCCGTGCTGCACTGTGTCAGTGGAAATCCCCCTGTAATTTACACACCTGCATTGAATTTGCCAGCGTCCACTTAGCGTATGTTCAATTACATTGGTATCATGTGCTAAAAATAAAAACAGCTTTGAGTTAAATCGACGCGGAGTGCAAAATTACGAAATGCTTGAACCTTTGCATTTTATCAAATTTACATGTTTGCTTTTATGGGAAACTTAAAGTGCATGAGGCCCTTTGTGTTCCCTGCCAAATTATGAATGTAAAAAAAAACACTGTAAACAGTAATATTGTTATTCCGGTAGCAGCGAGGAGAAAAAGACTGGAAATCCTCTCTGCCAGCCCTGTTTGTGAATCCAACACTGAATTTCCATTTCTGTTGGGCTGCACCTGAGCTATGCTGACTTCACCAGCGGAAAATATTTTAATTGTGGCAACACTAACAAGACAAACAAACAAACAAATGGGTTTCATATATGATGTTAGTATTAAATAACAGCACACAGTCATCATAGTTTTTGGCCTTTAGTGGACAGCGGTTTTAGAATTCAAATGTGATCCTTTGTTATGTTACAAAATTGGGTAACATTGTGTCTCTAATTACTGTGCATTTACTGTAAACACATGTGTAATTACACATCACTACAATGTTATTATGCATAGTTATAATGCACTTAACATTTAAATCTTTTTGCACGATATATGTGAGTATACAATTGTATCAGAAAAGGGTAAGGGTTAGGCTATTATCATACAAAACAAATTTACACATAGTACATTCTAACTATGTATAGCTATGTGACATTCATGGGGTTTCCATGCGTGTTTTTTTTAGCTCGAGGCATTTGCACGAGAAAAGGGTCTCATGTAAAATGCTTTTTCGGGTTTCTACAGAAGTGTCCTAGTGCCAATTAAAAAAAAAGTCTCCTACGTAGGACTTTTGGTTGGTTAATAATGTGTTTTACTGCTCTTGCCCAAATTGTTTTTCAAATGTCACTATTAATGATGCAAACAAATAAAACACAATCGATACGTTCATTTGCAATTTTATTTGGTCAGTTCTGAGAGGGCATCAACAACTTGTTGGATGTTGTTGCGCTGTTTTGGGCGATCGAGCTGGCTCATGACATCCAGTTCACAAACTACATTTATTAACATGGAGGGCAGACATGCGTTGTCTTTGGACATAGCTGTGATCAAAAAAAGGACAGGAATTAATTCAGTTACATTTAAGCAGCTCACTTGCACTTCGTGTTTAACTTTAGCGTAGTTTTTACAGCAAAGGTATTCTCAAACAGCTTCTTTAATACTATACCAAGGGCATAATGCAGTTCATGGTAAGTGGTTTTATACAGAACTGTAAACCCACAAGAGATATACAACATGACAGACCAGACACAGCAAAAAACAATAATAAAAAAGCTGCCCGCATTATCATTAAGGTGAACTACACCACTGCTAACCATAAAATCGCCCATCAGCCACTACTTTCTGCCGTCTTGGAATCCACAGTAACAACTGACCTGCTTCCTTGCAATATTTATAGTTAAGAATAAACACGCTCATTAACATTTACACGTGAAATGCGGGTTTCCAATGCGAAACTGGGTGTGGTTTTCCCGTGTGTTTCGTCATTTACACGAGTAAATAAGATTTACCCTATCCCTCTCTTTGACCCTTTTTTTCAGCCACAAACCTGATTTACACAAGTAATTCTCCCAAACTTTTACGCGCATCGCCATTTCATGTGTAAATTGCCCCGCATGGAAACCCCATGATTGACAGCACCTGCAGTGTTCTTCAGGATTAAAGCAATGAAGGTTTTGTTTTTTGTTTTTTTATATATAAGTTTTTGTTTTCTTCTTTGCTGTTTGGCAAGTCTGGAACACAGTGGAGTAGGCCTACTTCAATTCTGATGAAAGAAAAAAGTAATTGAAAGAACCTCGCTAGGCCATTGCGGGTGGATTAGGTCCTTCAAACATGTCGACTTCAATTTATTGCAAGGGATCATCATAAAACATATTTGGTGTTTTTTTTTTATATATATAAAGGCACTTCATGGTTCCAAATTTCTATGTGGAACTCTCCATGATTAAAAAGTCCCATTACCATCCTGGATCGCTGCAGTAATATATTACTGAGTGTTTGGACTCTGTGGGGTGAGTGTATGAGCCGACAGGCAGCTCCATCTGCTTGGATACGTCACGGCCCGAGCTGCCAACTAAGTTTATCTCTTTCTGCACCGTGATCAGCAGTCGCTCCGAGTATGTGTGGAAATATGCAGTAAATCAGTTGCGTTACTCTGTGAGAAAGGGATCCAGATCTGTTCAGAACAGTGCGATCAGATATCGAAATGCTAGGGCAGCAACCCAACAAAGATACAGTTCAAAAGCACTCAGGATTCGCAAAGCTTGCCAACACATTCCCTGATGTGATTAAGAATGAAACCAGAAAACAACCTTTCTTCTTCTTCTTCTTCTTCTTCTTCTTCTTCTTCTTCTTCTTCTTCTTCTTCTTCTTCTTCTTCCTCCTCCTCCTCCATCGGTTATCCTTATCACAGTGGTTGTTTGTTGCGTTATTCGGTACTGTTTTAATAAGGCCTAAAGGATAGAAACAGCTCTTGGTTGTTGAGACAGTTTTCTGCCCAGACAGATCTGTTTAAAGGTGGAAATGGCAAAATGGCAGCACGTGTGGCCGATGTATTTGCTGTACCTTTTTGAGGGATGCTCTTATGTGGAACCTGCTGTCCGTAGCATGGTCATTGCAACAATGTTCTAGAAGATAGTTGAGCTGCTGCAGTGCTTGGTGCTTGCATATTCTTCATACATAAAACAGTACATTTTTATTTGGTATAGCCTTTTCTGTTTGGTTTGCTTTTCATGTTTTAATTCACTTAGAGTCCTAACAACATACCATAAAACAATAGTGATGTGGGTATAGAATATAGAATGTTTCATATAAACTTTGGAATGTTAAGGTGAGCTATTGTAATTCTATGTGTGTCACAAAGTGTGACATATAGGAATTGTTTTATTTTTTAACTGAAAGCGTGCAGCTGGCTCTTATTCCAGATGCATCTTCAGTTTCATGCAGTGAAATGTGTGCTTGACCTGAGAGTAGCACCTTCGTGGCTTGTACTACCTTATTTAAAAAGCCTTGTTTGCAAATCAGAACATTATTAGAGGTTATATAGCACTGTGATTTGTTGTGCAAACAAGGGACAAGAAAATCTAAGGAAAGCTGTTGAGTTCAAGTAACGGAATGGCCTGCAGTCCTGGTAAATTGCGTGCCTGTTTCTAGCACAAGCATGCCTGTCTGCTTCTGGATGGTTGTGTTACAGCGCCCCCTGCTGTCTGCAAACAGGTACGTCACAAATGCAATTACTCTCTGATACAATAAACCCCTATAAACAAAACATGAGCTCATGGGTTTGTTTAAAAACAATTTTTTTTACTGCTGGTATATCATTTCAAAACTTCCAAAATCAATATCCGTAATAAATCCACAATTAAATAAACGTCATCTCTTATTTTTAGCATAGTATAAAAAACATTAATCACCAGTAAAGGATTAAATTGATTTTTTTTAAGAGGTGCAAGTGTTTATGTCGAGATAGATAGATAGATAGATAGATAGATAGATAGATAGATAGATAGATAGATAGATAGATAAACAGATATGCTTGTTTTCAAATCCAATGCAAAGGTCACTGTCAGCTGAAACTTATTCAGTTGACTCATCTTCAAAGATCTTGACTGGGCCTCATGCTATCAAAAGCTGCTGTCCTATTTGATCTCTGCATTAACAGTGTGTGAGGAGGAGCTGCAGCTTGACTCAAGTATGACATTTACAGCATGCCGGATTAGACCCGCTCCAATCTGATTACAAAATAAAAGAACGTGCCGCACTGGAGCAGTCTTATCTGAATGCTGGGGCTCTTATAAGTAAGTAAGCAAGTAAGCACACAATGTAAAAGTCAAAGGAACCAGCATTAATTAATGTATAATTCCTAACGGAATATGGATCCCATAAAAATACATTTAAAAGTGTGACATGCGGGCGGACAGTCAGCCAGACTCCCTGACGTTATTATAATACACTCACTTGCTTGTGATAAAGTATGTCCTTAGCAAGTTTAATCACAAGTGATTCTCTAGATATAATCAAAACTCATATATACGGTCGTGTGATACTGTGGGGCGAGTGTATACAGCAGAGGGGGGTATTTAATTCCAAAAAGAAGCTTTCCTGACCTGTCTATAAAGACCCCCTACACACAGACAGAGCACTTGCTAGTGAGATATAATTAGTGTAGGTGTTTAAAGTGTGGCTCCTCACAGAGTTTACAGCCATACTGTTGTCTTGAAACCCAGATCTGCTGACTGCAGGCCTGTCTGTATGAGCATCTCCTCCGAGCAGAGGCAGAGTTCCCAAAGCATCAGGTACAAGCCTACCTTTCAGAGGTAATCCTGCTAATGGACTTGAAACTGACAAAAAATAAATAAATAAACTCCCAGCCGCCAACTAATCAATTACTGGAATGCATCAGTTAATGAGGTATAATAAATTCAGAAATCAATGCTTTAAGGAAACAGCATGATGCCTGTGGGTTGACTAACAGCAAACTGCAGCTTGGGGCTATTGGAGCCATGCAAAGCAGAGAGATCTTACACACCTAGCTTGCTGCAAAGCTTCAGCTTCAGAACAAACCGGACATGACAGTTTTGACAGGTTAAACACACATCGCCATTGTAGTGTAGATTCTGACACCTTATAGATAAATCTTTTTTTTTTTTTTTAAACCATTCATTTTCATTAGCTTTGATTTTTTTTTTTTCAATGTGCCCCTGATTATCATGGAGTTAAGGTTTTGATTTAGTTTGTTTTTGAAGTAGGTCAATATATTAATTAATCCAGCCCAGTCTCAGTAAGTACATGGTAAAAATAAGGTGGGCTGCAGAATATGCATGGGGGATAGAAACGTGTCAATGAATTCTAAAGGCTAAATACATTTAGGGCACAATAATGTGTTCTTAGATGTAGTTATAAAGCTCTTATAAAGAGACTGAAAGACAGTGCCTAATACACAAATAAAATTCAGTGTACACCTATTTTACAGTTGTACACAAATAGAACTGAGATATACATTGGGCCTCAGTGACTTCAAATGAAATGTCTTTTAGTCCGCTAACCAATAAGAATAAATGCAATAAAATACCTTGCAGTCTCACTTTCTCATATTGAATTTATATTTTGAATCCGTGCCTTTCAATATCTGACCCGGGTAATTTGAGTTTATTGCCAGTTTTCAGGCAGTCACGTATAATTAGCTGGTTCTCCGTGAGCTGTGAGCAGCCTCCTTCCTTTCCTGTACAATAGGAACACACGAGACAAACAGACCTGGTTTCTGATCATTGATCCTGCCAAGCAAATATTCATAAATGTAATTTCAAATCAGTTGGAATACTTTCCTTTTATTAGTTTTGGTGTTATTAAATTAGATTGTTTCTGCAGGACTTGGGGCGTAGCTCGGAGCTGTTATTCAAATCAAATAACATGACCTGTACTTGTGCAAGGCACCAATGAATGCCAGCTCGGAATACATTCCCAGACAACTGCCCCATACATTACAGTAGCCAATAATGCCTGGGATGCTTTCTGTAACGAGGACAGTGAATCCCCAAAGCGGTCATTCAGAGACAGAAACATCACTCGCCAGGTTCAGATCTGCCCTCAGCCAAACTGGGATAATACTATTACTGGTGTACCAGTACGTCATGCAATTTCTGGGCACGAAAAGCAACTGAAACGTTGAGCTAATAACTACTCTATAAACACATTGTATCATACAAAACAAAAAACAAACAGATAGGCAGGCAGGCAGACTGTATTGAATACTTGCTCTGCCAGTACATATCTATGTTTCATAGTTGGAACTGCACAGAATGGCATTTAAAAAATACTTTGACATGTGTCATAAAGGGCCTTATCCAGCTGATTCAATCATTCTACACTGCCCAACGTTTAGAGCCCATGTGTGCAGTTTTGAAAGATGCACATGCTTTTTTTTTTGCTACCAGGTTAAAGAAAGCTCTCGTTTTACATGGCTTACTTTCAGGTAGTCTTACACTTCCTAGGTCATTTCATAGCAGTGTCTTCGATGGCAAGCAACGCCACTGATTGAAACGCATGTCAGTGAATGAAGTGGCTGGATGGCTCATGACAGGTCAGATCTCATTTTATCAATGCTATAACAATTCTTTTAAAACTAAACAAACCCTGAATAATAGTGCACGGCAGATCATTCATTTGTTAGCTATTGAAATTCTGATGCGTTATCTTATCATCACTTTCCTGGGGAGAGTGGTTGTATTTTATACTGCAATATAGCCCCAAACCCTAAACTGTTTGCAATTAGGGAATATACTGTATATTTTAAAAAAAAGGTCTCTTGCAGTACTTGGATGTTTATTTTGAAGAAAATATATGACCAAAGTCGTGTTTGATTCCTGTGTTTTCAACTGTCAATCCACTGGCCCATCCCAGCTTCATTTGGGTTAAAACATTAAGGGTTTTATTTTAATTTTACTTCTTGTTTTATCTGTGTCTCCAGTCTGCTACCGATGTAAAGGTTGAGGCTTAGACAGCTTAACAGTTATAGGGAATGACCTTTACTTTTAATATGAAGATATTTTTTGTTTTATTATTTTTTTTTTAAAGTCTATGCACGTGATAAATTACATTTCGGTGGTATTCATATGAAATGCCAAGCAATGAGCCCACTGCCAACCCCCGCCCCCCCCCCTCAACCAGTATGCAAGAAGCTTTCTTCCAATGGTAAAGAATATGCAGTGCGATCCCTGCTGTCTGTATTTACTAAGAGAGGGTTGGAGTGCATCTCTATCAGCAGTAACATTATCAAGAGCTTTCCTGCAAGCTTATTTATCACATTCACATCTGTGCCTGCCCAACACTCGTCACTGTCAATCACTGCGCAGTAATACACAGATGATGGTCTCATTTGGTTTAATAAAATCTCTCTGCTTATTTGCACTGCAGACATTACAGCACGTAATTGCCTCATTGAGGGGTATGGGAGGCAGTAGCCTGGGGGATAAGTAGAGACTATTGCTCTATGAAGGATTTGTTTCTTTGCCTCTTTCACTCCCTAGTCACTCTTATTCCTAAAATTAATATTGCATTTGAATCCAGCCCCTGCTATTCCTATGCAGCCTAACATCGTTATTACTTATTATCAGGACGTGGTGGAGTCATTTATTGTTAGTTTTATGTCCTGGCTGTCAAGGCAAATTTCATTGGGAGATGCCACATGCAATTTTTAACTGTCACTTAAAACTAAATTCAGCCTCTGAATTAGGAATGGACTGGGGAACATATTTCTCTGGATATTAAAGTGGTTTGGTGGTCCAGCTGACTATAAGGCACTGTCGTGGCTGCAGGAAGAGCCGAGGTGTCCACAGCCTGTGCCTGCCACAAACTCAGTGGTCAGCCCTTTATTGCTGAAAAGATGTAAAGGGCTTTGTGTTTCTTGTCCGCATCATAACCTCACAATGGTCAGGACTCGTAGAGCTTGCAGAGACGTTTACAATGGTTGTGGACAGTAGAGGGAGTAGGGGGTGAGGAGCTGGGTGGAGCAGCAGGTTGATTCACAAGCCTTAATAAATGCAGTTCTAGACAACAGTTTAAGTGCAGCTCAGAAAGCAGGTCCAGAGCACACAGTTGAAAATGAAGTGGAGAGAGACAGGAGCAAGGCTGGGAGACAATTCTTTCACATAGAGAGGGGTGAGGGTATGGAATAGGTTGCCTAGCTATGCATATCAATGCTGAATCAATGGGATCCTTGACCAAGTTCTGCGATTAAACAGATACTGTACAACCGCTGAATAGCCTCCCCTCATTCATATATTTGTTCTTATGTTCTTTAACCTTCTGTTTTGGAATCCGGCTCACAAGCTAAATGAGAGCTGGTGGTCACGCATTAACCCCATGGGACATTAATCCACATCACCAGCACAGTTCTGCTTGAGGGAGGCCCAGGACTGAATGGCAGGCAGAGGGTCCAGGTGGACACTGAGGGCAGGTTTGCGTGGTCTGATGCAATGGCTTTTAAGATGACTTAACAACCTGTTCATATAGGTAAGTACAGTCCAGGTGTTTTCATTTTCATTCTGATTATCCAGTTATTACACTGGGGAATGAGACCAGGCTAGACCAAATTACCAATGAATATAAATTATGAATATTGCAAAAAAAATAACACTAGTCATTAAAAAGATACAACTAAATTGTCTTTGGGAGCCAATAAAATACCTTGCATAGCAGTCTGATCCACTCCTGGTTTTACTCTGAGTTTAAGATGACACATTTGAGCTTGTTACAGATACATTGTTGCTAATCAAGCTGGTATTGAAACCCAGAATGCAGCAGGAGTCTTATTTTCAGCCCTGTTTTCATCCTGCAGGTGCCAGTTAAAACTTTACAATGCATTAGTAAGACCTCATCTAGAATATTGTGTTCAGTTCTGGTCACCTCGTTACAAAAAGGATATTGCTGCTCTAGAAAGAGTGCAAAGAAGAGCGACCAGAATTATCCCAGGTTTAAAAGGCATGTCGTATGCAGACAGGCTAAAAGAACTGAATCTATTCAGTCTTGAAAAAAGAAGACTACGCGGTGATCTGATTCAAGCATTCAGAATTCTAAAAGGTATTGACAATGTCGACTCAGGGGACTTTTTCGACCTGAAAAAAGAAACAAGGACCAGGGGTCACAAATGGAGATTAGATAAAGGGGCATTCAAAACAGAAAATAGGAAGCACTTTTTTACACAGAGAATTGTGAGGGTCTGGAACCAACTCCCCAGTAATGTTGTTGAAGCTGACACCCTGGGATCCTTCAAGAAGCTGCTTGATGAGATTCTGGGATCAATAAGATACTAACCAAACAAGCAAGATGGGCCGAATGGCCTCCTCTTGTTTCTAAACTTTCTTATGTTCTTATGTTCTTATGATAGGTAAACATGATCTCTATTTTTCTTCTCATACAAACACCACAGTGCCTAATGCCAGAGTTATTTCTGAATGGACCCAGGGCTTTGAGGCGAGTATGCAGCATTTACCAGCGCTGCTTCCTTTCACCCAGCATTGGATGCAACCTGCAACAAGAAGTGCAGTGAAAGAAAAAAAAAATAGAATCCGATAACAGAACAATAATTAGGTTTTACATTCACAGCTGGACAGCGTCATTTTCTCCAATTAATTTCACCAGGGCGTTAAATTAGATTTATTCTGAATAATTACAGAGTTTAATTGTCATGAAATCAATCATTTATCATTTATCCTAAAGAACTTAACAACAGAAAAGTGCCTGCAGCAGCTTCCAGATCCGTCATCTGCGCTGCTGGGAATGACCTCTCTCACAGTCTGGTTAGAGAGAGAATGAATGGCTTTGTTAAACTTGTCAGCTCTTACACATATTACTCATCAATGCATTAGTTAAAAGAGGTCATCCAGTTTTAACAACCTCGTAATTAATCTAGTTTAGATAGAGCTGTAAGGCAAAACAGTGCAGAAATCCTATTGTATACAGACAGGCTTGTTAGCAGAGTGACAACCCTAGGAACCATACCCAAATACAGCCCAATGTTTGTAGATGTTTCACCGTAATATAGAGATATACAAATACAATAATATACACTATGTCCATGCAAATACACAAGACAGAGGTTCTGTACAATGCCAGCCCTTATTGCACAGAATGAGCACGAGCCAAAATCCATTGCTCATGTTAATTCAAATATCTCAAACACCTTGCTATAGCCCAGGGGGGTCCAATCACGGTCCTGGAGGGCTATTCCACTGCAGGTTTAACAGGTAAAATGATATAATTAACTACTTCAGTGTCCAGATGGAGGTTTAATTGGTTAAATTAAATAATTTCGACAGGGTTGGGTAAGACCAGGAGTGGAAGGTCCCACTTTGGCCACCCCTATAACCTACAGCTAAAGTGCTGCATCCTGGTACCTGTGCAGCTGAAGGTCACATGGTTTGATTACAGCTAGCCTATTGGAGTGAGTTTTTGAACTACAACACAGTGAAGTGATTAGGAAGCAGGAAGCGGCAGTTTGACATCTATATGTTGTCTTTCTTTCTAATAGCTGCATAGCCATCCAAACTGCTGTATTAAATACAAGAACCAAAACGAGAATGCTGCTAGTGCTAAAAATAGGTCAGAAAATGGAGTATAGACCATGCCATAACAATGTATTATTATAGCAGTACGTGTATTTTTCATTGGGATAGTGCTTATTGCATTTTCGGTTTGAGGAGCAAATCGTATAGTGGGACAGTTTTATACATGTTCTCACCAGGGGAGGGAGCCATTCTATGAATCTCGCCGCTACTCGTGGAGAAAAAGAACACAACCTCCGTCCCTCACTCCCTCCCTCCTTCCCCGTCCGTCCCCTCCCGCCTCCCTCCGTCCCTCCGTCCCTCCGTCCCTCCGTCCGTCCCTCCGTCCTTCCCTCCCTCCCTCCGTCCCTCCCCTCCCTCCCTCCGTCCCTCCCCTCCCTCCCTCCGTCCCTACCCCTTCCCCTATTTTCACAAAACCGTATCACCCTGGAAAGGGCACTTTTGACATCGATACCCGCCCATGAAAACGTTGAATCGACAGATACCCGCCCCAAACCAACACTGGCCAATCTGGTCGCTGATTTTCGTTCCCGGGTGGCGACAAGTTAGACTGGCAGCCTTCTTGGCCAAACAGAGCTGAGATATTTTTCCTGTTGCACTGGACTAAGCTCTCTGATTTCCAGTGGGGCTGATGCGGGGAAGAAGTCGGTTTTTTAATTTTTTTTTTGTGGCAGTGCAAGCGCTGTTGGACAGCAGGTTAAAAGGTAATTTTAACAGAACTTCGCCACGCGTTTACTTCGACTGTGACGTCTCGTCGAGGTTTGGACCAGCAGAAATAGTATATTGTAACATACCAGGTAAGCGTCGGGACGGATGACCGTTCCGTTTTAATGTTTATTTACTTATGCTTTTGCACCTTAGAAACGGTGTAGTTTCCGGGTGGCTTCGTATTTGAATTCAGGTGTGTAAACCACCTAGCTCTTTGTCAATGACAGCGTATCTTGTCACAGTATATTTTAGGGTGGGTTCTCTTTATGTATCATCTCAAAGACAGACAGCCAGGGCGAATACTTTTAAACACAACCAAACCTGCTGGCCCTCGTGAATCGTAACTGACTGGTCGTTAGCGAATCGTATTTTCCCTTTCTTAGCCATGCGCCTTCCTTTGACCAATGAGCTTCGTTTGTTTGGATTTATTGCTACCGTCCTAACCATGCTGGGTTGAATTTAAGTATTTTTTTGTCCCTATGATTCAGAGTTTTTCTGTATATGATTTTGCGTGATAGTCTGGCGGTACAAGGTAAGCTAAACCGAAGCTATGTAACCCTTATTAGTATCTGAGATACTAGTAATGACGCGATGTTAGGTATAGGTGTGCGTATGTCTGCTTATTTATAAATAAGGTTGAATCATTTTAAACCAGACATTGACAAGCCGGCATGCGATTTACCCGAGTCGATTTGCCCTACCTTACTTCATTTGTTTCCTGATTAGATGAGTAGGTCGAGTGCTTTTCCTTGTCCTATCCAAGCCCGATGCAATGTTGTGTGCTCTGCATACTGCGGCGTATTGCAGCAGACCCAGCACAGGCTCACACAGCAGCATCTATGCCCCTGGCTGTAGTTTATTGTGCTAGTACAGTCCTCGTAGTTGCATCATTACTGTAGAATTTTGTAATAGACTAGAATGCTGTCACCCATAGATTTTCTTTGAAAGTAGTTGGAAGTGCATTATTTTTATTGCAATTTGTTTAATTTTTCTTTCACGATTTCAAATGCACCCCAGCCAGTGTAAGACAACATGTCACAATGCGGTGTGGATTGCAACATGCTTCATACTGAGTTTAAGTCCCCGTTCAAAGGGGACTTGTGTGAAATTTGATGATTGTTGATAGTCATATTGAAAACAATAAACACACTAATATAATATATAATGTTTATTGACAGTTGACTATGAACAGATGCTGATTTGGTTGATTTTCACTAGATCTCTATACAACTGCCTACTGTTATGGTCTGTGTAAAAAAATAAAATCTTAGTTCTGTTTTCTTTTTTTTCCCTCATTAAAGTAAGTGGATGTGAGAGGCTGCAGGGAGATTTGCTCTTGAGTTCAATACAAGTGATACATCCTTTCTGGAGCATGTCTACGAGTACCGGACTCAAGGTAAGCAAGCTGGGGGGCAAACAACGAAACAGAAAGAGACATGGGGCTGAACTAAGGTGAATGCATGTGTTTGGAAAGCCAGCCTCTCATTTGTGCTCTGATGGTTTTGAGGTGACACGCAAGTGGCACGGAAAGTAAACTCATCGCCACAATAGAGTATTGAGTGTCGTTGACCAGTGAGATGTTGGTTTGGCAGTTGAGCGACAGGAACGGCTGTGTTTATACAGGTGTTGCTGATCTTCTCTACAGGTTTTCTTCTCTTTTGTAGAGCTCTCAAGATAAAGGACAATCACTTTTCAAGGTAGTAAAGTGTTGAAGCTTAACTGTTTGCAAAGATGTGTGTGTGTTGCTTTTAGAAGTGGTGTATTCCAGTCCCTGAAATCTTGTTCATTGATTGGGACAAGTAGTCTTTGTTTTCAGTATAGAAGGATTTTTTTGTTTTGTTTTCTTAATGCTTAACTCTGTCAAGCAATGTTAGAATTTCTCGTATTTATGGTCACTTAACATTAGTGCTATAATCAGTTACAAGTGATTCCTCAATTTGACTTCTGAGACAATGCCTAATTGATTCACAAAGGAATGTGATGCATTCATTACAGCACTGCACATCATATAGGAGTCTAGGTCACCTGAGTTTATGCATATTAATAATGGTTTGGGAATGAGGGATTTGCATGCTCTGCCTAAGAGATTGAACAATGTTTTAAAGGATGCTGTGCAATGCAATCAGTTTGGCACCAGGAGATATACTTGGAATACTTAACTAGTTCTACTGCTTAAATTACATTCACCAACATGGAGAACTAAACTTATCTATATTCTAGTACTACATGTCTGTCTTAAAGTAACCTATTCACTTAGTAACCTATATTTTATTTGATTGCAATGGTGAGATGTTCTATAAAGGTCTTGGGTGTGATTAATTGTGCTAGGTATAGCCACACCTAAGGTTTAACACAGTTATCAGACACAGGAGATATTAGAGATGATTACTCAGCACTTGAAATTGCTTAAGAACATACTCTTAGTTATGCAAGGTTTAGGCTGCACCCTTTTTCCAAAATTGGTGCTCAAGTCACACACAGAAACTAGGGATTTAAATCAGATGGCACTTTATCCTCCCAGTGTCAGTTTTGTTAGAATTCATAATCGTTCATAAATGAATCCGTGGCCAGGCTCGCGTCCCAATCGAAAGAAAAGGTGTACAGTTTTTTTTTTTTTTTTTCATGGGTAGGATAAACCATAAAACATGGTAGTTTTATATGCAAGTAATGCAAAGCCTGGGTAATCAATCAATAATCAATGCCAGTTTATTAGACTTCTTACACTGCATCAAGTCACGTTCAAACTTGCAGCTTGTATTCCTGCTTATTCCTTTAAAACTGTGAAAGCCCTGCACAGCTAGTGAAAAAGGAAACAGGAAAAACCTGCCTATTCCAGGGCAAATAATGTTATGTTGCGAAAGCATTAACCAAGAGCACGTTCTGCTACAGTGTAGTCTAGATAGCAAGGTTTGATGCAAAGAAATTTGGAATAGTGCTTTTGTAATACAGCAGTAAGGTAAACCACTTTTCGTTGGCCCTGTTTTTCAGCTAGTGTCATTTACGGTGTAACAGTGAGGACAGTAGAGCTACTGGAAAACCTCTTCGAGCTTGTGTGAAATTCATCACTATCTTCTAGTGATCCCCTCCTGAGTAAACTGGCCTTTTATGCGAGTCCAGGCCCAAGTTCATTTTTGTAGTTGGCATGCTGTCCAGCCCTGCAGAATGAAGACAGATGTGTAACTCCTCCGCAGGAAGCCTGTATAAATGTGAAGACTTCATCTAACATGTCTGCTGGTAGCCAGGATTTAAAGCTCAGCCATTAGAGCTTGTTTAATTGGAAGAGGTCAAAACCCCACCTCTCCACTGAAGCTCTGTTGCGTTGGTTGATGTAGCTGCCCGAGAAGCTTCAGTTTGCATTTCCACTGTGCTCTGTGAAACGATGAAAAGTCCTTATTGGCTGCCTTAATGTAATTTTCAGTTCCTTCATGCTCCCTTGCAGAATCCATTGTTGAATAGTTTAATTTCCTTTTACTTTCTATTTAAGAACACTCTTCCCTATCGATGAAAGAAGAATTGCACTTCTAGTATTCTAGAGCACAGTACATATCTATTGAGTAAAACCTTACAGTAAGGCTATCAAAATACATCTGTGTGTGAGCAGTCATTTGGAAACTGTAGATGGTTTTTATGCATCCTCGTGACCGTGTTGAAACTCTTTGGTATGCGTGTGAGTTTTCATGTTTTTGTGTTTTGCAGCCTCTTCAATGAGTCTGGAATGCCGTCACATTTTCAGCAGTTGGAGAAAGCTAGCTTCCTGTGTTTGATCTCTTTCTGGAGCCATTATTATATATGAATTGTCTTCCTTTTAATATTTGTCGGTCATCATGACAAGTCAGAAATACAAGATGGTTAATATGCTCGTCTTGCATTACAGCATTCTATGGATCTGAGAATCCTTTCATAGAGACTGTGTAAGGTTGGGTAATGTCTGAAAAATGAGAGAACCAGGTCTTCTGTGATCTCTGCCTGTTGTAACACATGCAGTGTCCTTTCATTTTAAAAACTGACTGTGTTTCAACTGTGATACGTGTGTTTCTGTGGTCTGTCTTCAAATCTTTTTGCGCCAGTCAGCCCTGTTTTTTGTTTAATAAGCACATAGTCCTATTGAAGCACCAGTATTTCAAGGGCTTGGCATGATAAAGACTTCACCACCAGTTCTGTGTTAATAAGCCAAATTTAAAAAGTGTTATTTAGAAATAAATATTTTTATGACCGTGAAAGAGTGTCACTCTTTGATACTGAACAGACACACCTGTGCATACTCGCGAATATACATTCTCAGTTGTAAAGAAACACTAAACAGTTAAACCTGTTGATATAAGAGCTGTATTATAAATATGTACCCTGCTGAGAAGGTTTTTTCTTTTGTCTGCAGAGATCTGACAGTGAAGATAAATGTGTGCAGGGAGAACACAGAACCAGTCCTCTACGCACTTCCTATGGCAAAAAACAACTTCCTTCCATACCGAAAAATGCAGTTCCGATAACCAAGCCTATATCCCTGGCTGCTTCAGCACAATCTACCAATGGGACACATGCCTCGTACGGGCCCTTTTATTTGGAGTACTCGCTGCTTGCGGAGTTGTAAGTAGTTTAATTTTTATTTATGTATATTTATTTATTTTTGAAATCTCCATCTTCTGTAAAATGAACCCAGTAATTGTATCATTGCAGTACACAGCTTAAACAAGTTAAAATAAATACATGAAAATAAAACAGGTCAAAAGCCACTTAATAGTAGTAGTATAGTAGTACTAAACTGCATAGAGATGTTGGAAATGCATGGTTGCCATTATTCTCAGCGCTATTCTGTAGTAGCAAATCCCTACTCCTGAAGGTCACAAAATAAATTTGATTTTAAATTTAAAGAGAATGTGTGTTTTTTTTTTATTTTTTTTTTTTATCCTGTAGCACCTTGATGATAAAGCAGAAAATGCCTGGAATCTACGTCCAGCCGTCCTACCGATCAGCTTTAAGTATGAGCCCACTTTTTTAAATGCAAAAAAAAAAAAAAAAAAAATGGTGCTGCGTTCCAAACTAATAACTTATGTTGGGTCCTATGTTGCAGTGTGGTTTGGGGTTATTTTTATCCGACACGGACTGTACCAGGATGGCGTTTTCAAGTTCTCGGTTTACATCCCTGATAACTACCCAGATGGCAATTGTCCTGTAAGTAATTTAAACCGATCTAAACAAAGTGCTCTATTGTTATAGACTCTGGACCTAGGGGGGATGGGTTGCTTTGGGTTGAGTAAAATACTGTTCGGATGCTGCAGATTCCTCTTGTGCTTATCAGGACACCATTTTAAACTTTACAAATCTACATTTTCTATAGCAATAAAACCCCTTCTCTTTCTCTCCTCTTCCAGCGAGTGGTATTTGATATCCCAGTCTTCCACCCTTTAGTGGATCCAGTATCGGGGGAGCTGGATGTGAAGAGAGCATTTACAAAGTGGAGGTCCGTAATATCTGTATACAGATATTGGAGTCTTACTAAGTAGATCGATCAGCTACCGAGAAAATAAACACTGGCAAATGTTTAAGAATTTTAACAAATGTTCAGCACAGTTTTGACCAATGTCTTTTTGTGATGATTTTGTTCCCCTGGCTGTGACAACCTATTTGACAGCAGAGGTACTGCTTTAGGCTGCAAATTAGCTGATGCTGTCAAAATGCATCAAGAAAATTAAAAATACAGTGCCCGCTCAAATGTTTGCAAAATGGATATAAAATCTAAATGTTATCTATGCCTACGTGTAAGCAGAAAGGTCTGTGGGAGGCTCAGAGTCCGTGTTTGGTGTCTTTACTGTATCTTTACCAGCAGACCACTCCCTGCACGGTGTCCAGATACCATTCCAATGTGTTTGCTCCTCTTCTGTTCTCCAGACGGAATCACAATCACATTTGGCAGGTGCTGATGTACGCCCGCACAGTATTCTATAAGATACAGACGGTGGATCCCCTAAACCCAGAAGCTGCAGTGCTGTAAGTTTTGTCAAGTTTTCTATTTTTGCGATGATGGTATTGCACACTGTATTAACCCAAATTCATTTCTTTGACCAAAAATCAGAACACAAGCTGCATTTATGTAATTTGATACATTACATTTAGGCTTGACTTTCGCGATTTAACAAAATTAGAGTAAGTTACCATAACAATTAACAATGTAGTTAAAGAGAATTAAAATAACAGGTAGATTTAAAGTAAAAAAAAAAATGCTCCAATGTAGCCAGTCCTTAATGAAGTAACTTGCAAAGTCAAACTAGGGCCCCCTTTTGGTGACCCACCATTTCAGTAGGCTTGCTACCCTTAATACGTTTCTTCAGTTCTTTTTAGAGAAGTACTTCTAGAACTGCTGGTCAGGCTGTTTTTTAATCCTTTTTTTTTTGTTTTGTTTTTTTTGTTTTGTTTTACTATAACATCATATCCATTAACAGTAACATATTTGTCGTGTTGCACCATATTTTGGAAGAAGTACTTCCGGAAGCATTCGTGTGTGTCTTTAGACAAAATATTAGGAGGGGGTCTATAGTTAAAGCAAAGGTCTCCTTTCTGCATGCAGGGCTATGCAAACACACCTCTATCATAATCATAAATATCATAAAGCGTACATTCGATTACTGTTGATATTGTGGAATACTTTATACTAATGCTGCATACAATTTTTCTCTGTCCTTTCCCCTGTGTTAAATTTGATAGTAACTTGTTGTAATCCGTAGGTATGAAAATGATGTGCAGCTCTTTAAAAGCAAGGTAGTGGATAGTGTGAAGCTATGCAACAGCCATCTTTTTGACCAGCCTAAAATGGATGATCCCTATGCAATCAGGTAGGTAGGTTCGTATTCATTATTGTGTAATATGTAACCTCACGTTTTCAAGCTGTTGGAGGCTGTGGTACAGTGGCTACACCTTGATTACAGTAAATGTCATTTGTATACGTCTCTATTAAAACAGTTAAACAAAACCAGCTTGTAGTTTTTAAATATAATACATTCATTCATATTCCTCCTTATCTTGCCAAAGCTTTTCTCCGTGGAATCCTGCTGTACATGAAGAGGCAAGAGAAAGGATGTTTACGTTTAAAGTAAGTATTGCTGACAGATTCTGTTGAGGTCCAAAAAAAAAAAAAAAATACTATGTAGGAAAATGGAAACGATCGCTGCGTACGAAACTCCCGTGCATCTGAAAGTTTGCTCTTCTCAATTATGGATCTATATAGGAGATAGCACTCCTTTTTATATGGAATTTTCACTGAATAGTTTTCATTGATGGGGTATGTGAGAACCCTTTTTTAGATCAGTTTAAATGAGTAGACCCGTGTAGGTGCATGCACATATAAGGTGGGGTGGCCGGCAGGGGGTGGGAGGGACAGAGTGTCTTTTGGGTTTTAATGTTGTGGTGTTGTGGTGTTGTGTACCTAGAGAAGGCCTGATGAGCACCCCAAAGGCGTGCAGGTGTCGGGCTTGTCGTGGGTGAAGCCTGGATCAACTCAGCCCTTCAGTAAGGATGACCATGTTCTGCAGGCTTGAGCTCTTCCAAACAGCTTGCTGTCCACCACTTTCTACTAATGGGGAGGAGTGACGGGGGGGACCAGGAAATCCGTGAACTCTAATGAATCAATTCAATTTCTTGTAAAATAATAAACGTGTATATATTGTCAGATTCTTCTTTCTTTTAATTGTGTTATGCATACATTAATTGCATGGAACCTCCTAATGTTTTGTTTCCAACTGAACCGGCATTAAATGGCTTGGGATGATCTGGATCCAAGTAGTAGATATGAAGTGGACTTCGAACCAAGTGAATGGGTTTCAGACTGCACAGGTTCAAGTGGAAGCAAGGCATAAGGTGCTAGGTGTTGCAATACAGTTATTACAGATGGTGACACTAATGGTGACTATTTAATTAAATTCAGAATGTCAATGTTTTGTAAGTATGTGTGTGTGTGTGTATATATATATATATATATATATATATATATATGCAGAAGGTAAATATGAAGCTTGATGTTAAATTGTTATAATTTAAACATTTCCCATAGAAGTGTTTTCGCAGCCGTTTTACGGTTTTCTTGAATGCGGTTGTTTTGGGTTTCTTTGTGTGTAAATATGTTAGCCGGCTTATTGTAAATAACTTGTTTAATAATTCTGTATTTAGCACTTTGGGGATATTTACTGTGTTGGGAACTGTATTCTTGACACAGAGGTGGTATGTAATTTATATGAAGTTGGATTTGTTATTAAAGCACGTCAGGAAAGCAAGGAAACTATCTGGGCTGCCTGTTATTTTTATTTAACACTATTTAATTCTGAACGGTGCATTGTAAACACATTTGTAATCAACATTGATGCTTTCATCTACTGACCACTTAAAGCGAGATATTGATTACTCTTGCTTTTGGTGAAATTGACTATCAATGTGAATAGATGTGTATCCAGTAATTTGTGAAAAATAATGAATGGAAGGGGTAAGCAACTCTGCTTCCAGTTCAAGCCAATGCAGGCCTTTGTTGTAACCAGTTTCTTACCTAATGAATGGACCCTGCTGGAAGTCAATTAAAATAATTAAGCACCTGGTTCAATTAAAGCCCTGCAATGGGACCCGCTGTTCCGCATGAAGTGCTCCCCGCACTGCAGTGCATGAGAGCTGTGCTTCATTTTCATTACTGCACTGGCGCTGTGAGTGAGTGAGCTGTGTGGATACTTGAAGGGCGGTTGCACTTTGGTATCTTAATTTGATGCAGTAAATAAAATCTGAGACTCTGCTGGACTAGCCCACTTGAAAGCAATGGAACAAAAAGACAATGTAGGAAGATCAGAATAAAGGTTCCCCTTATTTCTTTTTATTGTGAAAAGGTTTCCTTTTACATAGTACAGTACTAAGTAGAAAAAGCAAAAAGCTGCAACAATTTTATAACCAATGTTTCTATTTTCAATATGAATGGCAAAATATAACCTGCATCTCAAATAAATCCTGTTTCACACAAACATACAATAGGTATAATTGACAAAGGCATTTTACAGAATATTAATTGTATGGCAATTACTATAAATTAATATTTACATATGATATATACATTTTTTTTGTGTGTAGGAGGGGGGGGGCTTAAAAAGCAAAACAGACTAATCTTTCATGTATATAAAGCTTAGAGATAAACATATCTACAGGTGTAATCTTTGAAATTTTTTTTTTTTTCAGTGTGAATATGTATTACTTTGGTTGCAAAAGTAGACATACAGGACCAATGATTATATCAAAGCACATTTTAAATACAAAATAGTGCAAATATAGAACGCCTGTAATTATTATTATTTTTTTTTTAAAGCTTGGTAAATGTCCTGTGCACTATAAAGTGACGGATTTTGTTAATGCTAAAGTCTGCATATTGAGCTCATTTTGAATTTTGGTTCATGCGATTGTAAGTTTTGGGTTCAGTAATGTGCTTTTAATATTCTTTCTTTATTTGTATTATTTTTTTTTTAAATTTAGTAGTCAGCAACTGTTTTTTTTTTTTCTCCCAATCTGAAATGTCCAATTGTATTTTTAGACTCGGCTCACCACTACCACCCCTGCGCTGACTCTAGAGCAGTGAAGACGAACACACGCTGTCCTCCGAAGCGTGTGCCGTTAGCTGACCGTTTTTTTTCACTCTGCGGGCCCGCCATGCAGCCAACCCAAAGCTACAGCGTCTGAGGACAACGCAGCTCTGGGCAGCTTACAGGCAAGCGTGCAGGCGCCTGGCCAGTCTCCAGGGTTCGGTGTTGTGTGGTCAGGCGAGGATACCCCCCCCACAGGAACTCCCGCCCACTGTCGGTAGTGGAATAGTCTGGGGACCTCCAGGATATTGTGCGCATTCTGCACTCTGGTACAATTTTTAATATATTGTTTATATTTACCATACCATCCTTCCTATTAACAAGTTGCTGTTTTCTCTTCTGAAAATATATGTATTTATATAACTTATCCCTATACAGTCTTTTTTTTAAAGTTCTTTTAACATTAATATGCTATACCAATGGTATTTTATAACAACAAATGTAGCCATATGGAGCACCTACAACTCTACATGGCTAGAAAAATATTAAGGTAACCGTATGCGATTTTCTTAGTTTTCCAAATTGTGTTAAAATCTTCTAGAAGTAGAAAAATATACATTTAACAGTAATCCTGTTGTAAAAGTGAAATATCTGACGTACTTGCGCGATTTTGTGTCTTCACTATCTTAAACCTGGTCATGTCTAGAAAATGGATGCGTTTGCTTTCAGATATTGTGTATGTATATTATATAACAAATACAGTACTAAAATGTTATTACTTTACAAAAATACCCTCCGTGATAACGCACTGCATTGTCAGTACTGCAGGCCAAATAAAACTTACTGCAATCACAAAGGTGGTGGAAATATTTTACTTTGAGCAAACCACCACCTGCTGGCTGACTATTATAACTCGGCTGGTACTGCAATGGGAATTTCAATTTTATCATAGAGAGAGATTCAACTCTCGACTGCTTTTCATTGCTCTTGACAGCAATGCAAACAAGAGCTAGCAGGTGCCATGGCATCTTCTCATGCATGTCTATATACAGACACACAAATCTGGAGTCAGCGATACACCCCGCAGCGCGTTACTGTGAGCCTCTGTCATTGGCCACGTCCTGCAGCCTGCGGAACAAGGCAGTGTGGTTCTCCTGGCACACCTCTTCGCGGAGACTCCCTGCTGTCCTCTAATGAAATGCCCCGTTTCTTGGTCGGGGTCTCCCCTGTTTTAATCATGCTGTTGATCTCTCGCAGCCTCTGCATAGGGGGGTGGAAAAATAAATAGCTGTGAGCATTTACATCTGGTTTCCCAGACTACAACTGGCACTGATTTTTGGACAACCTTACCCTTAGGTAGTCAAAGAGTAGTGCTAATCGGGGTTGGAGCCCTGAAATTACCTTTAAAAAATAAATAAATAATACGTCTGTTTCCCCTACTGTACATGATGTATAAATTACTGTCAGCTGCTACGGAGTTTAAGCAAATGCAATTAAGTGCTGCTTCATATTTTCTACCAATTTTGTTTTTGAAGCGTCAATTGGAATAACAGCACATAATTGACATACCCACTGTATTGAGAGCCCTCATTTAAAAAACATTAAGTACCACGTACATTTTCCTTTGAAACAATCACAACACAGGCTGTATGTTACATTAAGAAAATTAGAGTAAGTTAGCATAACAATTAAAAGAAAAAAATAAAATAACAGGTAGGAGATGCCAGTTAAAAATGCTCCAGAAAATTACAAAGTAGCCTGTCCTCTGGTCTCCAGAAGTGCTACACTCTGGCTGCATACCTTGGAGGGGCTGCTGCTGAAGTAGTAGAATATCTTGTCCCTGGGAGACAGGCCACCTCCGTTCTTGTGAGGAGAGATGTAGACGGAGTGGTGCTGGGACAGGAGGACTCGCCGAGGGGAGCCGGTGCGCAGAGAGGGGTAGGGCGACAGGGGAGGAACTTCCGCCTGCTGTCGCACAGAAACAAGAGGCAAGGAAGACTGAGATTAACAACTGCAATGTGCAGGTGCCTGGCCGGCGGAGGACCTGAGCGCTCATGTGTAAAGCATTGAATTACAGAGTGGTAATAAAGCCACTGGTCCACAAAGCAGGGAAACTCGTGGTAACCTTGGGGTTCTGTAGCCAACGTCCAAAAGTGTGAAAACAGTTACAGAAGTTCCTTTTTTTTTTTGTTGGACTTTTTATGATTGTCATTTGAAGAATTTACCCTTTATATTCCCTTATTTGCTCATTTGAAGGGTGGTTTTAAAAAAACCAAAACAAAAACACCAAAACATACATTATGCAAGTTGCAAGTTTCTCTTTTAAAAGAGGGACATTCCAAATGTCTTTTCAACAGAGATTTTTACCCCAGCTGTGACGTTGCCATTGGGGGAGTACCGCAGTGCAAACTCGCGGATCTCTTTGATGTAGATGCTGTTGTAGAACTGGATGAGGTCGCCTCGCTCCTCCTCCTCTATGTCGCTGTTGGCTCCAGTGAGGCGTGTGGGCGTGGGGGGGGCACTGCTGGGTTGGGGGACGGGCAGCGTGCTGCTGGAGCGCATGAGGACGGGGCTCGAGTCTCTACTGGCTGCAAAACAGGAGGACAAACGCACATTATTCAAGCACAGTCGGGGGATCTGTTAAAATGTTTGTTTCTTGTTGAGCTGCGTGTGATCTGTTGCAGCATGCCGCACGTGAAACTGACACTTTTGATTGTCCTGAAAGCACGTCTGCTCAATCTAAATATTCAGAGTCCCGTTTTAAGGCACTTACTTTTGTCCTTGCTGGCACCGCTGGGGGAGTTCTGACGCACGCTGCCATCGCTGCTCCCAGAGTTCCGTCTCCTTCGTCCCTTTATCAACACGCTTCTGTACACCTGCAGCAACAAACAGGACAGCATCAGCACAGCATCATTCCTCCACTGCTCTGCAGTGCCATGTTACGCTTCACTTCCAAGCGAGTCCAAGAAAGTCCTGCTGGGTTAAAACACCTTTTTGAACCAAATTATCTGCTAGCCTTATAATATGGTCCCAAGTCCATAACTTGTCCTGTTTGAAGCCCAAACGCCTTGTGGGCACGTACACAGAATCAAGGCAAAATATGACATTATACTTAAGTTCTAAGCTAAGGTATTTTACTAGAACGAAAACCTGCAGTAAACTGAACGTATTTTGCATTGTGAAGATACCGTATTACACATTAGGACAGTTTTCACAAATCAGTTAGAAAAAGCTAATAAATAAGAAATAAAAAAAGGCTAAAGCTGTGGATAAGTCGCGCTTGCACTTCATGAAGTACGGTGGAAACACCTTGTGAAGCTTGAAAGGAATGCCTGCGCACAGCCAGCGATGTACAAAAACTGTTTTACCAGGTTTCCTACTATAGGTGCCAGCGATGTGGAGCCAAAAAAAACGAACTGCAAGGGCAGTAGTGTCGGTAACAGAGGGAACATTGCTTTTGTGCTGGAGAGGGGAGACGATCGGTGGAAAGAAGGTCATAGTTTGCTAAAAGATTCTGCTAAAAACATGCAGTTAGAATTCAATCTGCATTTGAATTAAATTATGTTGCTATTTACTGTTAGCCAGAGGAGCAGCCATGACCTTGTCCCTTTTTTTCTGCGTCATAGACTTAAAACGTTGCCATAGCAGATACCCATCTAACAGAGAATGAAGCTGTAAATGTTTCAACGCCGACTGTGAGAAGTGATGTAATCTGGGCAACAGAGGATCGACTCTAGAGCAGGAGAGCCAACACTGGCTGGTGGAGTTTAGATATTCCTCCTCTCACTCCATGACCAACGCATTCCTTAAAGTGCTCCACTTGAGAGCACCATTCAGCCCTTTAGCAAAATCAAAGAAGCCAAAGCAGGGGTCTTAAGGGGTCTGCTGCAATGCTGGAGGGTTGCTGGTAAAAATAAGTGAATGCTCAATGGGCCACACGGCCTCTTGTCTCTCCTAGTGTTTCTTGCTCCCTCTCGGTCATGTCAGTTTCTACACAGAAGAGACAATAGGAGAGACACTCACGCTGCTGTTGGCCTGAGGCTGAGTCCTGTAGCACTTCATGATATTCTGAAATGACTTGTCCTCCTTTGTCACCTGCAGAGACAGTAATGGATCGATCATTAACGACATGGTGACGGCCACCGCAGAAGTCAGATCGTAATACTTCATGTGTAGGGTTTCTCTTGTTGCTATATAAGGCTGTTCAAAGAAAGACTGAAGTACAACTAAACATTAAAAAAAAGCTTTTAACACAGAGATAAGATGCACTGGAATTTGATGGCGATTTCTCTTGTGTGATCTATATATATATATTTCCATACCTTCGTCATGACGTATATAGCGCACATAAGCAGTTGGTCCAAATGGCGGTCAACCATGAGCTCGGTACAGTGGACGAGGGAGAACTCGAAGCACGTCCAGATCTTTCTCCTCAGATGGTCTGAAATATCCAGCTTCGCACACAGGTCTCTCAGGCGCACGCTTGCCAAATGGTAAACCTGTTTAGAAAGAAAGCAAACAATGAACTACAAGATGGAAATGTTTCTCTAAACATTGGGAAGTAATTGGTAGAAAATATGAAGCAGCATTTGCTGAAACTCCTAGCAGCTGACAGTAATTTATATGTCATGTACAGTAGGGGAAACAGATGTATTATGTATTTCTTTTTTAAAGCTCGTTTCAGGACAACAACCCTGTCAGCGGGGTCTACTGAATGGATCAAAAAGGGTGGCAGATCTGAACGTCAGGGTCCTTTAAATCCCTTCCTTTCTGTGGATGAGTTGTTGGATTTTTTCATAACACATTTCAATGATCTCAGTGGTGGTATTTAGATACTGATTTAGTTCAAGTGAACTTCCACCGCTGTGTGTGAATTCACAAGGTAGTACTGCCAACGAACCAAACTGCATTTGCTAAAAATCATAATAATATGGGATTTGAAAGTGAAAGCGTGAAGGTGGTACCTTCCTGAAGAAGAGCGACAGGGAGCCGGTCCTCCTGGGTTTGGTGCTGGCCGGGCTCTGTTGGCTTTTCTTCTGCTGCTGTCCTGTAGACAGGGCCACCGGTCCAGCCACCTGCAGGGTGGAGCCTGTGATCTGCTGCGTGTTGAGAGTGCCGGCCAGGGTCTGAGCGCTCAGGGGCTGGGGCTGCCCGCTCACACTCACTTGGACAGGAATAAAGGTGATTCCTCCATTCTCGTTAGCTATACCTGCAACGACATTAGCTGCTTAGGGGTTTTTTTGTTGGCGTGTTTTGCTTCTTTATTAAATAACATGGTGCAGCAATATGTGGTTCTACAAAATGCTCTGTGATTCCTGATTGTTACCTTGTACGGGTATTGTTACAGTCTGCCCATTGTTGGCGGTGACGGTAGCTGTCGCCATGGTGACCACTGTCTGCCCAGGTACTGGAGTGATGGAGACGGTGTCGCCTGCCCTGCTCTGCACCGGCACTGTGTTCACTAGGGGTGGCTGGGAGACTCTCACCAGGCCACCGGCATCGGGATTACTGTCAGCGTCCACAAAGAGCTTCCTCCGGGCAGTCCCTGCTGCTGGGGAGCTGTAGCGCTCGTGCAGACTCGCGGGAGACGGGGAGGCGGCTGCTTGGCAAACCAATAAAGAATGATTAACAGATTTCAAATTCTGTTGGCATCAGAAATGTAGCTTGCTTTATTTATTTATTTATTTATTTATTTAATAAAATGCAGATGCACTGAACACTCATTGTATTTAAATATACTAACATAATATACATATATATATATATATATATATATATATATATATGACACACACACACACACACACACAGTAGACGCTCGTTAGTAGTAACATAACGGTGCCCTTTGCTATGTTGCTCTTAAAGGACGTCTGAACAAAGGCAGTCTGCTTTTTCTGATACTTAAAACAGCTACAGTACATGCTACATTCTTTTCAAGTGTATTTGTAGCTAAGACACTTTCTAAAACATCTCTAAAAAAAACAAAAATCAAACTCATCCTCTACCGGTACGTTTATTTTCTTTACTTTTTTAAATGTAGGTCACATGTTTACAGATACAATATTATTGTCATTATGAAGGAAACAATGCTGAACTGCACAAATAGATACTATTACATGCACTTCTCTTTGTATTTTCTGCTAGTTGCAATCACGGCAAAGCAAACAAGTTTTTTTTTTGTTTTTTACACATTTCGGAAAGAAAACGCTGGAATGATCAAGCAGAGAACGAATTTGCCTTGTACAACAAACTGATAAGCGCACTGTACAGACGTTTGGGTGCATTCGTGGGCGATTAATGGAAGTTTCACAGTATCTGCTGAGGATGTGACATCACAACGACATCAATGTTGCTACGTACCCTTCCCAGCACAGTCGGCATGGATCTCGTTCACCCTGCTGGGGGTCAGAGGGGAGCTGGTGGTACTGGGTCCCTCTGGACTCTCAAAATGCTGGGATGGCATCACCTGAAGAACACGAACACAGTTACTGGGGTGCATGCAGTGTGCAATTCTGCTAGAGTGGGGCTTAATTTAGTGGTAGTTCTGGAATCCTTTTGACAGAGATGCAGCAGCTGAGTGATATATACTGTTCAACTATAAACGGATCAGTAAATAAAAGGTGTCTTCTAGAACGGCTTGCACTGTTTGTGTGTATGTGTGTGCATTGGTGTTGGTGTCTGTGTGGGGGTGTGTTGCGGGACAGACAATGTCCTGGCACTGTGTAATCAGGTGCCTGCGTGTAGGTGAATGTCTTGTGGTGTCTGTGTGGGTGTGCGTTGCAGGCGAGACACTGACCTCCTCGCAGGCTGGCACTCTGTTCTTGACCCCGCGCACGCTCTCCCACAGAGGGGAGTCCTGTCTCCAGGCCATGCTCTCCAGGACCTGCTCCTCCACCTGGTTCAGGTGCTTCACCACCTCTCTGATGAGCCCATCCTCCGTGCGGATCAGGACCTCGATCACCTGCCAAGCAAACACACACTAAGGGACCCGATCGGCACGGGCAATCACAGTGTACACTTATTACAATTCAAGATCTCTGCAACACTTTACTTTGCAGGGACTCGAGGGTTGTGCGGTGGGGTTTACATGTATTTATTTATAATAATAATAATGATGATGATGATCATCACAGTGAGGATTTGAAATTGTAAATGCTGGTGCTGCAGTACAGTTCACATCCGGGTTGCTCCAGTTACCTTATAGAAGTGATATGGCGGCAGGTCGAAGATTTCAATGACCCAGGGGAAGTCTCCCGGGGGGCGATATGAGAAGATGACAATCTCAAGGCAGCAGACAAGGAGGGACCTGTGGAATACGTCCTGCTCCAGGATCCCCTGCAATTCACATCATTGTAGAGAATTCAAGTCAGACACAATTCGGTAGGTGCACTTGCTAGCGTGACAGACATGTACGGGTATTAAAAGTGGCAGTGATGTGTGTTAGCGATGTGGAGAATTCATAACGGCTGCTATATTAGACTCCTGAGCAGCTGCTTTGGGCCTGAGACGCCAGTTAAAGGCGATCAAAGAAAAGCATGACAGTTAGCAGTCCACGCATGTGTCTGTTTTTTTGTAGAACTTTTAAAACGCTTTATCCAGAAGGGGTAAACAATCCCTATACTCTGTACTTACAGACAGGTCTGTGTCCCCTAACCTCTTCTTTTCTTGATTAATGACCCCTTCCAGTATTTTATAGTAAAGCACTTCTGCCAGACGGAAGCGTTTCACAGCAATGTCTGAAACAAATACAAGAATAGCAAATAAATAAAAAGGGATACAGAAAATATATCAAATCTGATGCACGTTTTATCACAATTGAAAAAAGAAGTTGTTCTAAAACTGCCATAAAAATAATGCAAGTCATGCTACTAACCTTTTGAAAGACCTGAATACTCCTCACTAGATGTGCTATAATGTTGGCAGAATACTTCAAACATTTCCTTCAGTCTGAAAGCGATGGACTGAGAGGGGTCTCTTGAACACGTTCTGCCAACACAAGAGGTACATTTGGGTAAATTGCACATTGAAATAAAAAATAAAATAAAATAAAAAAAAAACAATCAAAAGAGATGTAAAACTGCCACATTCTTTCTTAATCTCTTCAACCAGGCAATACTTAACAGTAGTGTAATGTTATAAAACCAATGGTATTAAACAGGACTCTTTAAAAAGCGTTCTGAGTGTATTAATGATGGTGTGCATTCTCGAAGACGGTGGTTCTCAAACCGTTTTGTTGGCCTCAGAGGAAAGGTGCTCCCTCCAGCCCAGTCCAGGCTTGAGTCATTCTACAAAGGCAATTAGGAGAACTACGCTACTGGTATTCCCTGCTCTGTGTGGTTGGACAGTCTGCAGCAATGCCAGTCCAGCACTGAACACATAACGGAGGCGCTCGCCCTCACCTGAGAGTCTGCAGCAGGGTTTCACTGGGCCCCTGTTTCAGTCCTGTCAGGATGCTGTGTAGGCGGCCCACGCTCTGCGTTGCCGTGGAAACCGGGGTTTGGGAAACGTTGCTTTCCTTTATGTAACTGCGGCCGGTAAGTGGTGTTGAGACTCGGAGGGCCTTGGACTTGAAGAAAACAAGGACTAATTCAGACTCTCCGACAAGGCAAGGCTTTCTCATTCCCTGATGTTTACGTAATACCCGATCACCCACAGAAAGAAAAATATGCAAATCTACTGCTTTACAAATCCCCCACTTGATAAACAAAGGCTATGTGAAGCCTGCCATTTTAAAATACAGCAGGGCTTGGTGGAAATATTTCTAAGGTGATGTCCTACAGCAAAGGCAGACGCCAACACATTAAAAAGCACATAAGAAGCCAGCAAATTAATTAATTCAACTGTTTCTGAGACCCTGACACCATGACCCTGTCTCCTCACCTTGTGGAGATGTGGCTGGAGGCCGTGTCTGCCCTGACCGCGCTCTGTAGGGTCCATGTCCAAGGCGGAGTGCCTGTACGTGCTGGGGGTTCCTATCTCCTCATTGGTCTCTTCTCCCAGGAATATCCTCTCATCTAAACTCCCCACCGACAGCACATACTCCTCGTAGGCCCGGTTTAGAGCTTTGCTGTGGCAGAGGAAACACACACACACGGGTTAGTAAGCTTTGCTTTCAATTACCTTTTTTTTATTTACAGGTATTCCACTCAACTTTTAAAACAAACCTGCCTGGCAATGTATCATCCTGTTCTTATGAATGTTTTACTGTCTCATCTGCTAGCATGTTTATGTAAGGGGATTGAACACAGCCAGTTTGTTTTGTCTATGATTCTACTTCACGCTTGTTTGGGTTACTGCGTTGAGATTAGCGCCTTTCCAAATACATTAACTACAGTATTATTATTTTTTTCTTCTGTTTGAACACAAGAATCGCATTTGAGGAGAATCTGTTTTGTTTTGCACACCCCCTGCACCAGTTCCAGGCTGGCTCCAGAGCTGAGGGAGACCCCCTGCTCCAGGTCCAGAGCTGAGGGAGACCCCCTGCTACAGCTCCAGGCTGGCTCCAGAGCTGAGGGAGACCCCCTGCTCCAGTTCCAGAGCTGAGGGCGACCCCCTGCTCCAGTTCCAGAGCTAAGGGAGACCCCCTGCTCCAGGTCCAGAGCTGATGGAGACCCCCTGCTCCAGTTCCAGGCTGGCTCCAGAGCTGAGGGAGACCCCCTGCTCCAGCTCCAGGCTGGCTGCAGAGCTGAGGGAGACCCCCTGCTCCAGCTCCAGAGCTGATGGAGACCCCCTACTCCAGCTCTAACTTACTAATGTTCTAACTAAATTTACTGTCTAATTTGTTGTCTTGATTTTTTCAAACTTGTATAATAAGGTTGAAGATCTTATATGCTAATTCACTAGCATGCTGTGCTGTTCTCTTGGAGTTGTGGGTTCAAATCCAGCTGATTTGTATCTTTATTTTCAAAGACTTGGATAATTTTATATAGGCAATGAAAAAGCAAGTTTGTTCATGGAAATGAGATGGCACAGTAGGCTAATTCACTAGCATGTGATGCTGTTCTCCTTGAGGCACTAGGTTCAAATCCTGGTGATTCTTTCCTTTATTTTCAAAAAATGGTTTAATTGACATTATATAGTCAGTGTGAAACACCACTTTCCTGTGGGAGGTGGTGATGCATTGGGCTAATCCCATGGCCGCCTCTCCCTGAAGACTGCAGTTTGAATCCAGCTCCAGGAGGTGAGTTCCTGAGGTAAGTAATGAGGTTGGTTGTGTTTCCACAGATGGAGAAGGAGGAGACCTGCCCTGCAGAGGGAGGAGAGGGTAGAAGGGAGTCTGCCTGAGAGAAAAGGCAAACTGTATTTTTCTCCACATGCAAGTCTGTTCTAAAGACTTATATTTTATGCATTCAACAATTCAGTCCTCATTTTATTATTAAAGAGACTTGTGCATGCAAGTGAAGAAAAGTACAGTTTGCCGCCTTCCCCTTCTCTTAGACAGCAACATCCCCACTTTGCACTCTCCTCCCTGGCATGGCCAACCCTTAAAGAGTGTCCGCAGCGTCTTGCTGGTTCAGCCTGTATCCGATCCAGCTTTCTAACGGCTCCTGTTTTCTAAAAGCCTTTTCTAGTGCGCTGTGCATCTGGTTCAGCCAGCACCCTGGAAACCCCACTGACCACAAAGCTTTCCTGCCACTATCCTTCACCTGCACTTTTCCACATGAGCAGATCATCTCTGTAGAACCAACAACTGCTGACTGATGGCCCTTTTCCAAGAGCAACTCTTGTGTAAGGTTCATTTGCTGTTCAGTTGCTGCATTTTTCATCTCTTGTTTTAAACTTTGCAAGTCTCTGTCGATACAAAGCAAGCTCAGCATATTCTATTTATTTGTTTGTCATTTCCTGATACTGGCTGTGGTCTGCAAATAGGAAAGCAATGCAGAGTGTTTGCAGGTTGACTGCTGATAGAAATGACTATGGTAAGGATTAAACTTTCTACATAGTGTACAATATATTTTATATATATAAAAAACAGAAGCACACAACAAAAAACGCTTCACTCTTAATGTTCTCACACAGTCCTTGTTTTTTTTTTTATCTGTAATATACTCACAAACTATCTCCAAAGTTTCCTGGATCTAAGAATCCTGAAAGATTTTCTTCCTTTCCTTTTAAAATCTATAGGTTGAGACAGAAGACACATATTAGACATGTTATTCATCTAAACACCTGTATCAAAACCAGTTACTGCATCTTATTAATATAATAGGGACAGTACGGTGGTACCATGTTAACAGTCCTGGATATATTTAACTACTGAAGACAGAACCATGTCTCAGTCTGTCTACACATCAGCTTTGTGTACATCGTACAGTAGAGAAGGAGCTGATGTGACTAGTCTAAATTCTGCATCACTCAATCTCTCAGAGTCCACTACGTGCCACACACTGTGGTAAACACTACATATACATGCCTGCAAATTGGTTTCATGTTGATGTCTTTGTGGTGGGATCCCAAATAAGCAGTGATCTCCAATACCCATAGATAATAAACCATGAAAACCGGAGCCGTCTCACTTACTCTAGTATGTATCAATGTACTTAAACCAGTGCTCACATATCAATCAATATCAACAATTACAAACATTCCAATTGAAATCTGAAGCAGAGCAGCCATACCTTTTTATTAAACAGTTTTTTGATGAAAGGTTTCCAGAAGTGCTCTTTAATCCCTTTAGCCTCCAACACCAAGCCGTCATGCAGACTACACAGCTGCTCAATGATGCACACCGCCTCTGAGGGAGCCTTATAGTCCTTACTGTGAAGGTCTTCAGGGAGCCCTGAAAACAAAGGTAACAGCGATGCTGAACTGCACTCCAGTACTATAGGAAAGAGAGCTCCACTGAACACTGCACAGCGCTCCAGTACTATATGAAAGAGAGTTCCACTGAACACTGCACAGCGCTCCAGTACTATAGGAAAGAGAGCTCCACTAAACACTGCACAGCGCTCCAGTACTATAGGAAAGAGAGCTCCAGTGAACACTGCACAGCGCTCCAGTACTATAGGAAAGAGAGCGCCACTGAACACTGCACAGTAACTAACACTAATAAAAGCAATATATTTCCTGCACAAACTACACACTCCTGCAGCCACAACAGTTTAGAAGAAACAGAGTCTCACCTGACAATCCTCACTTTCTCTGGCAGAGTGTGATAGCAGGAACACATCCTGTACACAGCACAGTAACACACATACCTTTCTGGAGTGCTCGGAACCACTGCTTGAAAACGACTGCAATTTACACTGCTGACTCAATGGAAACTTCCTCCCTCCCCCTCTCCCTCCCTCCCTACTAATTATTCACAGATGTCTTCGTTATCAAGCCAGTTTACAGACTTTCTTCCTCACTGGCTGGTGCCCTGGTGATCAGACACTTTGAGGTTTGAGCAGGAGATATTTATCAGAAGTCTTTCAAATCTCCACCTCCTGAAGCTGGCAGTGTAGCAAGAACTCCACGGGAACTGTGCGCTTTTACAGCAGGACTCATTTCAACTTAAAATACTGTACAAGTGCAGAGTTGTTAACCCTTAATCAACTTACTATAGTACACCTGCAAATAACTAACAGCAACAATACGAATCCAAAACTAATTTCACCATTGAAGAAACTGACAAAGACTTCCAGTCACAATGTTTACTAAAAATATCACCACTGAATGCTTTATAGTTTTTAAATGGCAGGCAGGCAAAAAGAGCACGGTGCTGATCTACACAGCACAGCCATAATGCAACATGTTTTTTTTTATTTTTTTTTTAAAGCTAACAGTACGTGAAATGCCACATTGGACCTTCTTTTAAATGTTCATGATGCACTCTGCGCATGCAGTACTGCACTGTATAAATTAGTCAGCACTCGGGGTCACACCATAAGGACAGCTCATGTAAAACTCAGTGAAATAAGAATGTGCTCACCTTTAAAGCTGGGATTCAGCAGATCCTTCCGATTGGTGCAGAGCAGAGTGGTCCCATACACCAGATCCAGTGCACACAGCAGGAGATGGTAGGAGTTCACCAGGTCATCACTGATCATAGGGAAGTTCCCTGGAGCAGAGGAGGAGAACACATTCTAGAACTCATTTAGAATGTCTGGAGCAGGTGAGCTGGCATCAGGAATCTCAGTCCTGAACTGCAGAATTCGTTTTTCAAACTTTTCAGATAAGTACTCTACTCCACACTGGTGCTGCTGGCTGACTGAACTGTCCATCTATACCTCTGAACACTTTCAGAAAGCGTTATCAAGGTGCTCTATACAAGCTTTCATTAACCCAAGCTTTGTTTCTAGAATGCACAAGGAAAGCAACTGACTCCTCACAGAACGGTCACAACATCAACAGAACAAAAACAAGATTCTAGCTCTGTGGTCCTACTGCTCTCACTGGTCATTTTAAAAGACATGTGACCAAAAGATCCTGCTGCTGCTCATGCTGAAATAGTTTTGTGGTTAATGTGGGCTGACGTGATACAGGCAGTGTGTGATACAGACTGAACTCTCCCAGTCACAAAAACAAATCCCAAGATGAATCCTGAATCCCCCAGACAAACAAACAATGCCTTTCACATGCTCACAAGCGCACACACACACAGACACACACAGAGACACACAGGCAGGATGTGTGTGTGTGCAAGCTCATATTGAAAGTGCATATATTATTTTCTAGGACACAAAAGCCAGTTTTAAAAGCTTCCTGCTCAAGTGTACCATCTGCACACAAACGCCAACGACAAACTATTACAAAAAAAAAAAAAAAAAAATCATCTGAATAGAAAACAGTACAACAAACATGCACAAAGGTCACTTTGTCTCCCTTATAATTCTTCCTTCACCAGTCCCACGGCAATTCACTGTTTAAAACCTCTGCATACTCCACATCCCTTATAAACTGTTAAGATAATGTAGCCAAAATGGCTACACAAGCTGCTGAATTGAAATATTGTTTTGCACATATTTTTATATTTATTGATTTATTTGTATTTAACAACAAAAAACTTGCAAGAATGTACGAGCAAGAATGTACTGTATGGTCTCAAAAGTTAATGTATAAATGAATTATATATATATATAAATAGAAAAATATGCATAAAAAGTAACTATTTATTTTAATCAATGCAAGATCGCAACTAAAAAGAACACAAAACTTAATTATGCAAACAAGTCCTAAAATTACATTTTAAGAAATGTGTCTTTTTCTGTTTTTTTCCTGTCTATGAATGAATAGCCTTTCTCCTTTCTCAGAAGAAGCAGCAATCACAAGCAGAATAAAAAATGATATGACTTCTACTTACTGTTGTGATCTAACAGAGCAATAAAAAGCAGCGAGCTTGCAGTGTTCTCATGGGTCAGTGCAACAGCAGAGGAAGCTGCACCCACTGGCCTGCAGGCCTGCAGGCACCTCTCTGACAGGCAAGCTTAGACTTGTCATGTATGCCTGGTTGCTATGATAAGAAATGGAGTCTGATAGGAACCATCAGCAAGCACAGCCATCGAGGCAGTATACACAGAGGGGGGGGTTCTGTCACCAGGGAGTTTTAAACAGAGTTTTAAACATGTCACTCTTTGAGATGAGAGCGTAAACTGGGCTGTTCTCACTGTATTGTAAAAGAGGTATTGACAAACAGCTTGATTTGGTAATTATTATGGAGATGTACAATAAATGTTATTTACTGTATGCAGTTTGTGCTTTATGAATCTGGTCAAATTAGTTAAAAAAAAACAAAAAAAAAAAACCGTAAACCTTATCAGTGTGAAAGTGAATATTAACAAGCACTTTCATTGTAGTGTAACTTGTGTATAATTTTTAAAAAGAAAAAAAAAAAAAACAGTATTCACTCTGAAGACATCTACATCTGGCAGAGGGTAAGCAATTTCATTAATCAAGGGTATATTAGGGTATATAAGCGCTATACACCAGCGAGTGGGAAGGAGAGAATGATTGCCACTCATTAAATACAGGGAGCACATGGCCATCCTTACATCACAGTGTTTCCTTACCTCACAGTCCTGGGTTTCCAGTGTCTTCTTACCCATGCAACACACCGGGCAGTTTTGTGGGAAAGTGCCCAACGCAGTTAACAATTTATTCCACTAACTCTCTCAACTCTCGTCTCCATCTGAAAAGATGCAAACCCGTGCAAGCCCCAGCGCACACAGTCAGTGCTGGCTACAGTAGGGCTATATGTGAACCTCCTGGAAAACACTGCCCGAGCCCTGAACCTCTCAGCTGGAGTCAGCTGCTGCTGCAGAAACAGCCTGGAAATGTCACTCAACAATCAAGCCTTCAGCTGCATTTTCCAATGCAAAAGCAACAAAGCCATGACACCCTAACCCCAGTGCCCATGCTGAGGGGACAGCACTCCTGCAAACACTCATTACTGAGGAACCCTAGAAAGGGCTTTGCTTCACCCGCTGCCAGCTTGTTTCAAAGCGACCTCTAGCCGACACAATAATTCCATAAATCTCCCCTGTGGTGCACTTCCATTCGCTTCATGCAGCTTTTAAAAGAATCACGCGAAACAGCAAACTGAGAGCCTTCTTCCTAGTGTACTACCAGATGCAGTGTTTAAAATGACAATGCATGTAACTGAGAGCCTTCTTCCTAGTGTACTAGCAGATGCAGTATTTTAAAACAACAATCCAATGTTTACTATCATGAATAAACGACAGCATGATATTCATAAATCTATTCCAGACGGTTGTTAAACAGCGAGACTATGAATACATCGTCAGGAAACTGTTATTCTTTCAATAGCTCATAGCATACTGGAGCTATTCCACGAATGAGGGTGAGTGAAATAAACACAGCCCTCCAGGAACATTCATGGTGCAGTATAGTGTATGAAGAAGAAAGTATATGTAACCCGAAATCAAACAGTTCCATTGGGAGAAAAAAGTACTTTTCAAGCTTTAGATACTGAATGTTATGCTTCGTGCTCCACGAATCGCAATATTATAATGTGCTTCATGTCCTTATCTTATTAGGCAAATCAGAAACGCTAAGCAGCTCGCTTACCTTTAGCATGTACAAACAGGATCCAGCAAAAGTTAAAAAGTTCAGACACTGTGCAGGGCTGACGCCTGTGGAACACAGAAATACAATGAGTGCTGCTTCCAGGGTTTCATTAACAGACACAAGCAAGTCTCAGTACAGCACAAACACTACTTTTCAAGTTTTTCCATCCCACATTCAGAAGACTTACTTTTTCTTATATTTTAGAATATAATATGTATATTTTAATTATATATATATATATATATATATATATATATATATATATATACAGTACTGTGAAAAGTTTTAGGCAGGTGTGAAAAATGCTGTAAAGTAAGAATGCTTTCAAAAATAGACGTGTTAATAGATTATATTTATCAATTAACTAAATGCAAAGTGAGTGAACAGAAGAAAAATCTAAATCAAATCCATATTTGGTGTGACCACCCTTTGCCTTCAAAACAGCATCAATTCTTCTAGGTACACTTGCACAAAGTCAGGGATTTTGTAGGCATATAGTCAGGTGTATGATTAAACAATTATACCAAACAGGTGCTAATGATCATCAATTCAATATGTAGGTTGAAACACAATCATTAACTGAAACAGAAACAGCTGTGTAGGAGGAATAAAACTGGGTGAGGAACAGCCAAACTCAGCTAACAAGGTGAGGTTGCTGAAGACAGTTTACTGTCAAAAGTCATACACCATGGCAAGACTGAGCACAGCAACAAGACACAAGGTAGTTATACTGCATCAGCAAGGTCTCTCCCAGGCAGAAATTTCAAGGCAGACAGGGGTTTCCAGATGTGCTGTCCAAGCTCTTTTGAAGAAGCACAAAGAAACGGGCAACGCCGAGGACCGTGAGACGCAGTGGTCGGCCAAGGAAACTTACTGCAGCAGATGAAAGACACATCATGCGTGCTTCCTTCGCAATCGGAAGATGTCCAGCAGTGCCATCAGCTCAGAACTGGCAGAAAACAGTGGGACCCTGGTACACCCATCTACTGTCCGGAGAAGTCTGGTCAGAAGTGGCCTTCATGGAAGACTTGCGGCCAAAAAGCCATACCTCCGACGTGGAAACAAGGCCAGCGACTCAACTATGCGAAAACACAGGAACTAGGGTGCAGAAAAATGGCAGCAGGTGCTCTGGACTGATGAGTCAAAATTTGAAATATTTGGCTGTAGCAGAAGGCAGTTTGTTCGCCGAAGGGCTGGAGAGCGTACACGAATGAGCGTCTGCAGGCAACAGTGAAGCATGGTGGAGGTTCCTTGCAAGTTTGGGGCTGCATTTCTGCAAATGGAGTTGGGGATTTGGTCAGAATTAATGGTCTCCTCAATGCTGAGAAGCACAGGCAGATACTTATCCATCATGCAATACCATCAGGGAGGCATCTGATTGGCCCCAAATTTATTCTGCAGCATGAAAACGACCCCAAACATACAGCGAAGTCATTAAGAACTATCTTCAGCATAAAGAAGAACAAGGAGTCCTGGAAGTGATGGTATGGCCCCACAGAGCCCTGATCTCAACATCATCGAGTCTGTCTGGGATTACATGAAGAGAGAGAAGCAACTGAGGCTGCCTAAATCCACAGAAGAACTGTGGTTAGTTCTCCGAGATGTTTGGGCTAACCTACCTGCCGAGTTCCTTCAAAAACTGTGTGCAAGCGTACCTAGAAGAATTGATGCTTGATGCTGTTTTGAAGGCAAAGGGTGGTCACACCAAATATGGATTTGATTTAGATTTTTCTTCTGTTCACTCACTTTGCATTAGTTAGTTGATAAATATAATCTATTAACATGTCTATTTTTGAAAGCATTCTTACTTTACAGCATTTTTTCACACCTGCCTAAAACTTTTGCACAGTACTGTATATATATATATATATATATATATATATATATATATATATATATATATATATATATATATATATATATATATATATATAATATTTCATATGTGGTTTGTATCTCATTATCCTTTTTATCACAGTAACTCAAACACTGTTAAGGTGCTCTGGTAATTAGAGCTGGAGAGCCATGAATGTATTCAGGTCAGGCCACCTTAACCAGAAAATTGAATTAAACACAATACTTAAGTAATTGCAACTTAGAACAACTCAGAATGATTGCAAACATCTTAAAGAGGATAAATACATATAACTGGAGTTTGACAAAATAGTTTGTATTTTGTTCATTTAAAATTGCAATATTTGAAAACCGATAAAAACATGAATCAAGAAAAGAACATGCAATTGGAAGTTCTAGATCCTTCGACCCGTCTTTAATGACTGTAAAGGACAGCAGTGTCATGAAGCTTGCCGCAGCTCAGTACCTTTGTTTCCGGCTCCGCTGCTGTCTGGGCGGATCCTCCTGGGAATCTCGGAACACATCCTGGAATATGGGGAGGTACTTCTTGTAAAGGGCTGCAGACACAGTGAAGTCCCGCTCCAGCTTCTCAGTGCGCTGACGGAATTCCTGGGAGAGACCTGCCATGTCTTCCCATTTCCTCATCTTACTGAAAAACTCAATCAAGCTGATGAAAGGAGAGCAGAGAAGAGACACGGTGAAATCAACAGCTGCTGTCTTTAAAGCAATGAATGTAGATTCATATCCAAAAATGTCCCCAATATAATGCAATTCATCCAGTGGAAATTGCACATTTTCTTTGTTTTCTTCCTTATAGAACAGTGGATGTCCTATTACAAAACTTGAATTAAACAACCTCAAAGCCAAGTGCATCGATGTTGTGTTTTATTCATTTTATAACAACATTACTTTAATAAAAACAATAATGAATAAATGGTGTAAGACTTTGCACTGCAGCAAAACATTTCAAAGCATAATTGGAAAACGAATCGCCCGGTTGATATTTACCTCTGTTCAGAGAAGCGTAGGATTCTCGTTAAAGACACATAGTTCCCTTCAACTGTGCCCTTGCTTACTGTTGGGACTGCCTTTCTGCATGCAACATACAAGGCACACGCGAGCCAGTGCAGCTCACTACCCTGCAATGGCAGAGCAAAGGAAACAAAGTGTGTTAGTAACACAGAATCAGAGCTGCCAGGATCATGAACAACAAACCTGTGTGATCTCCTGCACCCTCTGCATGCACATGGCAACACGGAAGTGTGACGAAGCCCAAGGACTGACACCTCCATATACTGTATACACCCTCTGCATGCACATGGCAAAATAGAAGTGTGACGAAGCCCAAGGACTGACACCTCCATATACTGTACCCCAGATTAGGATATTCTCAACAATATGTGGTTAAACATGTTTTAAGCTCAGCAGCTCTCTAGATACAAGTAAACATGTAGATGTTGGTAGGCTATGTAAAGACAGCTATCTTTATATACTTCAATGGAAAGATTCCACAGCATTCTTAAATACGGTTGAGCTAGAGGGATATAATATCTGATATATGCCCTGAGAATCTTTGTAACCGCATCACAAAAACAAATCAAACAAGATCACTCCATCAGCTATTAACAAAATGTCGTTTTAAAGTAAATTTCAAGCTTTTTAATAAGATGTCAATTGAGGAATGGCTAAATCAAAACATCCCGGAAAATACGAGCACCTCTGAGATGTCTACAGTCGCTGTAAGTAGTGCAGAGAGAAGTACTGTGGGACAAACTGAACCGGTTTCTTCATCAAGCTCTTCCGAAGGTCACACTGCTTCTGCTGGCCAAGTACTAGGCAACTTTCCATGAAGCATTTTTAATAACTGCTCGATATCTGGAAATATTCAAATCAATTACCAAGGAAAATATTATTATTATCATTATTATTATTATTATTATTATTATTATTATTATTATTATTACAATTGCACACTTTTTTCCCCCGATCTTAATAAATAATACTAATAATAAATATTCATTTCAGAGTGCTTATGTGGCATTATACGTGGGGGGGAGGGGGGGAACTTAATTCAGTTAAAATCAATAAAAATGATAGTTAATTGTGCTGTAACATTGGACAATACCGGGCATTATACGACCGTTTGGTTGTAATAGCGGTCTCGACTTGCCTGGTAATAATGCCTCTGTGTCGGGTCTTATTGCATAAGCACTGATTCTGATAGTTCCGCTAACTTCCCATGGAATACCCTAGCCAAGGGTCCTCACTCTTGAATAAGGAGTTTAAAGCATGCAACAGACAGGTAGGAAGCGTTGTGTGTGGGATGTGCATTTATTTATTTATTTATTTTTAACAAGGTCTTGGTTTTAGAAATCCATTCAGACAGTTCTCGTCATTTACTAAGACCTAGGGATTGGAAATCACACCCCCGTTGATTCAAATAAAAAGCCTGTCAAACAGGGTTTCGAAGATATGCACGCCGGTATCATTAAATAGCCTAAAACATTATTCTTCATGACATGTTTTGTTTGTTGTAGAGATGTTGTATCATTCATATAAAGATATAAAGGTTCAAGTTTTAGCGGAGGAAAAGTGCTTGGGGAAAATAAACATGAATGTATGCAATAAACTGCGAGCGAAGATGAAGCAGTATTTATATATCAGATCGCCAAGCCTGCTTCGATTCAATCTCATGAGCTATTCGCTGTTTTTTTTTTTTTTTGCACGCCTTTATATTTTCTCAAATCGTTAGTCTAAAGAGTAATATGAACGGGACCCCTGCGTTCACGGCAACAGCTTGCCGGTGCAGTTATTTCTGACTCGGTTATTTCGAGTTAATTTCCACAGGAAAAAAATATATACTAGAGACCAAGAAACGTTCTATTTGCTGTGAGATTCAGTTCGAAATGAAATACTGGAGCGGTGACTCGATCACATTTGCATAAGCTTGTGCCACTGTAAATTAAAAACTGGTTTCATTTTTCTATATGATATTTTCCCTCTGAAACCCCGCTGTTAAAGTTCGTAGCACAAATGCTGTATATATCTATACATTATTCACTAAATGCAATACATATATTGCGAAAAAAACGTGCTTAGGGAAGCACTAAGAATATACAATGAAATGAATGTCTTACTATGTACGACGATTCAAACCTTATGTGTGTTTCATAAACCTTTAACAGAAATAGGCTTACAATTATAACACGAATAACATTTTGAAACCATTACCTGGGTGTACCCTACTAATAAATAAATAAATAAATAAATAAATAAATAAATAATACGATTCAAATGCACTCATGTTTCTAACTAAATTCAGCACTCGATCTGTTGATGTTTTGCACAACCCGTTTTTATAATAATAATAATAATAATAATAATAATAATAATAATAAAATAATAAAATAATAATAATAATAATAATAATAATAATAATAATAATCCCATTACGCAAATGCAGCCACTAGCTAACGTGAAACGATTACAGTTGCCAGCGGACCTTTATTTGGTACTTTCACAGTCTTCAGTCCTTCAAACCCGCATTACACTGCCACAACAATTAAAAGAACAAACGACGGACTAGGTGTTTAATTAATGAATGTATTTATTGAATGGATTTCTTTTTATTTCTGCTGCACTCCCCGTTACACGTTAAGGCCGTTGACAGGTTTGTGCAGTGCCAGTAATGTATAGACATGTTATATAAGAGATATGGAGCCTACGTGCGCTAATGACATATTTTTATAGCGTTGATTCTTACCTCCAGGGTATAGTTGTTGCTTATGCTTTCGAAGCTGCCCCAGGCTTCGCTGCTAGCGGCCTCGTCCATGTTTAGGTTTCTGCAGAAATCTTCAAACCTGCGTTTGGTTCTCTGTAACGATTCTTCCTCTTCGTCGATCATTTTTTTTTTTTTTTTTTTTTAATATCACGTATGCTTAAAAACAACAGTTAACGAATAATATCACACTTCTGGTGTAGTGCAAAGGTATATATCCACTAAATCCTAACGCAGGACCGACTAAATTAGTACGATAAATGAATACTGTATCGGTTTTGAATTTACAGTACAGTATGTATTGCTGTGTTTTACAGTGTTGCCATTTAAATGTCCTTTGACTGACAGCTGCTCCGTCGGTGTCGCAACCCCTACGTTGGAAACGCGAACTGGTCAGGGCAAAGTGCCACAGCTGCGTCAGAAGTTCTGCGCAAGAGCCCTTTGTAAACAAGACTCTTGCATCGAGTTTCTGACAAAAGGCCGTCCCCTAAACGTTGCAGCGCCGGAATAGAAGCTGTGGGCGTCACTCTGCATATACTTCCTTTTGCAACTAGGTCAATAATTCTTTGTTTCAATCATGCTTTGAAGCTGCAGAGGACAGTTTTGTTTTGTAGTGTAAACACAGCCGTCCTAAGTGACCTACTCCACAGCAGTCTTTGCGTCGGCTTGGGTCTGTTTTCTGCTGTCCTGTGATGAACGCGTCTGTCCAGCCTTGGGATTCACCAGGATTTCACACGCATGCTTTACTCACCGTAAGAGACACACTTTATTTCCAAAGGTGGTCCTAGCAGAAAGGAAAAGACTGCAGGTAATCAGTAGTACTTCAAATTAACAAAGCTCATTCAAGCATGGTATGGTTTCTATGCATGGGAGAATTTTGGTGAAATTAAGACCCCTCACCCTGTAAAAAATGTGTGGGCGAAAAACCACTTCAAAAACCACTTCAAAATGCCTTTTCATTGGCCATTGTCACCTGGCCTCCAGCACATCTCATAAGGATGTGCCTCGGAACTGGTGGACTGAATGGCTTGCCAGTTAGAGAACTCTCAATTCCCAGAACTCCATTAATCTAGCCCCTTGCATTCTTTAATTCCAATCACTGACCTTCCAATTAAATGGAATTCCAGAATTCTCTTCAGTGTCTTATTGCAGGAAGCCCTCGATTTAAAACATAAGAATGCGATGTTTTACTCTGGATGCAATTGTCAGATGCAGGTTGTAAGAAAACACTTTAAAATGTACACATATGTATTTATGACCTTGTATTCAATATGTTAAATACGAATAAACTTAATGGAAACAGACAGACTTCATGGATAGTCAAAAGAATATGTTTAATAAAAATAATTAAACTTCCATTTGCTCTATAGAACTTCATAGAAAGTAATTCAATAAATTACAAATGACTTTTTTTTTTGTAAGAAGCTTTTCCTCAACTACAGAAAGCATTATTTTGACTACACAGACCACAACTTGCAAATATTGCAACTGTCCAAAGGAAAACTGGACTTCTGAGTGACTTTTCAAGATATCATCAAGCTTGGAACAAAAGATACAAATACAAGGCAAGAACACCTCATTTTCTCCAGCAACTATTTTACATAAATTATTTCCATTTAAATGATTTAACTTTGTCGTTTATTAGTGTAAATTTTCTGTTTTGCTGTAACACCGGCACACAGAAGACTATTTGCATATTGGTTGGCTGATACTCTTTCAATTCCATGTGTTTTAATTGATAGATCTCCATTATTGAGGACTTTTTAAGTCTTGATGTTACACAATGCAGCACTTGTAGTTTGTTGCTGTAGTCCGAGCACACCAAAAAAAAAATAATAAAAAGAAAGTTATTTTCATATTCAGAATATAATATCCTCATTTGATTGCATAATTTACTAATAAATAAGATTTTAGCCATACAGGGACATCATCATAGGGTTAAGGGACAGTTTTTGAGATTTTTTTTTTTTTTTTCTTGCAGGTGTCAAACTCACCAAGGTTTAGATTAGGATAAAGCCAGGCTGCTTTCGTACAGTGCCCATGGCATTTTAGACGATAAAAAAAGAAGAAAAAAAAAAGACAGGAATACAAAATACCAATTTATCTCACTTTTTTTTGTCCTCCCCACGAGTGGACGCGAGCATGTCCCAGTAGCTATACTTTTACAAAGGGCTTTCCTGCAGAAAATTAATTCATATAGACAAATACCTTCCTCAATAAGTAGTCATTTAAAGTAATTTAGACAAACGTTTTATGTTATTATAATGGATAAAAAAAAAAAAAAACATTAAGCCTCTGTCTTGAATATGACCTCATTGTGGTTGTGAACAAAGCAGAACAACGTGATAAGATTACAGGCTGCTCACACTCATAATATCAGATCAATCATTTATATTCTGTGGACTCTCAAATTGTGCAAGAATCGCATCTTTTTAATATGATACACAACTTTATTAAGATTCATTCCTTTGATAAAGCGCCCTAAGACGGTCACTGTAACACAGCCCCCCCAGGAGAAGGGAGCACAGTGCTGCACATGGCCAGTTCTGCCGGTGTCTAGACTGGGCTTCTGTTTCCGCTATCAGATTCCCCTCTTTAAAAACAGCCTTTTCCTCTTGCTTAATTGCTGCCACTTGTTCAGTTCCACATTTTGTTCACTCGTTCTTTGTAATTGCTCTTTTTCTGTGGCTGACTCTCATTGCGTAGCAGTTCAAGACCATTCCTAGTTCTGCTATGAGCTGAAGGTATTAGACACACTCCAGGAGTGAAGTCCAGTGTGTGTGTAATTGAGCTCGCAAGGCTGCCTGGAACGGCTCACACTGCTTTCAATTCAAAGCTTTACTTTTACCTCCGCTGTATTTCCTCCAATCCTCCATCTAAAACTGCACCAGACAAGCTTTGCACAGACTGAAAATTCAACCTACCAGTACACACACAGGTCGAGGGGAGAGGCTGCTGACAACAACGAGACCGCCTCTTCCACTCAGCACCACTAAATGGCACACTTAAACATGTCATCATTACACTAAAAGGGCAAAACTATCCAGAAGCCGTGTGAAGCGGAACAAGGTTTCAGTGTGTGCATTCATCAGCGCCTTTGCTTGCCTACTTACCTCCTAGTTTCTGGACAGTTTTACATTACAATATCTGATCGATACTGAAGTTGTGGATGAATTACCCTGATATTCAGAAGAGAATCGCTACACACATTTTCAATACATTTTGGTTGCTTTAGTGTCATTATGCCAAACTGAAATACTGCAGACTTTCCACAGTCAATAGGAGAGGAACTCTGAATGCAATTGCCGTTTTATGGACACTGAAGATCACATAATATTGTTTTATAATGAAGGAGGGCCTGTCTTACATTTGGCAAGGTAATAATGTAGGTTTCCTCCACTTATACTGCGCTCTCTCCACAACCTCAGAGGCACACACAGAACACAGGATACACAATTCTGCCTTTTGAATGTGACCCATGCTTTAACTTGGGTCAGTTCTTTTCTTGATGTAATATTAAAGCAAACAATGACATCGCAATTCTCCCAGATAGCTTCTCGATTCTAAATGTACCAGCTCATCATCATCATCATCATCTTTTAAATCTCTAAGCTAATGGCACAGTCACTGTACCTGCTTTTGCTCTGCGCTGCATTTGTCCTGAACTTTGTTAACTTTAGCTGAATCTGTGTATAAAAACACATTGCGGTCTGGATTTGGTGTAACAACGCATTTTGTTTCTCATATTAATGCCACTGCAGCCTAGCAAGCCCAGGGATCAGTTTAATGATGGCATACTTAATTATGCAACATAATTCATTTCCGCATTCGGCACAGCTTATAGCACTGATATCAGTGAAGTCATAGACTCATCTTCTCTACTTTTCAGTGCCCAGCCTAGATTGGGAGAGCATTCTGGAATAGAACTAAGTGCAGCCAAGGAGATACCAACATGATAGCTTGCAGGCCTTTGCTCCTTCTTGGGTAATTTAGAAGGGAGGAGGAGGAGGCCCACCACAGAACAAACAACTTACAATGAAACATGGCAAGCAAACAGCAATCTGCTAGATGAGCACGGCACTGCACAGGATTACTGTGGGGTTTTAAACCTTTCAGTTGCAAACAATTAATGAAACTGCTGTACACTTTATAATGTAGCTCAGCTGAGGTAACAAAGCCAGTTTAAATTGTCTAACTGGGAAACAGTTTTTTTTTTTATTGTACCTGAAATTGAAATATTGTCAGCAGTGCACTACAACACTAGACAGCACCCTGAGCCCCCTTCCGGTCGGAGCAATGATCTTTGGGGATCGCTCCAGTTCACTTGGGGCTTGATTTCAGATCTGACCAGGAACTCTATAGAGCAGTTAGATCTCTAATACAAATTTACTCTGCGGGCATTGAGATGAACACTAGGGACTGTTTAATCAAGGGTAGAGGTTAAAAGTGCAATTCAGATTCCATTTCTTAAGAAAAAATAAAATGTGCACAACTGTTTTCTGATCCAGTAAAATATACTGGATTCAGTTCAGTAAATTTACTCATGGTCTGTACTGCCCAGTCCAGGAAAATCCTGCGACACAAAGTGAACCAAGCCAGTAACAGAACCGGGGCGAGTCCCAGAGCAAAGGCCTCCGATCAGAAATGCTAGCCTTCATTGAGGATCTGAAGAAATGACAGCGATGAGCACAGAGATTCTACAGTTTCTGTGACACTCAATAGCTGCCTGAGTTATTGCTGCATTTTCCAAAGTTTGATCTGTAAATTAGAAGTGTCAAGGAGGCTGTAAAACTATTTACAAAATAAATCAAAATATGTATAAAGTTGTTGTTTTTTCACTCCAAATATATTAAATGTACAGCTCATCCCGAAATGCACTCTTTAATAAAATTAAACCCCAACAAAAATTAAAATTATAATGCCTTTCTTTTTTTTCTTTTGTTGCAATTGTACACCTTTCTGCAATAAGAAGTTCACAAATTCAGAAATCTAATAAAGTTTTACATGCAAACTGTATTTCAAAACAATATTGTACTTATGAACAATTATTGAAATTCCATTTCAGATACCCCTAGATAGGGTTTTCTCTTTCTTTTTTTTTTTTTTTTTTTTTTTTAAACACTTTTTTTTGTTGCTATGTACAAAGAAAAAAATCACAATTTAAAGTACAGGGTATATATACACACACACACACACACACACACATACACACACACACACACACACACACACACACACATCGGCTCAGTCTTCGTCGCTCGAGTCCGAATCATCCGATGAAGATGATGAACTTCCAGACTCTGACGACGAAGAAGAAGCCCCTTTCTCGGAGCCCTCTTCTGTGCTGTTGTCCCTCTGGGGGTCCTCACCGCCGGGCCCCGCTGCTCTCTCCGCTCCCCTCTTCCTGAGGTTCGCCCGGGGTTGTCTGCGCCGCTCCTTCGGAGGCTTTCGCGGCGCTTGAGTCACTGTTTGCACTCTGCTGCATGTCGAAAAGATTAGACTGAGACAATGCTGGAATAGGAAGATTAAGGCCTGGCGTGAGTAGCATCCCTGGATAAAGCATACTGGATAGTAACAAGGGGTTAAGAGCCAGCGAGTGGTTTGAGGCTGCAGCTGCTGAGGCTACAGCAGAAGCACTTAGTGGTGCAGCAGTGGAGGTCGAAGGAGAGCTGGTCATGGAGGCTTCTCCCGAGCCTGCCAGGGGACCTTCTGTCCTGTCACCCTTGGCTTCCGCTGCAGAGCGGTCAGCGCCGCTTCCCTTTTTGTCCTCAGAGCCAGGCCCCTCGGGGCATGTGCCCAGCAGGCCGCTCATGCCCAGCAGGTTGGGCAGCCCTGCCATGCCGGAGAGCATCATGGGAAACATGGCGGCCAGGTTGTTGGCATCTCCGGCTGGCAGGCCCATCAGACCGGCGGTCAGCTGCAAGGACTGGAGGTTCTGGAGGTTCTGCTGCAGGGCCTGCAGGCTGGACAGGTCCATCCCCGAGAGCAAGCCGTTGGTCAGCAGAGGGTTGACAGCCATCGCAGGGCCGCTGCTCCCAGCGACCGCCTTGGAAACCTCGCTCTTAGGTCGCCGGCCTCGTCTGCTCACCTCCTGGCGAACCACCGGTCCCGTGAGAATGCGGTCGAACATGCTTTCTGGAAGGAAGCCCTGGAACAGAAGGCATGTCAAAGTATTAGCACCGGCACAGCACCATCCTTGGCTGGTAGCTGGGTTTGTTGGAGGGCAAAGGATTAGCAAGAATACAAATTACGTCAAATCAATATCTCCCAGCTCTATAGCTGAGTTTTGGGCAGGTCTTTGAAAAGACAATAGTACAATCATTGTGAAACCGCTCAATCCGATAAGGGTTTATATATTAACCCAAAAACATCAGGTCATTTAAATTGAAGGGTTTAAGTAAACCAATTAAAAACTAAAGGACTGATGAAACTGGGTATATCCACTGATACTACCTACAGACATGACCCTTTATCACAGCCTCTTGTTAGACAGATCAATAACGCAATATATATATATATATATATATATATATATATATATATATATATATATATATATATATATATATATATATATATATATATATATATATATATATATATATATATATATATAACTCCTGTTAAAAAAAAAAAAAAGGTTTTCTGTGCTTTTTTGTGTTATCTGGTATTCAGCAGTACTAACCTCAGAAATGATGTGCTGTGTCTTTAAGTGAAGCATGCTTGTTACGCATGGAGAACAAATGACAGCAATGCAAAACAGTGCTGAAGGAAGTTCTGAGGAGTTCTGAAAACTTTTCTTGACAAAAAGGGGAATTCAAGAATATAGCCCATCGAATATCATTTCTTTTATTAAAGACCTTTTGTGTACAGTGGACTAGATCAGACACTGCTGGAATTCAACCAGGGGCCCCTGCAATGGTTTTTTTTTTCTTCAGTGGAGGACAGGAAGGAAACTCCGTAAGGGCTGAGCTATAAACACTAAGCGCATTCTTCAATTGCCTAAACTTTGTGTTTTTTGTAAATGAATGTACATTTTTGTGGGGTAAAGCAGATGTCATTAAAACAAGTTATGTGTACTTAAAGTAATGTTATTCCCTTTAGAGAAATTCCAATTGCTTTTAAGAGGGTCATTTTCTTTACATCAATTGAGAAAACATCACCCACATAAAAGAAATATCTCTCTCTCTCAATGAAGAGACTGGTTACTTACAGAATGCTTCACTACCTCTGCCCATTCAGGCGGTACTCCATACTCCCGGTTCTCTTGCAGGAATCTGCACAGGTCCTTCAGTGGAGGAGCAAATGCCCCTCCCACCTACAGGGCGAAAACACAACAATCTCCCGTTAGCACAGCTACTGATGATACTGGATGATGGAAGAAAAAAAATACAAGCTTCAGTTTGAGCTTTAGATATGCGGTGCCCTTGCGACACATTTTCAAGGTTTCAGTATGCAGCTCCCTCATGTAAACGGTCTGCGCGACGCTGACTCTACCTTTCTCGCATTCCGCCGGTTGATGACCTGCACCCTTTCCTCTCCAGTCAGGCTGTTCACATCAATCTTGTTGGGATTTCTACACCGATGCCTCTTCTGTTTGGGTCTGCCGTCTTGAAATGTCATTTTACCAAGTCCCTGAAAAAAAACAAAAGAAAAGAAAACACAAAACAAAACATGAAACCACCACATAAAGAAAAGAGGCAGCATTTGGGTTTTACACCGACAGCTGGCGCGCTTATAGTTTAAAAAATGAAAAAAAATATTTATCTCCAACTCACGGGAATGAATGCTCCCACGTCTGCTACATATCCTGGGTGGTCCTTCAGCCACTTCTCCAGATCCTTCTTCTTGGGTGCATCATCCCCAGCGAGCCGCGTCCCGTCCTTCAGGTTAATCACCTGGACTCTGCTCTCCGTGTCCAGCGCTCCTGGAGGCTGGCTGAGCACCTGTGCTGGGTCCACACAGGAGCTGTCCTTAGGGCCACTGCCACCGCCTGGGCTGAGCTGTGAAAGAAACCATCACACCCTGTATGAACACTGCTCATGCACACACAGAAAAATCTTCCAACTGATGGACCTTTCCTTTGCGGTATAGGAACAGGGTAATCCAACACGTTCTTTACAGGGGGAACAGGTTTACCAACTACTGGTAAACCACAACTTCCACCCATTGTTCTTGAATTACTCTTTACAAAATCTGCATATGCTTTGACCGGTAATGTTACAGAACTAGCAACTGCTGTAAAGCAACTACAGGTGTATGCAAGAGCTCTTAAAAACACCCCACCCATGTTGTTTATTGAAAGCTTTAAACATGTACACCCTTTTTTGGAAAGCTGGTGCAGACTTGGGACCGGGGTAAATGCTTTGTGAATGTGCCCCTGAATGCTGGGACAGAGTGAACAGGGCTGGAGGAGAGGAGCCGTACATGGTTGGGAGCTGGCTTGTTCTTGGTCATGAAGAGCAGGTCCATTCCCTCTACGTTCTTCCGTCTGCCTCTCCTCTTCTTCACAGCAGGCTGGCCATCCAGCACTCCGTTTGGTCTCATCTGACTAGAGGCTGCTGCTGCTGCTGCTGCTGTTAATGCAAAACAATGAGCAAGTTTAGCACCATATAGCGAACATGCATTTGTACAGAAAATATATGTACACACACACACACACACACACACACACACAGACACACACACTGTATTTATAGTGGGTCACAGTTATTGATCACATTCCCCTCCACTCGTCAGTAAGGTTTGTTTAACTAACTTGAGTCTCTGCCACTAGTTCATTATCAGGCTCTTCCCTCCCTTATGGAAGAAAATCTTATATCAGTGACGTTGTGACCCATAATGAATCCTCACTTGTGGCTCATACGGTCAGTTCCAAACCAGGATGCTGTTCTAGCCAGGTCCTTAAATCACTGCATTGAACACCTAGGCTTAATTAAACAATGAAAGACGGCTGGAACGAGGCCCTTGAACACTTGATTCAGTAGTTGGAATGAAACAGCCACTTGGACCACTGCTCTAGTCTACAACTATTCACAACCCTTCAGGGCTTCAAACTCACACTAGCCCAGCACCTAGTCCTGGAGTTCAGAGCCTTCAAATAAGCATACTATGTGAACAATCAAGAGCCAGTAGTTTGATGTTAAATAAATTGTTCCTCCTCGTATTACTACAGACTCAGGTGCAATTAGTGTGATCAGCTCATTCAGAGCAGACTCAGCAGGGGCCTGTTCAAACTCCTTCAGTAAAGTACCCAAACGAGGGGGGTTCTGGAAGCCCAGACTGGGGCGTGCAGCAGGGATGGTGCGAGTCTCAGGCCCGGACCCTTTGATAGCGGACGCACCTGGAGCAGGCAGAGACTTGGAAAAGTCAGCCAGGCTGGTGTCCGAAGCGCTCTGCAGCTCCCACAGGCGAGCCAGGTACTGCTGCTGCCCCAGGGGGCCCTCCTCGCTGTCCAAGGGCCTCTTCTGGGGGGGGGCCTGCTTCTGGAAAGTCAGCTTCAAACCACCTTCCTGCTGGTGCAAGAGCGAGGTTACTAGAAGGAGCCGCTCATGGAAACAGCATCGTACCCTAGCTCTCTCATTCCAGCTACCCCCTTTACATAACGAAGCCTTTGTGTTGCAGTTCTTTTTTTTTTATCCCAGCTTATCCCAGTTATTTTTTATTATACTTTCTTTATTTTACATAATTGTATGTCATTTAGAGCATTCTCAAATGAATTCAGAAGTAAATAAATAAATAAATGCTATTTTGGTAGCTTTATTATTATCAGACCCAATGTTCAACAGAGAAACTGCAGCTGAGGAATGAGCATTTCCTATGATAGATCACACTGTTACGTTACTGCATGTCACTGTGCAGTTCTGCATTTTTTTTACTTCTGCAGTACATTTAAAAAGTTGTATTTGCTAACGCTTTTAGGTGGACTGTATTGTTGCAATGAGGAGCAAGGGCATGCTGATTTCTTAATACACAAAAAAGAAACGAGTATCCACACAGCCCATAGTTCTTTCCGAAACTGTTAGCGATCAAACAAAAAACAATTAAGAAAGCATCTTTAAATCAGCCAAGATTTTAAATAATTCAGAGGAAAAAGAAAAACCTATTTCCAAAAAGTGTGAATAAATTAAAACTACGATGACAGTTTTTTTTTTTTTTTTTTTTTTTTAACTGATCCAAACAGTATCCCAAGGCAAGAAGGAAGTAGTGTGAAAAAAAAAAATGCTGCAGGCAGCCATTTGCAGAAAAAAAAAAACAACATGCCTCACACTGCAATTTGCATTCAGGTCCTAAAAGGAATAAAAAAAATAAACATACGTCATTGATTTTCACTGTAAACTCCTTTTCTCGAACATGCTTCTTCACCTTTGACATCTGAGACGACAGAGCCGGCTCGTCGCGGGGAGCGGGGTGCCCCTGGAGCCCTGTGTCCACGCCTGGGCTGTCCAGGAGCTTGGTGGTGTAAAAGGAGGCCACGGCAGTGCCATCGTAGCTCTTCCTGACTGTGGGCCATTTCCCTTTCAGCACTGCCTGGCAAATACTGTCCAGACGATTAATCATCCCTCGATCCTGGGGAGGGCAAGGATCAGCAGAACTGTAAGATACTCTGTTTTGAGATTTCATTTCCTAAAGCAGGTGTGTCCAACCACGCTCCCGGAGGGCTACTCCACTCCAGGTTTAACAGGTTAACTACTTAAGGTCTGGGTGGAAGTTTCACTGGTTCAATTAAACAATTTAAATCAGGGATGGAACAAAGACCAGGAATTTAAGGGCCACCATTGGCCACCCCTGTCCTAAACATTTAAACTTTAGGAGTAAAAGGCATTAAAACTTTAGCACACTGGGAAGCAATAAAAACAAGCCATACAAAACTGAACAGGTGCAATGTTACCTTAGGCCAGTAGGAGGCAGCGAGCATGTACCCGCCCTGAAAGACGTGGGCAGAGCTGGGTGGCCCGTTGTCAGTGAGGAAGCTGTCCTGAGTCTCGTCGTGGGTAGTGCTGAGCGACGCCACGCTGTCTTCATCGAAACCTTTCACTACAGGGGTGACTTCGGCTGGAAAACCATTGGACGGGGAAGGCATTTAAAAAGAGTAAAAACACCACAAACCTTAGCTTGACTCTCGACATTTAAATGAATCAGTAACTCAGTAGTCCACACCATCTTAGGTCCTGTTTATCATCTGAAGAGTCAAATGGAGGTAGTTTTCAACTTCAAAGTGTTCTAATTATACCAAGCTGGCCTTAACTATTGAATTTAGTGGACTAGCAACTCCTCCAATTGTACGCTGGCCTTTCGAATCACATTTTACTGACACACTGACACACAAACTACCTGGTTCTTAACATATCTTGCTGATATATAGCTTTGCTAAATGCTCCAGATTACTTTATTAAAAAAAAAAAATCTTGCAGATTGCGTCGTCACTCACCATTCTCTTTCCTGTCCTCGGAGTCGCTGTCGCTGTCTTCTGAGGAAGAGGAGGAGGAGGAGGATGACGAAGAGGAGGATCCTGAAGAGCAGGAGGAGGAGGAGGAAGAGGAGGAGGAGGAGCTGGAGCCAGACCGAGAGCACGAGGAAGATGAAGAGGAAGAGGAGGAGCGAGAGGAGGAGGACGAGCCGTCAGAGTCCGAGTCTGACCCCCGTCCCCTTCCCCAACCCGACCCGCCCCGCCTCGCCCCCTCTTGCTGCTGCGCTTCTGCTTCTTCACCACGGAGCTGGGAGTTAGGGGTTCAGTCCTGGCTGCCACCATGCGTCTCTCTTCCTCTGCCTTGCTGTCCAGTGCACCCAGGGACACACAGGCGCCTCCCTGTGGGCTCCAGGGCTCCAGTTTGACCTTGGATTCTCCTGCTGACCTAAACCCTTCCTCCTCGGACGTGTGTGGTTCCTCTTTGAGCTGGTCAGTCCTTTCCGCTTTTGGTCGGGAGTCCTCCGGCTGACCTGCCTTGGGGTCCTGTAACCTGGGCTGCGGGGTGAGGGGAGACCCAGCCAGGCCCATCTGATGCTGCTGCTGTTGCTGCAGGAGGGGAGTGGGGGTCCTGGACTGCACCCCTTTGTTCTGGCTGTAGTTTCTCTGGGCCGTCATGAAGCTCAGCTCGGGGTCTCGGAGGATGTGGTAGTCCGTGCGGCTGACTCCATGCTTGGCTGCGCCAATCAGAAGCTCCCGGTCGTGCGTGCCCTTTTCCCACCACACCGGCAGGTCCTGGCTGGGGAGGCACAGCTGCAGCCGCTCGTAGAGCTGGGGGTGCCGCAGCACCTGCTCCCTGACCTTGCGGAGGAGCTCGATGCGGTACAGCGTGCGCGAGGCTCGCTCTTCTGTGATCGCCTGGATAGAGATGGACGGGTCTGCAGATTCTTCAGAGGGGAAACAGAATAGAACACAATAAAAAAAAAAGTATCTCAAAAATGATTTTTTTTATTCAGATGAATGAATGTTTTTTTTTTTTTTTTTGCCACTTCTTTCTTTTAAGATTGAGGTTAAATTTAATTTTTTTTTTTTTTAATCCATAGCTTTTAGACACTCAATACTGCTAAATTTAGAAATGCTAAAAAATCATAAATTTAATGACAAAAGTTGTTTCTTAAGGTTCGAAGACAGACGTTTTGGGCAGAAGTGTTTCTCAAAATAAATGTATGAAGAAAACAAAACAATGTGTGTAGATGTGGCCGTGGTGCCAGTAGCTTTTTTCCCCTTGCAGATTAAAGCTACCGTTAATGAACAATAATCCCTGGGATGATTTACCTCCTTCCTTGGGGGGCAGGCGGCAGACCCTTCGGCACATGGCTGAGAAAGCACACAGGTACTTCTGCAAGCTCTCGTCAGTCTTCTTGTGCAGCCTGGCCATGGCGCGGAACTTGGTCCAGTCGAACCGGCCCTGCTCTGGGTCGAACACCACTCCGAACGTGGACACCACTCTGTAGAAATCGGCCTCTTCTCGTCTGGTCCATCTAGAAGGACAAGATTATTTTATTAAAATGAAAGCTCTTTCAAAAGTGCATACCTGCATACACAACTAAAAATATATACAGATTGTCCACCATCTGTACATTGTTAATGTGGTGTGTGACCTCCGTGGACACTGGCATGGACAGACCTGGCATTGCCTATGTACACGTGAAGACAATGTGTTTATGCTTACATGTTTAATAGCAGTGTATACATACAGTCCCTTTTAACACTGTGGTCTGGAGCCATAGTCACGAGACTGTGCTATTTGTGTTTAGTCTTCTAACTGGTGCCTTATAAAAGGGGAGTACTGTGGTTAACCTACAGTAGTCTTTCTGTAAAGTTACATTGTGCTGAAAGAGTTGAGGCTACAAATAATAAACGTCAATATAGGGTCTGAACTACCCAATAAGGCCCATTCCATGTTATGTGTGTTACAGTTTGCAGAACTCCCTCCTGCATTGTAAACTTCCGTAACACACATTTTTAAAAGATATTTAGCCAAAAGCTTCCTAAAGGAAAATGTTCTTGATTAAAATGTTTAAACGCTCAGAAGGAGTGATTTCCAGTCCTTAATGTTGCTGTAAACACGGTACGTGCAACAGGCCATTAACCCGAAGCCACTGCACAGTTCTACTCCTGTATGCTAGTATTCCAAGGAGGTTGGGGAGGTTTCTCTGCCTACCTTTGCTGTCGCTCTATCTTTGCTGCTATCTTGGGGTTGATGGGCTCCTGGTGTGCAGACGGCAGGGCGCTGGGCTGCACTGGGTACACCTGCTGGATCTGCCGGATCTGCCTGTTCTTGGTGTTGCGCTGGTAGGCTGTGATGAGTCGACGCAGGCGAGTGGTTAAGGCAGAGGGAGGGGGCCAGTATATTGTGTCGCCTTCCATCATCATCATCATCTGCCCATCTGTCACAAAACCAAAAAAATGAATAATCACAAATCAATACACAGAGCTGCAGGAGTTGGTGAATTTTTGTCAGTTTTCCAAGGATGCAATTACAAACTCCTCCTGTTCACACCATGGCATATTAGCGATTTATGGCTGTAGCTGCCATGCTAAATAATTAAATGATGCGCTTACCTCCATTACCGTCTGCAATGATCAGCTCTCCAGGGGACGAGGCATCGTCCTAAAACAGGACAACTGGACTTTAGGATGCAGTTACATACACATATCTCAAGGGGAATATGCGTTAAAGGCACTGGGGGGAATTCAATACAATATCAATAAACCGTTTTATTTATTTAGTTATTTTTAATTACATTTTTAAACAAAAGCCTAGTTCAAAAGGACAGGTTCTAATAATACAGAATGGTGCTTCTGTTTGTGTTCTCTTCCCTGCAGTCACACTACACCCCGAGCTCAGCACACACTACCTCCATCTCGTCCTTCAGCATCGCTGGAGCCGGTTTGTATTCAGGGTCGTCACCGTCTCTGGAAAGATAAGAATAGAAAATCTCAGAAATGCGTTAATAAAAAAACTAACTAAATAACAAACAAACTAAATACAGTAACACACACATCTCTTTAACGGAACCCCCTTCTTTCATTGTTTTTGTATAATTACTTTAGAAAAGCTATTTAATATTTGGGCATGTCCGCAACAACAAACAAAACAAAACAAAAGAGAAGAGCCTTTCTTAACCAAGCTTGTCAGTACATGTATGGGAGTCTCAGTTTACAATGTTATTATAAAACAGGGAAGCTTTGAGGCATTACTATGAAACCCAAAATAAACTCCTAATGCATCCCCTGGGTCTGGTAAGAATGTAACGCTGGTGGCATTAACACCTACCCATCCATGTAGTCGTTTGCCCTCTGCTCCGCGGCAATTGCCTTCTCGTCAGGCTTGCCCACTCGCTCCAAAAAGCTCAGGGCTGGATCTCCTCTTATGGTGCTATACTTTTCATAACCTGCAAGGAAAACAGCAGAGCACAGGACTCTTACAATATGAGGACTCTTACAACAGGAGAAACACGGTCTGCAGCACGCAAGCCAAATCTCTACAGGGTGTGGTGTGTGCTGGAGATCTCAGCTCTTAGAAAAGACTACTCAGGGATCACTACTGCTGTACTTCCCCTTTATCTTACTGAACCAGCTCTGAGACGGAACAGAATTGTATTGTACGACGATCTGCTATTAGTTACAAACCAGGTTTCGCAAAAAAACAGGTGCGATGGTCCGATGTGCAACATGGCAGAAGAACAAGATGTTCCGCAATCAGTTGCCCTGTGTCTTCTAAACGCCACACAGTTTACTGGAATGAGGTTACAGCGTGTTTTCAACAAGCACATGCTTTTGCACTTACCATGCTTAAAGACGCCAAGCAGGAGATTCTTGTCGGCGTCTGCATCCCACCAGTTAGCAGGAAGTTCAGAGTGGTCCGGTTCTGGAACCCACATGTCAATCTCGCTGGAAGAAACAATGAAAAAAAATGATAAAATAAACCAAACGTATTTATTTTGTCAGTGAACACATTAGGACATATATTGAATTAACAGTCAATTATTAGAAGCTATATGTACGGAGCATTGAACCGTCTGCAGATCTCTCAGCTGTCCAGTCACAGTTTCATTTAGGACATCCTGACTCTCAGCTGTTTCTAAACCTGAGAAGTGTCACACGTTTTGGATTCCTCTGAATTAAAATAGTTCTTCTGAACATCCAGCAGATCTTGCAAATTAATTCAGAAAGCCGGCTGTTAAATAAAATAATGAAAAAAAAAAAAATTCAAATCTTCAACATGAAGCCTTGCTTAGTATCAGCCTAACAATTCTTATCTTGCAGTATCTCAGAGAGAAATGAAATCTCTTACTCCATTGGGCTCAGTCATGCAGTCTCTCTCTCTCTCTCTCAGCACTAGTTACTGAAGGCATGCTGCATTACAGTGAAGGATCATTTACCATGCATTCTGAAAGCGTTACCAAATTTAACACTGGGGCTCTATTTATAGATCCCTCCTGGACTTCCCTAACTTGGAAACAGATGAAAAAGCAGCGATATGTGTAAATAAATATGCACAGCTTTTACTAGAACTACACTCTTCAAAAAAATTCTAAAATATCAAAAAAGGAAGGACACAGACTGTGTAAGTTCCCTATAAAGATGCACTGCCCCCCCTTGTATTGAACATGCACAATGTGATGATAAAATACACTACTTCACCACACTAGAAACATATCCAACCAGCCATGCTCTTATCAGAAACATTCTAGATTATACAGCACGCAACTATCAGAGATAAACACCACACCCTTCGCTCGACTCTCCCTGGTACACAGTATTACAGAAAACTGCTTGGGGCTACACAGCAAACCGCTTTGCCAGCAGACGTCACTCAAGCATTCCCCAAGTCACTTCATTATCATGTAAACCTCTGCCAAGCACTGCCCATAAACAAACAGGTGAGCGATTAGAGATATTTACCTGGAATCAGCCCCGTCAATCACCTTCTGGAAGTGGTCTCCTATTACCTCCTGCTTCAGGTAATACAGCATCCTCACTCGAAGCAGCACCCTGGAAGACATGGCAGAGTGTTAAACCCACAGAAGAGCTGCGTGCGATTTCAAAAGCACTGCACACACAGCGCTGAGCAAAGACATGTGAACAGTCAGTGTCCCTGGCCTCGGGCTTCACAGAGAACTGCATTGAAAGTGTTAGAAAGCTGTGAAAGGCTCACTTGTTGCAGTGGTGTTTGATGTGCTTCTTATAGCCCTCGTCCTGCAGCAGGTGTTCTGGGTTGTGTTTGCGCAGCCACTCTGCTTTCTGGATGTCGAAAGTGCTGGGCTGAGTCTTCATCTTCTTCCCTTTGCGGCCCCTGGGCACTGGAGCGGAGAGCCCTGGGCGAGGCAGGCCGTTATTGTCACAAAGAAAAGTGGAAACACACACAAAACCAGAGCTCATACTGCGGGCTACAGCACTGGCATTCAGCCTACCCCACCTCAAGCAGCCAGCGTTTTACAATGGGTTTGACGCCTGTGCATTGATGCCAACACAAATCAACATCGGTAGGAGTCATGGCAAGCATGCCGACAGCTATTCAAATAACTGAAATTATTATTTAAATATCATTTTAATTTCACACATAAAACACATTCGGTTGATACTCGAGTGCTATCCAGGAGTTCTGATGTACAGGTGTCTACCGGCTATAATTCGCCAGTACAGTAGTTTCAACACAGAGACTTCATAGCATTTTCCAAGCTCTTCTGTATATGGCATTCTGCACAGAGCTCTCAGTATCAATGAACTAAATGCAGAGCCAGACACGTGTGCAGTGAGTTGCGTGCCTGTGTCAGCCACTTTGGACTGAGCTACGCAGCTGCCTGAAACAGGACACTATGGGCAACATTTATCAAGGAGCTGGTTTTTCATGAAGGAAAATAAAACTGTTAAAAAGCTAGGGATGTCAATGGTACATTACTAGTGTTGTCAAGTTTTAATGATTTATTGTATCCATTTATCAAAACCTGTGTGTCATAACCAGGGATCCTAGTTTTCCGCAATAAAAAATAAATAAATTCTCCAATAAAAAAAATAAAATCTGCATTATTCCGCAAATAGTAAAAGGGGCTAAAAATGAGTTCTCCCTGCCACATTATAAGACACACAAACAGTACGATTGGGTAACAGTTAACACAGGAAGTATTTGTTGTTCTTGTTACACTTGTTGTGTCTCTATGCTGTATTTTAGATATAACTTTATTATTGAACTGTAACCTTACAGTATTACAGTGTAACATTTGTAAGTCGCTTTGGATAAATGCGTCTGCTAAATAAATAAATAAAATAAAAATGGTTACACTTTCAAATTCGAAGCAAGTTACAAGCTTACCAGCACCATTAATCAATAAAACAAACATAATTTTTTTATTTATTTATTTTTTTTTTACTTCAAATATTACAAATAGTTCCCTGTTAAAAAACAAACAAACAACTCATATTAGTTTAACTCATCCGGACAGCTATTTTTCAAATAGAGCTACCTCATTCCTGCTGCAATCGGTCTGACTTGTGTTTGTGTTTGCTGAAAAAATCTCGAACTACCGGTTGATCCACTTTGTACAGCTGTAAAATCTGAAACAGTTTCACGCTGTTCTTTGGCAGTTGTAAGACGCCGAAATTATCCAAACACAGTGGTCCGTTTCAGTATTTTCAATGGCCCTGCTGTTTCAGCCTCATCTTGTTTACGTTTCCTTGCATTAAATTTATGTTTGGCGCTTCCCATGTGTTCTACAATGGTGTGCCTACCAGTGTAATCTACAGCCTTGTTGCATGAAGTACAAAACAGCACATTACCATCAACGTGGAATGTGTCCTTGCCAAACCCGCTGACCCGATCTTTAGGGGTGATTCTTATTGTTTTCAGCATCTTTGAACAGCTCTGGACACTGACTGAAGTAAACTGAAGCCTCATTCAACACTGAACTTGAATACCGGAAGCAGTTTTATTAGACAGGTATGTTTACGTAAATTTAAAGCAAAGTTGCCTGTGTTAATGTTTATATATGGTACGTGTGTTGATTTGGTTATTATCAAACAAACAAAAAAAGCCTTGCATGTTTTTTGACCTTACAAGTGTAAAACTAAATAATCTCCAAAAACGTAGAAAATCCGCGTTTTTTCGTGTTATTTTGCAGAAAACGGATTCCTAGGATCCCTGGTCATGACATAGAGAGGGTCAAGACCAAAACTCCTTTTTTTTCAGTGGGGGCTATTTTTATGAAAGAAAAATAAACCACCAAGCACATTCTTTATAAAGGGTTAGCAACTAAATATATTAGGTTTATCTTAGCATATCTAAATTTAGCATTATTGAATGTTTGCAGTTATGGATAACACAGGAATGGAAATAAGACTCCTTTTGCATAGCATATTCACCCATTACAGCTTTTACTACGAGCTTGATTAGCCACAGCACACAAGCTCAGGTGTGTCTTATTAGACTCATAGTAAAAACGGTTGATGAAATCTCCAGGATGCTGCTCATGCCTCACCGAGGTGGTTCTGCAGCTCCTTGGTCTGGCCGTCCTCGCTGGGAGCGATCAGGTCCCACATGAAGCTCTTGATCTTGTCGTCGCCTCGGTAGTGCACCAGGCAGTAGGAGAGCAGCGCCCGGCAGATGACTTCCACGTCATGCTCATTCAGCTGCCTCTTGAAGCGGCTGTGCAGCAGGATGTCTCTCCACCTGCCCCACCTGCCCCACAGACACACACACACACATCCAGCCGGTGAGACCGTGTGCTTTCAACAATAACGACACCCGATGCACGGGATACATACATGCACGGCTGCGATTAAAACAAGTCTCAGGAACAGACATCCATCCCTACTGTACATACCACAGAGAGAGAAACTGACTTACACAAAGTAGACGTATGTAAAAAATATAAAACGCGATGTGAGCGTAAATAATTACAGATTGTTATGCTCAATATAAAGAATGCCCTAACCTAGTTATCAATTGGATAAGTTGTTCTCTACATATAACCACATACAGTCACTAACATCCCCAGCAGGGATAATAATGGGTGTAACAGAACAAACTGGTCATCCCTCGTGGCTTTGGAAGTTACACCTTCACTGTTCATTCAAAAGCTTCACTGGCTGCTAACCAGTTCTGCTGCAGACCGACAGTACAAGAGCCTTCATAAATCATGCCCCAAGCTAATTGTCTGATATCTGAATACATATCCTCAATGCAGGTGCTAGGGTCATGAGGCAGCAGCTTTCTGGCTCTAGCAGTAGCTAGTGATTACCTTAGGTGACCTCACACCTCAGTCCACAGACAACCCGGCTTGTTTCTCGTAGAGTATTTATTTTGTTTTTTCCTTTTCAAGCTTGAAGGGCATGGCACACCGGCTACAGTTCTTTACGCAGAATTTAACTACAATTTCTATTAATGTAACTGATATGTGCAGTTCTTAACACACCATGCACACCAGGAACGAAAGAGAGTGATGCCATGCTTTCGGTTAGACTAGATTTGTTGTGCTTTAAAAATGTATCTGAAGTGCAATGGCCTTGAGGGGCCTCAATTTGCTCAGAAAAAAACCAAAAAAAAACAGAACAAAACCCAACCCCCTCCACATGCCATGGTAACCGCAGAGAAGGTGACTCGCTGCCTGCTTCTGCTCCCAATCCAGAGACAGCTGTGGAGCCTGCAGCAACTGTCAGGCTTTTCAACGCTACACTGTCCCCAAGGAGAACGGCTCCTCTGTTGTGTGACAGCAAGATCAGAAAGAACAAAAAACAACCTTGCAGTCTCTGAGCAGCTCACAGCAAAGAAGCAGAGACAGCTTCCAGAATCTTACAGTCGCTTCCCCATTCTCCAGCAGGAGGTCAAGGACTTCTCTGCAAGAGTTAGATCAACTTCATTGCAGATGCTGTGTTTCACTACGGGTGGGCAATAAGCCAGACAACGATGCCTGGGCTCTTATCAAGCCAATTAGGCTTGATGGTCCTCAGTGGACAGCGGTTTGCACCTCAAATGCCACACACAGTTCTGCACGATTTGCACACAATACCTCCAAAGCGCCCCCCTCTGCCTGCACCCCGATGACGCACGGCGCTCCACTCTGCCCTGCACCCGATGACGCACGGCGCCCCTCTGCCCTGCACCCCGATGATGCACGCTCACCCATAAACCAGCAGGTTCTTCTCGACCGGAAGCACTTCGGTCCTGCCGTAGCCGCTGAGGCGGTCGATGCGGCGGCGCAGTTTGGGCTTATCGTCGCCCTCACTCTCCCCTCCGATAACTCTGCCAGTTCCTCGCCGTGGCGCTGAAGGGCCGGGTCTGCTTCCTCACTCTCGGGGTGTCGATCACCAGGCTGTTCTGTGAACGGCAAAGGAGCAAAGATGCCGATTTAACGAGCCGGTTCACTGGTTAACGTGAGCAGGGACGCCATTGCTGGTGTTGCTCAATTCCTGGCTCTCCCAGCAGGGGGCCACTATTGGGCGTACATTCTATTAAGGGAAGGCCTTAAATCAAAATGCGAGCTCATTTCAAGAGAGGTTGATGGGGAGGAGATCTTTTGTATGCTAACTGGGCAAGGAGAATATGACCACTTCTACAATACGGTTCACCATGAACATACCCCAGCCAGCATACTTGCAAAATTTTCTACAGATGTCTTCTCATAGGTTATTACTGGGACATTATTGGGGTAGTACATAACTATCTTCATCATCAGTGCCGTTCCTTGAACCCACCGTCTTCCGTCTGTTTCCATTGAAGACACACACGAAGAATTTCTATACACAAAAAGTTCTAATGCCCTACTTACTCTGTCATTGAGGGCATCCATATCAATCTCTGCTTTCTTAGCCCACTTGTCCCAGAAGTTTGGATCATCCAGAGAGATGTCTGTCCTGTTCCCTGATGCCACGAAACTGGCCTGAAACAACATCGAATCAATTTAGGAGGAGTGGCGTAAGACTGTGTTTCAGAAAAAACACATTCCAGTAAAGCTCCCAGCAAACCAAATGGACTGACAAATGCATTCAAATGGAATTTAAAATGTGCCTTTGTTAGCATTATTTTGACTTCCAGTTAAATCCAAGACCACCGACTTCAGCCACTTTGTCTATCTGAAGAGCATGAGTATATTTTATGCGAACACCTAATAGACTAATATGGTTTTTAAAAGAATTAGAGGTTTATTAAGAATTGTTGCTGAAATTTAGATCAACAAATTGGAATACTAAGCATGCTTAGTTTTTGCAAGTCCCAGGTTAAAATGCATCTTTTGCAACTTGTGCGCAAGTTTAGAATGCAAACAGAACACATATAAAAAAGAAAGAAAGAGCAATTTACTTTTGCAAAAGTGGAGCCCCTCCCCTCCGACTCTATGGTGATGGTTTTGGTTCGCCGCTGTAGGATCTGGTCGATGTCTTCCTCGCAGAATTTGGACCCTTCGTCCTCCTCGTCCATGATGGCTCCGTAGGCCCCTCTCCGCAGCAAGTCCTCAATCTCCTTCTTGGAAAGCTGCTGCATCTGCTGGAAGACACAAATACAACAGGATGTCATTAGCACACACACACACACACACACACACACACACACTCCACCACTACAGGCAGCAGCACTATGACAAAGCAGGTCTCTGAAACCCAACCAAAAGCATGCAGAACAGCATATACCCTGAAACAGCCAGATAAACAATTTCTAGAGTTTCTTTTAGTATTCTCTAGGACACCGTGCACACACTTACACCCCCGGTGCTGTTGTCTCTCCCGCTCATGCTCTGCAGCACAGCCTTGTCCAAGCCCAGCTTCAGGCTGGCTCTGTCGAACATCTCCCTCTCGTAGGAGTTGCGGGTGATCAGCCTGTACACCTTCACCGCCTTGTCCTGACCAATCCTGTGGCAGCGCGCTTGAGCCTGCAACAAGACAGGGAGAGACTTGCATCCACTCATCCTAAACCTCAAGACAAAGTGATCTGGAGACAGGTATACATACATATACATGTCTATATCGACAGCGATATGGATATGATGTTTAGCGGGATATATCATTTCCATGGCAATATTTCAGGAAGTGTACAAACCATCCAAATAAAAATGAATAGTGTTGGTCTGTTTTTAAAACGACCAATACGTTTTTCTCAAACCAAACATGTATGTTAAAGCAACAATTTATTTTAAAAAGAACCAATATAACATGTACAACTGTCTCTGCATTTTGTATTGAAATGGTTGCTATTGATTCTTGATTAAAATAAATAAAAGCGAGGGCTAGGCAATACGTTTTTTAGAATGGTAGAGATTATGATGAGATACTCTGAATAAATCACAAATCCGAACAGGATCAGGAGACAACTGGTTCGGATTAGGAGAGTCGACTGTAATTCGACAGACCCATTCCGCTCTGCAGAACAGAGCCCGGCCTTTGGGCAGCTCCACAGTTGTACAGTATAAACCCCAAGGTGCTCTCACCTGCAGGTCGTTCTGGGGTTCCAGTCCAGTCGAAGATGATGCAGGTATCGGCTGCAGTCAGGTTGATCCCCAGCCCGCCAGCCCTGGTGCACAGCAGGAACACAAAGCGGTCCGAGTCGGGCTTGCTGAAGCGATCGATAGCTGCCTGCCTCAAGTTCCCCCGCACTCTGCCGTCGATCCGCTCGTACAGGTACCTGCAGAACAGCAGCAAGCACAATACCGCTTCAGCAGCAGCACGTTACCGCTTCAGCAGCAGCAGCACAATACCGCTTCAGCAGCAGCAGCACAATACCGCTTCAGCAGCAGCAGCACAATACCGCTTCAGCAGCAGCAGCACAATACCGCTTCAGCAGCAGCAGCACAATACCGCTTCAGCAGCAAGCACGTTACCGCTTCAGCAGCAGCACGTTACCGCTTCAGCAGCAGCAGCACAGTACCGCTTCAGCAGCAGCAGCACAATACTGCTTCAGCAGCAGCCGTCAGCAACGGCTTGATTTAAACGTCCAGTTAAACAGTGGCATGCAGTGTACTTGGAAGAACCATCTCTGCCTTATTAGCATTAAAAACTCAACTGACCTTAGGCACTCTGATACTCTTCTGCAGTCTCTAGCTAGCCCTTAAAAAGCTCACCACTGTAAATGTACATGGTAATTTTCCACTTTTAACATGCTTTTCCCATGTTTATACTATGCATTTACCATGTTTCTTAATGTGCTTTACCATACCTCTCTGTGGTTTGCAATGCGTACCTATGCTTTACCATGCTTTATTACACTTTGCCCTGCTTTTGCTATGGTAATCTCAATCAGGGAGATTCTGCGGAGAGCAGCCAGACGGATCTTTACCTCCTCTGGATGAGGTAGTCCTCCAGGATGTCCAGGCAGCGCACCATCTGGGAGAAGATGAGCACCTTGTGACCCCCGGCCTTCATCTTGGGAAGCAGCTTGTCGATGAGGACCAGTTTCCCTGCGGACTGGATCATCGCCTGCAGGTGGAAGTTCAGGGAAGCCGGGCTGTACGTCTCGCGGAAATCTTCCAGGATTTTCTCCTCCGCCCCTGCGGATCACAGAATAGTGCGAAAGCATTTCAATTGGAGATCTTAACAAATATAGTAATGATAATACATTTGCAGGTCTTATTATACAGAGTTTGAAAAAGAAAAGTCTTGGTTTAATGTAATGTTAAAGCTCTGCTAAAGACTGGTACCTTACACTTCTCATGATGCATTGCAAACCCGATAGAAAGCTCTGCTACGGCTGCAGGCTCATAATGGCCCCTCAGTGATTATAAATGAGTCTTCGGATTCCCTTAAACATGCATCTTGTTAGAGTGTAACTGTGAGTCAGCTGTGTATTTATTTGATGTCAATGCTCTGCAAGCCCAGCCCCTCCCTGGGTTGTTTGTTAAACTAACTGACTCAGAGCACAGAGTGACTGACGGCAATGCAGGTCACAGCTTCTCCATCGACAGGGATCTGCATCTCGATAATTCAATTGCATGTTTTAGCCATCTGACCTGTTTCTGTGTCAAAGACACAGATATGAAACCGTGCCTTGAAAGGCTCGTCAGTCAGCACCGGGAATGCTGTGCCTCTTAGTGCTGAACACTGGAGCATCACTGGTGTATGATGCACCCACAATCACAGTACAATTAATGTGTTGTTATGTGATTAAAATATAGAGTACAGTATCTGATCAATATACAGCTATGGACAAAAGTTTGGAATCACCTCAAATGTTAGGATTGAGACTGTGTGGTCCAGTGGTTAAAGAAAAGGGCCTGTAACCAGGAGATCCCCGATTCAAATCCCGGCTCACTCACTGACTCACTGTGTGACCATGAGCAAGTCACTTAACCTCCTTGTGCTCCGTCTTTCGGGTGAGGTGTTGTTGCAAGTGACTCTGCAGCTGATGCATAGCTCATACACCCTAGTTTCTATAAGTCGCCTTGGATAAAGGTGTCTGCTAAACTAATAATAAAATAATAAATCATTAAAAATATATTTTATATATATATATATATATATATATATATATATATATATATATATATATATATATATATATATATATATATATATATATGAATGAACATAATTTAGACATTTTATTTAATATGACGTAATCAAAGAAAACTACAAAATGATATTGCAAAAAGTTGACCGCAAACCATAATAGTGGTACGGTATTTCATGTTAGATTTCAAAATGTCGACATTTTTTTGTCTGTTTTTTGTTAAAAGTGTATGGAAAACTACAAAGCGGTATGTTAACATTATTCAGCAGGTTTCATTCGACTTTAAGAAGCAAAATTAGTTCATGCTATAGGGTGATGCTAAGGCAGGATTATTTATTACAAATATCCGCTGTGCAATAGCAGCTGTAACGTAACGTTTAGCATTGCTATTTCAGGATGTGCTTCAGGCCGTCTGCTGGGACTCTGGCTAGTTGCATCTTAAGACCTTCAGTGAAATATCCGCTTAGTTCTCCCCTCGAGCGTTCCTGGAGTTAAAAGGTGCTGCACAAAGCAGCTCAACACTTTGAAGTCAATACTTTCGTTTAACCCCTTAAGGTACACAACGAATCGAGCGGTTGTTGCTCCAGCGGTTTCTTCTTAAAACACATTTGAGAGCGACTCAAGTATCACGAAGGAGGAAACTGACAATGTGGATGACCAGATCCAACCTCAGTAAATTTTAAACCCTGTTTCGTTCACCTCATTGAGAAAATAAGAAAGCTAGCATCATTTTATTTGTGGGACTCATATGTCCCTTGTGCCTAAAAGGGTTAAAGGGAAAACGGATCCTTAAGCGTTATATGTAAACTGAATTATTAAGGTGTTTCACGCAGCCGCTCCCCGGCGCTCCCAGTTTGAGCTGCCGTGCTCCGTGCTGAAGCCGGTACCTTTGATGAGGTAGGGGTGGTTGCAGCACTTCCTGAGCTCCATCATGGTGTTCACCAGGTTTGGGACGTTAGCCTGGCCCACGCCTTTCGACAAGAAGGAGAAGTTCTTCTCCAGGATGGCTCGGTAGTACTTCTTCTGGATGTTGGTGAGCTCCACCTCGATGATGGTCTCCTGCTTGGGAGCCAGCTTCTTCTCCACGTCTTCCTTCAGCCTGCGCAGCATCATGGGCTTCAGGATGGCCTGGAGCTTCTGGACCTGCGGAAGGGAGAAGCATGATGAGAGACAAAAGAAAAGCAAGCTCTTAGAAAGCAATTCCAATGCTTGGCAGTAAGAAAGACAGCAAGTTCCATGAGGCACCAACACCAAGGTGTCTGGAGCTTCGTGATAAATATATACAACAGCAGAGCAGGACTGAAGAGGCATGGAGATGTCCTCACAAAACAGACATGAATGCATGCCAGGGGTGGAAATAAGATCCCAGGCAGTTTGATCCACTCCTGGTTTTACACATCTCTGTACACATGCAAAAATGACAACTTCGGAGAGCTGCTCTCAGATCAAGGAGAAGTCTCCAGGCAGCAGATCTTAATCTGCACAGTGTCTCCAGGCTGTGTACGGGATGTTCCGTGCTGGCCAGGGTCCCGTTTGCACTCTGCAGCGTGGGAATCCTGCCACCTTTCTGACTGAGTTCAAACAACCAGACAGAAATACACAGCGTTCTCACAGCAGTATCATTCATGACATTATGAGGCTCTCTGCATCTCCCAATCAACACTAAACACAAACAAAATAAAATAATCCTGCATTGCTGAGATGCTTCATTTAATTACTAGACAAAAGTAATAACTGTACATTGAGTGTACAAAGCACGAACGAGCAACAACGATTAAACAAAGTGCACTACGCATTTACAACGGCTTCATGAAACGGTTCCGATGTATCAGGCAAAAACCATTCATCATGTGGAGAACCTTTCAAAATCGTAAGGATTACAAACTGCGTTAATGCAGGTATAATACGTTGATAAAAAGATTCCAGTTCAATCAATAAGGGGTTCTCTAGAAGCATTTAGTAATATAACTAACATTCACACAATATCAGGCAGACTGACAGCCTCCACATACTGACTTTTAATAAACAGATCTCTAAAGTGTGACTTCTCTGCTGTATCCCCAGCTGCGATTAGTTACAGTAACAATACCTGGGTTACTTATATAGCAATTGTGAAGCACACTAGAAGCAACTCCCTGACTTGAGGCATTTTATACATTTATCAACTAAAAAATCGTTCTACAAAACAAACAAAACAATGATGCCGCTTGGTACCAGGCTCTCCCTTTTTACAGCAAATGAATTGTGAGCCAGCAGCAATAAATCCTATTAAAGTAATCTTCACTGTGATCTTCTTATAAGATACACAAACACTTGGCTCTGCCAGTGTGCAGCTGCATACTGGGATGTGTTAAATGCAGTCCCGTGTCTTGCAGGAGCATTCTCCAGGATTCAAGGGACAAGGGAAGCATGGTATAGAAGAGAGAGAGAGACTGTCTAAACACACAGCTAACAGCAGATTCCTGCAGTACCTGTTCCTCGGTCTTGAGGTCTCCAAATTCCTGCATGAAGGTGGATTCGGAGGGGAAGCGGGATGGCTCGAGGAAGTGCAGCAAGCTGAAAAGCTCCTCCACTGTGTTCTGCAGCGGGGTTCCCGTTAGCAGCACCTTGTGCTCCTGGATCAGGGCAGGGGAGGGGAGGGGGAGGAATGGTACAATGTGTGAAGATGTGGCTTTCATCCATAACAATTAAAACACTCAGTTTAGAAAAACTAAAAGAAATGTAACAAGATAAATGACAGCAAACGTTTCATCTAGAAGTGATGTGCGTGCTGGTAAACTTATCTTCTTATCTTCATTTTCCCTCAAGTATGTGACCTGCTGTAACGAGTGCCATTCACACCTCTGCAAGGTTAATGTCTAATTCGGGCAAAATCAGCACGCGCTCATTCTCCTCAGCATGAAGAGACTCCTCACACTACCACCCAGTGATATAAGAATAGGAAACTAAACTTATTTCCTTACTTGTGTTCTTGGGACACATTTCCTTTGATAACAGAAAAAAACCCTACAAACTATCGAGTTTCTCATGAAACACATCTATCAAATACATTTTGATATCTTTGACATCGCAGTCCCACAGGACAATTTGCCAGCGATTTAAACACACATCGTTAAAGCTTCCTCATACCAGATTCATGAGCTTGAACCCCTCCAGTAATTTGCAGTTCTTGTTCTTCAGCCTGTGAGCCTCGTCGATGATCACACAGCGCCACTCGATGGCGTTCAGCTCCAGGGAGCCTCCGAGGATCATCTCGAACGTGGTGATGATGGCCTGGAACTTGTACGCTCCACGAACCACGCGGCCCTGGAGATGAAAACAGAGACGGGAGTGAACCAAAGTCCTGGATCCTCACCCTGAGCTACACCTAAACCCCACTACTTAATAAGAGACGCTGAAAACAAATACTGAATAAATTATTATAACTACTACTACTACTACTACTACTGATGGTGATGCACAAAAATCATCTCCATGGCTATTTGAGCTGAACTGGGTTGTCCTCATACTCAAGCTGTGCAATGAAGTCTGTCTGCTCCTGCCCAACAATCCAGAAGGAGGCAGGCTTTGTCTTTAAGCTTAACTCGCGTCTCCTATGCACTCCTAATACCAGCAAACAACTCACAATGCTGTCTAGGAGCACGGTCCTATTTGGAATAGCAATGGATTTGGAGGGATCCCTACAGGCTATCATGCAAGGTCCATGCCGACACGGTAAATGTTTTTGCTTTGTTTTGCACTGTAAACATTTCCTGCAGACTCTGTTAAAAAGCTCTCCCAGTTTGTCACTCAGTACAAGGCTGGTACCTGGGAATCCCTGCAGTACATCTCGTACTGCTGCAGCATCTGCCGGCTGATCATGCTGCCATGGTAGACGATAACGTTGAGGTGGGTCCAGGCCCTGAACTCCCGCTCCCAGTTTGCGATGGTGGAGAGGGGGGCGATGATCAGGAAGGGCCCCCGGATTCCCGTCAGGTAGATTTCTTCAAGGAATGTGATGGACTGGATGGTCTTGCCGAGGCCCATTTCATCAGCAAGAATACAGTTCCGTCTTTGTGTGTGTGTGTGTGGGGGAGGGGATAAAAATACAAATAAAATAAATAGCTTTCCCCCTTTATCTGCTCTCATGTTCTTACAGTATAAGCGCAGATTCACAGTCCGCTACCAGGACACCAGTTGAATCTACACTTGTCATTAAGTGATTACATACAATGATACAGTGGCACACTGTTGCAGGAGGGACTTTACAGACAGACAAGATCATTTCCAGTGCGCCGGATCCAGGGTTGTGACCAATTCCCTTTTTTCAATTCCAATTCCTTTTTAAGATCAATTCCCAATTCCAATTCCAATTCCCATTCCGTTTGAATCAATTCCAATTCTAAGTCCTTGGAATTGGAGTTGATTTTAAAAAGGATTTTGAAATGGATTTGAAAAGAGGGAATTGACCCTGGCCCTGGCTGGATCTGGGACTGACACCCACCTGTTGTACCAGTTGAAGAGAAGCCAATTCACTCCTTCAAGCTGGTAGTCCCTGAGCTGGTTTCCATTTTGATACTCCCTGGATTCCTCTTTTTTCTTCCACATGTTGGCTGGAGGTCGCTCCTGTGTACAGAGCATTAACAGAGGCATCAAGATCCATAAAATATACAGCATTACTCATCGACAAACATAGAGATAATTAGGTATTCAACACAAGCACAAACAAACAAAATGACACTGCTTGGGAAGATGACACGCAACTTTAGTGGCTTCATATTCTTAGATGTTTTATTTATTTATTTATTTTAAACACAAAGCAGGACAACAACATATTGGAAACAACAGAAGTTAAAACAGATGACGTTAATTATTCAAATTAGTATTATTTTTTAATTAATTTAATTTCAGCAGGACCACACAGGCTGAAAGTTATAAAATACAGCTGGGTTTGAGGTTGTCTGTGTAATCATGGAAAACACACACAAGCACAGCTGGCTTTGTAAAGAGAGAACAGAATGTGGAGAGAGGGGTCCTACCCTCCTTCGAGGGTCTGCTCTGGCTGCCTGCAGTAGTTCAAACTCCTCGATTTTAGACTGGTCAACGTCTTCCTTCAGCTCCCAAGTGCTGTCTTCATAAGGCAGCGAGCTCCACTTCACCAGGTAATAAATCAAAGGCTGCACGAATCACAATGTTTGAACAATAAATAAATACAATTAAACTTTTATCATCGCCACCAAAATGCTGCAGATGTATTATTTTACAGCAAGAGAACTTAAGAGGGAAACATTTGTTCAATACCAACTTCACAGTGAATCAGGAGAATACACAAGGTAGGTCACTCACTGAAACACTGGCTTTCAGTTCATTTATACATGTGCCTTTTCACAAAGTACAGTATGAGTGTGCATGTAAATGAACTGCATGGAGGTCCGAGTCCAAAATAGCAGCAGAGCCCTTTCAACACGTACCTTCTTTCAGGCACAATAAAGCACGCAATCCATTAGAGCCCTGCAGGAGAACCTGACCTTTTAAAAGAATACAAAATAGAATATCTGCAGGACGTGGAGACTGTGCTGTCCACAGCTCTGCAATAATCAGTGAACAGGATCTGTCACAATGGGTCTCCAGGTTCCTCAGTGAGAAATTAAATGACTGTACAATAACACTGATTTATGGCTTTGTATTACCTTTTTAAGCATTTTCACCCAGCGTTGGGTTACTTACCAAGAAGCAGGGGTTGACCATCCTGAGCGGACACATTTTATATCAAATGCCCCAATCCTAGCATGCAGAAAAAGACGGGCGGTAAAGTCCTTACCTCGCCCGTGTCCTTGTCCTCACAGTAGGAGACGTCTAGCACTCTATCTACCTCGACATAGTCTGGGTTGAAGGGATCCTCCTCCATCTACAATGGAAAGGAAGGACAATGAGCTGCAGAGTGGAGGATGCGGCTGATTAAAGGGAACACACAGCTCTGCTACACGGCTTACATCTGCAAAGAAGTGGGCCCTTTGTGCTTGTTTCATCTTGAATCGTTTAATCTTCAGATGAATCCTCTTGTCCTTTAAGAGCTGTTGTTCTGTGGCCCATTCACAATGCAAATAGGAGCTGGAATACAGCAAGACACACAGGAGGTTCAGGAAGAAGAATACATACAGAGGGAAAGCTATGCTAAAAGAAAAAAAAGTTAGATTTCTGTATGACAGTTAACCCTCCCATGTACACATGCCGTAACATTCCCAAAAGACAGAGACGCCAATTCTCACAAAGCCATGTCCAGAATGTAACTAATCTATAGTCTGCAGATTAAATAATTTTGTTCCACTCTATGAAATAGACCATCTCATCAACACATTTTTAATAAAAATAAACCAACAAACAGAATTCTTACTAGTTTTTGTATTTTACATAAAACTCTTCAACTTCAGCCATCACTCCCAGTGTGACCTGAAATAGAACAGTGTGATTATTGTAGACACCCTTCACTGTAAAAACAAGCACTCAGTCAAAAGATATACAGCAGTGTTCTCAATACTACAGATCGACCAGCACACCCTCAATCCATCAATCCACACGCAGAACTCAAATGCATTCAACAGAACGCAGGGGTGGGTAATCACACCAGGGCTCAAGCCTGAACCAAGCTGACACACAGGTCTCGCTGCTACGCTAAATTATTAAAAAGGTCCAGTCGTTTGATTTTGTTTCTTTCATGCATTCATTCTAAGTGCTTCTTACCTCTTTTTTCACTCTCCTCGAAGACATGATTTTATCAACGACCGCTGCATCTTCTTCACTCGGGTTCTCCTACAGAACAGGGAACAATCACTTTAGAAATAGAACCCCTTATAAACACAGTTGAAGTAGCAAATCAAGCACACTCCCTCGATGCACACCATTAGAGCCTTCCCCCCTCTCCAGCACACCCTTTCAATTGGGAGCCCATCTGAAGATCTGCCTCCATTGGGACCATCTCTTTGCTTGGTTCCTTTCAGGCACAGAGGTATTCCACAGCACTGTACCGAAATAAACCAGATGATGTCTTCCCCCAAGAATAGCACATGTCCCTGCTGCATGGACCATTTGCATTTCTAAATATTGCATGGCCAGCTTTGCAAAGCCGGCAAGGCTCAGTGCCCAGAAGGGAAGGTGATGTTTCTCACCACGAACAGTTGCACAGCGTGCTCCTTGCGGGGTGCAGTGCCGGCCCTCTTCACTTTCACCGTCACTTTCTTCTCTTCGTCTGATATCTTGCACTCTCCCTCTTCTGCGTATTTTTTTCTTTTCACTTGCCGATTAGATCTTCTCTTCTGCACAACAAGGGAAAGATCACAGTTTTACTAGGGCAAGTACTGTACCAAAAAGCATGCCATTGCTGGATGTACTACAGCAAGTCAACAGTACAGAATATACGTATCAAAGCGCTCCCTCACCGAGTCGTCGTCCTTCGAGGAGTGCCGAGGGGTCGGCTCACTGTCGGACTCTTCATCCGAGGACTCGCTCTTCCTCTTCTTCTTACCAAATTTGATAACAATTTTTCTGTAGAAAGAAATATAAGTAATTTAATAAAATTAATAATAAATAAAAAAAGAATCAAGTTTGATGCACTGATTATGCCAAATTAAACGTGGGATATTTACTGAAAGAATGCACACCATCCTTTGCAGTGTCTACTTTAACTCTGTAGTTTTGCATGATCAGCATATGTATGTGATAAAGGACAGGTTTAACACAGAGTGCACAGGTGCCAAAGTAAAAGCTGTAAAATCTGAGGGCCCTCTCTGTAGTGACCCTCTCTGCTCAATCCCTTGATTCAGCACCGCCCCACCTCCCATTACAATCACTCGTCTAGAACAACTTCCACACGGGCCAGTGTGTGTCTGCTTGAAGCAGGCTCCATGGTTTACATGTCTGGACTGTGCAAGCTCTCAATGATATCACTAAAACTACAAGAGCTTGAATATCAATCATCCTGCTCTGCTGAGCAATGCAGAAGGTGGGAGAAGAGACATGCATGCAAAACTGTAATCAAAAGAGAAACAAGAGACAAGCATGCACAACTGCAACCGAAAAAAAAAACAATTCAGGTCAGGATAGGAAGAGCCTGCAGCAATGCCTTTGAAGGGTTACAAAATACAAATTCAGTTTCTGTGCTGAATGTACACACACACACACACACACACACACACACACACACACACACACACACACACACACACACACACACACACACACACACACACACACACACACACACACACACACACACACACACACACACACACACAAAAGTTTTAGAACACCTCCATTTTCCCAGTTTTTATTGAAATTTACGCAGTTTAATGTCTCAATGTACTCTGAAATTAAAGCATAGAACAAATAAACAATTGGAGATAAAAAAGAAATCATGGAATCGTTTTGTTTAACAAAATTTAATCTAAATTTTTGACTCATCAAAGTAGCCACCTTTTGCAGATTACAACAGCCGAACACACTCGTGGCATTCTTTCTACAATGGAAATCAAATATTGTTCGGAAAGTTCTTCCCAACACTGTTGCAGAAGTTCCCACAAATGTGTTGCACTTGTAGGTTGCTTTGCTTTCACCCTTCTGTCCAGTTCATCCCAAACCAGCTCGATGGGGTTTAAGTCTGGAGACTGTGCTGGCCATTCCATGATTTGAAGCCTACCGTCTTGTTCTTTTCTTCTAAGGTAGTTCTGACATAGCCTGGAGGTATGTTTTGGGTCATTATCTTGCTGTAGGATGAACCCCTGACCAACTAGGCGTATACCAGAGGGTATTGCATGGCGCTGCAAAATGCTGTGGTAGCCGTTTTGGTTCAGGGTGCCACTCACTCTGTGCAAGTCGCCGACTCTGGAGCAAGCAAAAGAGCCCCAGACCATCACGCTTCCTCCATGTTTGACAGTTGGTGTCACACACCGAGGAACCATCCTTCGCCTACTCGACGGCGTACAAAAACCCTGCGTGATGAACCGAAGATTTCAAATTTTGATTCATCGGTCCATAAGACCTTCTTCCAGTCTTCAGTAGTCCACTGGCGGTGCTTCATGGCCCAGGCAAGCCTCTTTTTCTTATTTTGCCATCTTAGCAATGGCTTTCTTACTGCCACTCGACCTGTCAAACCTGCAGCTCGAAGTCTTCTCTTCACAGTTGAAACTGAGACTTGCTTACTTCGACCAGTGTTAAGCTGTGCTTGAAGCTGTTGTCCTGTGAGCGCCTATCACGCAAGCTGTTGACTCTCAGAAACTTGTCTTCTGATTCTGTTGTGGCTTTGGGTCTGCCAGACCTCTTCCTGTCAGAGTTTCCTCCAGTTTCCAAGTGCCTTTTGATGGTGTAGGAAACTGTACTCACTGACACCTTGGCTTTCTTTGCAATTTCTCTAAAGGAAAGACCTACACTTTTAAGGGTTATAATGGTCTGTCTGTCTTCCTTTGTTAATTGCCTTTTCTCACCATTATGATAGCAATATACTACTTCCTGCAGTACAATACTGTCCAAATAATGCTTAAGAGGGTGTAGTAACACAGTCTGTTCCAACACTGCTTTTATACAGACAGAGGGTTTGTAAGTAATCAACAAAAGTTGGGACACCTGTAGGAATTGTTTGCATCAACTTTCAAGGCTTAATTTACTTCCATTGCTGCAGAACAGCTGTAAGTTGTTAACCCATTACTTGTTCCCTGAAAAAGGCCTTTTTGTATAACTCTGAAATTTACATTATTTTTCAGTTTTTGGTAACCTAAACATTTTTTTTTGACACCTGTTGACACCTGACAGGGTTTCACTTGGAAATTACTTTGTTACTAGTCTAGTAAGGCTCCCACTGGAGGTCTGGGAGCTGGCTTGTATTCTCGTGAACGCTGTGCCAACAAGTAGGGAGGTCCTGATCTCGCAGCGCTCAGCTCTCTCTCTCTCAGTTACAGGAACTCCAATCTTGTTTGGAAAGCACTTCCCAAGCCCTGGTCTCTGATCTGCATGATGGGGTATCCCAGCCTGCACACTAGAGAGCTTCCTGCTGTAACGCTTCCCCTGGCAAGCAGACGCAAGTTCAGTCTGCCCTCCCCAATGAACTCCACACCACAGTACAGAATACACCTCTGTTATACTGACTGTACTGACCTACAATTGAGCACTTGCCAGAAACATTCTTGCAATTCAACTACTGAAGTCCTGAACAGCCACACCTTGAGATCAGTGAATGCTGAACTTTTGGTAGTTCCTAGAAATCTAAAAATCAGGATGAGGCAAGGGCCTTTGTTTTTGTTATGGTCCCTGCCTTTGGCGCTCCTTCCCAAGGAATACCAGGAATGCTGGCACAGTCTAATCTTTCAAAATGAAATTTAAAAACCTATTTGTTCGAGTTGGCTTATTTTGGGGCTTTATTTTTTGTTGTTTTAACTGTAAAGCGCCCTGGGGTGCTCTGCATGAAGAGTTCTGCAGAATATAAAAGGACAACTGTTTTGCAATGTATTTCATGATATGCCAGCATACAGACCTTGTAGCCTTTATTAAGCAGCTCATGTGATAGGTTTGCAATCTGACACACGAGGCAGCTGTGGAGTGTGAGCCTGTGCGTGAGCAGCGAGCTCCTGTACTGAGAGTGCTGACATCACCGCTTTCTATCCAGGGTGCCTCTCTGTGGAGTGTGAGCCTGTGCGTGAGCAGCGAGCTCCTGTACTGAGAGTGCTGACATCACCGCTTTCTATCCAGGGTGCCTCTCTGTGGAGTGTGAGCCTGTGCGTGAGCAGCGAGCTCCTGTACTGAGAGTGCTGACATCACCGCTTTCTATCCAGGGTGCCTCTCTGTGGAGTGTGAGCCTGTGCGTGAGCAGCGAGCTCCTGTACTGAGAGTGCTGACATCACCGCTTTCTATCCAGGGTGCCTCTCTGTGGAGTGTGAGCCTGTGCGTGAGCAGCGAGCTCCTGTACTGAGAGTGCTGACATCATCGCTTTCTATCCAGGGTGCCTCTCTGTGGAGTGTGAGCCTGTGCGTGAGCAGCGAGCTCCTGTACTGAGAGTGCTGACATCACCGCTTTCTATCCAGGGTGCCTCTCTGTGGAGTGTGAGCCTGTGCGTGAGCAGCGAGCTCCTGTACTGAGAGTGCTGACATCACCGCTTTCTGTCCAGGGTGCCTCTCTTTATTGGAGCCGGATTGAACCAGTCAGAGTCCTGGCAGCGAGCCAGCTAAGCGCTCCTCATTGTTTTTAAAAATCCACGTCATTGTGAATCTCCCCCTCGACTCATCACACCGTCAGTGGTTAAAGAAAAGGGCTTGTAACCAGGAGGTCCCCGGTTCAAATCCCACCTCAGCCACTGACTCACTGTGTGACCCTGAGCAAGTCACTTCACCTCCTTGTGCTCCGTCTTTCGGGTGAGACGTAGTTGTAAGTGACTCTGCAGCTGATGCATAGTTCGCACACCCTAGTCTCTGTAAGTCGCCTTGGATAAAGGCGTCTGCTAAATAAACAAATAATAATAATAATAATACACTTGTATTCCTATATTTGTGGGGACCTCATTGACTCTCATTATATTTTTATTTACTAAATATTTATACTATTTCTAACTCCAGTCCGACAAAACTCCACACAGGTTGAAAGCTGACAACAAACTAAATATTGTGCCACTTTTTTTTATTTTTAAGGCATATTTAGTTCTTAAAAAGGTGTTTTAGAAAGTGGCGATGTCCCCACCCCACTTGGCTTACTGTGTGCAATGCCACACCACCACAATGACAAATTCAAAATCAGTAATGTACCACTGACAATCATTGAATACATTTCTTCAAGAAGCACCATGAACAGGTATAGTATAGTATAGTATATCTTCCTCAGGCAGTTGTCGCATGTACGGAGAGCTGCCCTACACTGCAAGTCTACAGCAGAATTATCCATGGTTGTAAAACAAACAGAAGTGGTGCCCTTCGATCGCAAAAACCCCCCCCCACAAAAATCACACAAAAAATGAGCAGAATGAATGCATGTCAAAAATGATCGTTTTGACTCAACATCCAGATTGTAATTGAACTGACATCTCCATTTCATGCATGCTCCCACCTGTCTTTTGTCAAAGTGGAATTACAGTGCAAAGGAGACTTGCAAGAGCACACTAGTACAACAGAGCACTTAACTGAGGAAGCCTTCATAGCAGGCCAGGGCGATTTATCCAGACAGACAAGCTGCAAACACTAAATAAAAATGAATTCTGCAGACATAATGCATTCTAAAACGAGAAGTAGCACTGCATTAATTGAAGTATGTACTGTTGGGACACATTGAAAATTTTTTGTAAATAAATGAATATTCGACACGGGGACCCCAGTCGGCGCTGTGCCTCGTTCCTGTACATTGATCCTTACTTGTGCAGGGAGCTCGTTGAGTTCATGGGTCTCAGTACTGTTGGCTTGGGGGTCATCGTACCAGCACCGCTCACCGAGAGGCTGCGGCAATGGGGGAGCTTGCTGCTGCTGCTGCTGCTGCTGCTGCTGTCCCTCTTTGAGTAGGGGGAGCTAAAAGACAGGGGGGGGGGTTAATACCCTTTAAAAAAGAAAAAGGTATTTCTCTTGCTAACCACTGTTCTGGAAACTTTTTTCACCCCAACATTTGTTTTAAAAAATACAGAACAAGCAAAAATACAGATAATTCAATACATGCTAGCAAAAATATGTAAAAAAATATGTAGAGTACAAGAGGGCTGGATTCTGTTTCCCATGTAAGATGAGCTCACTTGACAGGGTCATCTCCCCGGGTGGCCATCGTGACTGGGAGTTATCTTGTAAGTGCATTTTTAGATTTAAAAGAAGTCTTTGCCACACAGAATTGTCCTCCAGTGGTTCATGATTGTTTTGGGAGGCTGTTCTGCGGCTATACTTCCAGCTTGAGGCAGTCACAGTTTGCTTTTATTTTTTAATAAACTATTCAGCATGCCATAGGAGTAAGTCACATGCAGAACGCTCTGTGCAATGAGGACAGTCAGACTGGAATGCTATTTTATAAGCTGCTCCTGGTATGCAATGGGAATGTGAAACAGAAAAAAAAAAAAACAGAAAACATACTAAAAGCAGTATAATCTAAAACAACCAGGAGACGCATGAACCTCTGCGGATACCCTGTGCACTGGAGTCTGAGAGTTCACAATATATCATCTAGAACAAAGAAGGAGCTCTGCTGATACCCTGTGCAGATGCGATATCCTTTTGCTTAAGAATGCGGGTGATAGTCTAAATACTGGAGATCAAGGAGAAGATCGCATTTCAGCTGTATCAATGTATTGCAAGGACACCACAATGCATGTAGCTTCTGCAATTAACGGCTGGTCATCACTCACAGAAAATATTGCCTAATATAAAACCTAATATCTTCCGTACAGATACGTGTTTCCTTCTGCCAAGAACAGAGCATATCTTACCCTTTCCTCTAAAAATGGAACATAAAGCATGCATCATTATCATTGTATTTATCTTGCTCTTATTGTATTACCTGTACTGTAACACTTGAAATGTATTTGCTTACAATTGTAAAGTTAAGCCCTGGATAAGAGTCTGCTAAGAAATAAATAATAATAATAATAATAATAATAATACAGGAGGAGAGAGAGAGAGAGGGTAGTGGGTACAGTAATAAATCTAGGGGAAAGGTTAATATCTCTGCAGCAGAGCAGATGCAGCAAACATAAATATTTCAGGAATAAACCTGAGCTACATATTTATTTTCTTCCATTTAATGTAAAGCTGCAGCAATTTTAACTCCTGCACCTTCACTTCTCTTGACAACATAATCCAATCTACAGTCATTCACGCATCACCAGGCTTGCAAGAAATAATCCCTTCTTGAGAATGTTGAAGCCACGGCTACATTAATGCTATAATATTAGACAAAACACAGAGGCTGTTAAGAGGTTTATTCTGAATCATATTTAACTGACGTGAGCCGTAACAGGAACACACACACACACACACACACACATTAGTTCCCCAGTAACTATCGCACAAAATTATGTGGCAGTAGGAATTTAGGCTGGTTTCACAGACCCCAATTATCACTAATCTTGGACTAACAAATGTCAATCTAAGTCTTGTGCTAATCGGGGTCTGCGAAACCAGCCAAAATAATCTCACAGTCCAGCTCAGTTTCTGTAGCTGGGTCATACAGTAATACAATTTAAAATAAATGTTCGTTTCATTCACACTGGCCCCTGTGTTGTATGGGACACCCTCTTCGGAGGACAGGAATGGGTAATTCACAGCCAATCTACGACACTAAGCTTCCAATTCCACCTACTGTATGGCCTTGCTATTGCAGGACAGTGCACCCCCCACATTTCACTAATCCTTACTGCAATTCACAAATGTGCTCAGCTCACAGTAAGGCCATGTTGCCAGTAAAGTGTACAAGTCCTGTATTTTACTGTACAAGGGTCCTTCAGCATTTTTTTCCAATATTACACTGCAGGACAGCTGTACACCTCTTCCCTTTCGTTTCATCTAATGAAATCTCACACCCTCTGACTGTTTAGCCATAACACATTCTTCAGGAGGTTGTGCAATGGGATTATGAAATGCATCGTCAGGCCTCAGATACATCAGGTACATTACAGCGGGAATATTAAAATATCTGTCATCCCGGACAGCAGATTCATTATTCACAATTAACAATACAAACGCTATGCAATCCATTTTTCAAATGCTGCTGTTACTGCGTCTTCAGGAGGGAGAAATACATTTATCAATTAAACACAAAATTAAACCTGCATATAACAACTGCTCAGGGGTCAGACTGAGATCCTAAAAGACAGGGCAGACAAAAGATCAAAACTGAACAGAATGAATATATATATATATATATATATATATATATATATATATATATATATATATATATATATATATATATATATACAGTACTGTGCAAAAGTTTTAGGCAGGTGTGAAAAAATGCTGTAAAGTAAGAATGCTTTCAAAAATAGACATGTTAATAGATTATATTTATCAATTAACTAAATGCAAAGTGAGTGAACAGAAGAAAAATCTAAATCAAATCCATATTTGGTGTGACCACCCTTTGCCTTCAAAACAGCATCAATTCTTCTAGGTACACTTGCACAAAGTCAGGGATTTTGTAGGCATATAGTCAGGTGTATGATTAAACAATTATACCAAACAGGTGCTAATGATCATCAATTCAATATGTAGGTTGAAACACATCATTAACTGAAACAGAAACAGCTGTGTAGGAGGAATAAAACTGGGTGAGGAACAGCCAAACTCAGCTAACAAGGTGAGGTTGCTGAAGACAGTTTACTGTCAAAGTCATACACCATGGCAAGACTGAGCACAGCAACAAGACACAAGGTAGTTATACTGCATCAGCAAGGTCTCTCCCAGGCAGAAATTTCAAGGCAGACAGGGGTTTCCAGATGTGCTGTCCAAGCTCTTTTGAAGAAGCACAAAGAAACGGGCAACGTTGAGGACCGTGAGCGCAGTGGTGACCAAGGAAACTTACTGCAGCAGATGAAAGTCACATCATGCTTACTTCCCTTCAATGGGAAGATGTCCAGCAGTGCCATCAGCTCAGAACTGGCAGAAAACAGTGGGACCCTGGTACACCCATCTACTGTCCGGAGAAGTCTGGTCAGAAGTGGCCTTCATGGAAGACTTGCGGCCAAAAGCCATACCTCCGGCGTGGAAACAAGGCCAGCGACTCAACTATGCCGAAAACACAGGAACTGGGGTGCAGAAAAATGGCAGCAGGTGCTCTGGACTGATGAGTCAAAATTTGAAATATTTGGCTGTAGCAGAAGGCAGTTTGTTCGCGAAGGGCTGGAGGCGTGCAGAATGAGTGTCTGCAGGCAACAGTGAAGCATGGTGGAGGTTCCTTGCAAGTTTGGGGCTGCATTTCTGCAAATGGAGTTGGGGATTTGGTCAGAATTAATGGTCTCCTCAATGCTGAGAAGTACAGGCAGATACTTATCCATCATGCAATACCATCAGGGAGGCATCTGATTGGCCCCAAATTTATTCTGCAGCATGCCAACAACCCCAAACATACAGCGAAAGTCATTAAGAACTATCTTCAGCGTAAAGAAGAACAAGGAGTCCTGGAAGTGATGGTATGGCCCCACAGAGCCCTGATCTCAACATCATCGAGTCTGTCTGGGATTACATGAAGAGAGAGAAGCAACTGAGGCTGCCTAAATCCACAGAAGAACTGTGGTTAGTTCTCCAAGATGTTTGGGCCAACCTACCTGCCGAGTTCCTTCAAAAACTGTGTGCAAGTGTACCTAGAAGAATTGATGCTGTTTTGAAGGCAAAGGGTGGTCACACCAAATATGGATTTGATTTAGATTTTTCTTCTGTTCACTCACTTTGCAAGGAACCTCCACCATGCTTCACTGTTGCCTGCAGACACTCATTTGTGTACCGCTCTCCAGCCCTTCGCGAACAAACTGCCTTCTGCTACAGCCAAATATTTCAAATTTTGACTCATCAGTCCAGAGCACCTGCTGCCATTTTTCTGCACCCCAGTTCCTGTGTTTTCGTGCATAGTTGAGTCGCTTGGCCTTGTTTCCACATCGAGGTATGGCTTTTGGCCGCCAAGTCTTCCATGAAGGCCACTTCTGACCAGACTTCTCGGACAGTAGATGGGTGTACCAGGGTCCCACTGTTTTCTGCCAGTTCTGAGCTGATGGCACTGCTGGACATCTTCCGATTGTGAAGGGAAGTAAGCATGATGTGTCTTTCATCTGCTGCAGTAAGTTTCCTTGGCCGACCACTGCGTCTACGGTCCTCAACGTTGCCCGTTTCTTTGTGCTTCTTCAAAAGAGCTTGGACAGCACATCTGGAAACCCCTGTCTGCCTTGAAATTTCTGCCTGGGAGAGACCTTGCTGATGCAGTATAACTACCTTGTGTCTTGTTGCTGTGCTCAGTCTTGCCATGGTGTATGACTTTTGACAGTAAACTGTCTTCAGCAACCTCACCTTGTTAGCTGAGTTTGGCTGTTCCTCACCCAGTTTTATTCCTCCTACACAGCTGTTTCTGTTTCAGTTAATGATTGTGTTTTAACCTACATATTGAATTGATGATAATTAGCACCTGTTTGGTATAATTGTTTAATCATACACCTGACTATATGCCTACAAAATCCCTGACTTTGTGCAAGTGTACCTAGAAGAATTGATGCTGTTTTGAAGGCAAAGGGTGGTCACACCAAATATGGATTTGATTTCGATTTTTCTTCTGTTCACTCACTTTGCATTTAGTTAATTGATACATATAATCTATTAACATGTCTATTTTTGAAATCATTCTTACTTTACAGCATTTTTTTCACACCTGCCTAAAACTTTTGCACAGTACTGTATATATATATACATACAGTATATATATATATTTTTTTTAAACTCTGAAATGAAAGCGCAAAAGAGAAAGAAAAAGTGGTGGTCACAATAGCATGTCTATGTTACAACCTTCTGCACTGGAAAGAAAACAATAACAGTACAACAGTTTTTTACATTTTACATTATTATTATGACGTTTTTTTTCCCCCAGATGCATCACTGAACAAAAAGCAATTAACCCTGTTCTAGTTAACAACGTTTCCAGGCACAGACACAGAAAAATCATTCATCATAACTAGACAGACAATATTATCCACCATTGTGTTTTCTCCTCTAAATCAGCAGCAGCCGCCCCTTCTTGCTTAGCAGACTGGTGCAATTGCAGATTTGGCATCCCCTCCAAGCACAGCAAACAGTTCAGGAATCCTGCATCAGACATCAATTCTCCAGCACCCAAACCCCCTGATCCTAAACAAACCAGACCTGTGCTTCTACAGAGCAGCAACGGTACTTTCAGACACAATCTAGTGCAAAAAAAAACAATGCACGTTATCAGTGAGATAGTGCACAAGAGCCATTTCATTTAAACAAAAAACAAGGATATTACGAGATCACTTTGCATTGTCTCATCAATTACAATCTTTTTAATCCATAATGTACAATTCTGTTTGTTTTCAGAGCATTATAATTTTGTCCATAGGGTAAAAACTGTAATTAAAATGTGCTTTTCTTGCACAATAGGCTATATGAAGGATAGCAAGACTTCAAAAATAAAATGTTGTTCATTCTACGGCTAATTTCTGTAAACAAAAAAAACTGTAGTATGCAGCAGCAATACTGTGTGCATTGCCTAGCTTCATTTAGATCCACTCCAGTCCAGGTCTTTGTTAAAAGCAGGTCCTACATCATTTAATTGAGCCTGCTGAGGGCCAGTTAACTAATTTAGGACCTGGCTAGAGCAAAAACCCAGACTGGAGTGAATGCTGAGGCCGGGTCAGGGTTGTGCACCACTGCCCTACATGGACAGTCACGGCTGAGCACCAGCCCCACTGCTGCTCTCAGGCACCCAGCCAGCCACCAGTGCATAGCTCCTAATGGATCCACTCTGGATCCAATCCTGATCACTGGTTCATTAGCTTTAAAATGAGACCATTTGATGTTTGCTGGCCATTGGTATTGGCTGCATCTCTGATCATCTGAAATGGCAGGCTCGGTATTGTACACAACAGGGGCTTCCTGTCAGTGTGTAACTCGCCAACTCACAAGTAACTTGAAAACCTGGGGTATGATTAGAAAGCTGTTTCAACTGTTGGGTCTATCGAGAACAAGGCCAACTACAGGGATGGAAATAAGACATTGCATAAGAGTTTGATCCATTCTTGGTTTTGCCGAATTTAATAAGACACACCTGAGCTTGTTACCTATACACGCTGTGGCTAATCAAGCTTGTATTAAAACCTGGAAATGGGTGAAACTGCTACACAATAGGAGTCTTCTTTCCATCTCTGAACTATTACTGCAAATCACAGCCCCTCTTGCTATCTACAGGTTACTGTAACTGGGTGGTTTGCCAGCTAGATATGATAATCAACCAATACTCAGCCTACAGATCAGAAGAGTTAGTGACTTACATGAGTGGCTTGAGTCAGTAACTTCTGCAATGGTAAAATACGAAGAAAAAAAAAACTGTTTAGTAAATATATAGACTGGTAGAACAGTGACTACAGTAAAACCCAGTGTCCTACCGAAAGAGTATGCGGATCACAATGTGGTCCACGATTAAAACACACTGCACAACTTTTTAAACTTTGGGGCCGTAATGGGAAGCAGATATTTCAGGGGGTTTTTTTTGGGGGGGGGGGCATCTAACATCTACATATATCCTCCCTAACAGCTATATCTTTTCCTCTTTTCTCGTACTGTCTAAAGGTTCTCAGCTTTTTCCGGGCATTTGCTGACAAAGAAGTGCCGACACACCCCGACTCACCCGATTTTGGTCTTCTGCTTGGATTTGGAGGACAGGCCACTCTTGGCCTTCTTGGAGAGCTTGTCCTTGGGTTTGGGTTTGGATTTGAGCCGGCGTGCCACCTTGCGCTCCTGCCGGGCCTCACTGGAGGAGCTGGGGAAGCTCTCAGGGCTCATGACGCGTGGGATGTTCTTCTCCCCGCGCTCCTTCGCCTTGGCGATGGCCTCTGAGATGATGCGGTTGGCCTTCTCCTGCTTGTCCTCCACGAGGACCTCCATCATCACAGCCGCCGCCGCCGCTGCCTTCTTCAGCCTCCTCTCAGAGTACACCGGGCTGCTCCTCACCTGGGGGCTGTGCAGCTTGGACTGGGAGCCTGAACCATTAGTGTTCTTAGAGGAAGGGGGCTGCAACAGACAGAGAGGGAGAGACAAACTTCAGAAAGGGTTTCTCAATCCGTTTACTATTTAAGACTGGAAATGTGCTCCTCGAAATCTCGCAGAGACCTCACCTTTCTCTCCTACCAAACGGAGGCCCATTTGAGTTCCCAACCTGATTTTACAAAGGCAACTTTCAATAACAGAATCGGCACTACTGTATGTTCTCTACAACAAATGATAATATCCTTTCTATAACTTATTTTTTTCCCACATTTCATTTTTAAACCGGGATAGGGGTACTATCACAGTGGCCTCAGGTTATTGATAACCACTCGTTGAGACTTATACAAGTTTACCACAGTATTTTTGCATTACAGTTTTCCCATGCTTTTACTATGCATTTACTATACTGTAGTCTCATCTTTCCAACGCTTGTCTATGCTTCACCATGCTTTCACATTGCTTTATTACACTTTGCTAGAATTTTTTCTATGGGAAACTTTGATAAAGGTTCCACACAGGATTTTTTTTTTTTCCTACAGTAACATGTATTTTGTAATCTAATGGTCTGCAACTGACTGTGTCAACGAAATACTGCAGTGAGCAATAATCTGCTCTCCCTTTGTAATAATAATTTGCATGGAAAAAACAAAACACTCAAACTGCTGTTTGCAGTCCAAATTCAATCATACAGTATATATACCTACTATATATGTTGGGGGAACATTTACATGTTCAATGGCTGCAGTTACTGTCTTAATAAATATTATTACAGCAAGTAGTGCTGCACATAGCAAATACGTACGGATTAATTATCTGGGGCCGTTCCGACACTCAATGGAGTCTTGTGTCACAGTAAAGTATTACTGGGAGAGGCAAGGCCTTTAAGGCAAGCGCTAAACAATCAATCACACAGCCTGAGTCTCAACATTTCAACAGGAAACCAAGTATTGGAAATATGAATGTGTAGATTGTAACATTATAGGTCCGGATAACAGAAATGATGGTCTGACCCCACAGGAAACATGCAATTTCAAAGGTTTTATTATCCTGTGATAACAACAACTACACTAACCATGATATACAGCACCTGTACACAGACTTGCACTGTATACAATACATGTTATTTCTGCTTTAGCAAACCAATAGCAGGGGGTACAATAAAAATAAAAAGTATTGCATCTGATTCACCTTTCACAGCTGAGATCAGGACGGGATGCAACATCATGAATCAATATTTTTTCACCTAACGGATAAGGCAATCAAATGACCTCCTCTTGCTGCACTGCAAATGTCAGTTGCAATGGGAAGTATCAGGAACATGCCAATTAATAACCCAACAAGCAACCGGACAAAATGAGTCGCTCTCAAGAATCGCCTTGCACAGGATACAAGATCTGCAATAATCTGTTTGCACTTCTGAGCCATGTGACTATCCCAAGATCAACTGTCCTGCATTAAAACGAGTGATGGTTTAGTGTACAAGTGCAACAAAACATTGAGCACCTCCGACTTGCTGTGATTCCTGCAAAAGCTGGTAGCTGGTGTACTTTACAACAAGCCTCTATCAAGCTAATGGATGACACTTATTTTTCTGTGTCCACAACTAGCATTGCTTAATATAATTATAAACCTTTTAGAGTGGGAGATAAAATAAGTAATTTAAGTCTCATATGTTTAACTGCATAGTGTACTAAGGAAATACATTTCAGACGGATTCCATAGGTCTACATTATTAAAATGTTACCTCACCATGACTTGGCATCAAACAAATATTACATGTCATTCAACAGAAAATTAAACCACCAATTCAGAGATCTACCTTGAGAAACGAGACACGGTCATTTCAACTTCCATTTTCAAGAGCAGCATTTACTACTGAACACCGTAATCATTTGCTTTCAACTTGAAAAACAATCAAATAAAAACTAAACAAAATGAACACACACACACGCCTGGGATTATTACCATTTTCTCACCCACAAATAAGCTGCAGAGAGCAGCAACATCCACTGTGATTCTCCAAACACATTCTCAGGGCCAGATCCTGTGTGTGCTTCAGTGAGTAATGTTACAGCACACCAAGAGACCCACTGCAGCACAGGGAGGCTGAAGGGAGCCAGCGTCAGGAAATGGGAAGGGAGGGGGAAAAAAAAAAAAAACACAGCAAGCTACCTTTAGGCCTGGGAGCTAAACAAATTACTGAGGCTGAAGAAAACAGCAACAAGCACAAGATGGCGATGCGAGGCCAGCTCTGCAGCGCAGCCAGTAGCAGGGAACGTTATACAATCCTATTACCCTTTTAGCCCCGGCAACCCCTCCTCCTCCTCCCACTCGCTCAGCAGTTCACTTACCCTTCCTCTTGGCCTCTTCACTGAAGACATTTTTTCGGTCGTCTTAACAAAGCCTTGCTCTTTTTTTTGCCAGTTTTTTTTTCTCCTCTCTCTCTCTCTCTCTCTCTCTCTCTCTCTCTCCAAACCCACCCCCCAGGCTTTGCTCAAGAGGAAATCATTAGGAGAGGATTGCTAAACGGCCTATTTATCTCGGCAGCAGCAAGGAGGAGTACGGCTGCCTGTAAACACACATTGTGATCTAGCAAGGCACCCCTAACGCTCTCCTCTCATTGATTCTCCACATCCAGGGGTAAGGTAGGCTACTGCTCCTCTGTACACTGAAAGGTTTTGTGTGTTGGTGTTGTTTTTTTTCCCAGCCCTCTATCTCTCTCAATAGCCAGCACAGCCAGTCAGCCTCCAACAAAGCAGAGTAAAATGAAAGCACAAAGCATCAAAATACATCAGCATGAATATTTAGAGATGTCGTTAAAATCCTGACTCGCTTTCTCTCTCTCTCTCTCTCTCTCTCTCCCCCCCTCCTCCTCTCTTACTCTCTGCGGAAGTAGACCAGCAGATGGTGCTACCAGTTATTATTCCATTAGGCTCTCTATACTTTAACCCCCAAAGGACTGGATTTCTACACAAATGCCTGGGAATGCTGTTAAATGCCTTTTCTCATTGCAGGGAGACACACAGGTGAGCAGTAGGATTGTTTGGATGAAGTAAGATATAATATATATATATATATATATATATATATATATATACACACACACACAGGTTATAAGGCAGTACGGTCATGGCTCCCATTTGCCCCATCATGCCATTACACTAACACTAGTATTCTCGTTATAAGGTGGAACACAAACAGCATGGTCTCTTAACTATGGCTCCCGACCACAGTGTTATAAAGGGGGAGCACTGCAATAGGTTGAGTAGTACTAAACACGTCACTCTGTTCTGCAATGCGCTCATTTAAAACATTCCTCATGTTAACACGTACAGCAGCGATACAGACTGTACTATCACACTTCTATGAATGGATGAAAGTAAATCCCTGGAGGTATACAAAGTAGCATGCTTTAAAGTCTTCTCTGAATGGGTTCCTTTCAAGACGTACGGTAGTGAAGCTTGGAGCGATTGGAACCGCGGGATTCCTCTCAGTAAAAACAGGCAGTCGGGCAGCATTGGTTTTTTTTTCTGGTTCTGGGTAGTAACTCATCTGTAGTTCAACCGAGCGAGGCAGAGCAATTTCTGGGTCTCTCAGTCCTTCTTTTATGCAATGCAATACCCCACAAGAAACCATATCTAAAGCATGCTATCAAACTGCACAGTACACAAGACCAGTGAGATATGTCGACCGCGAACACAGACAAACAGGCTTTTACTGGAACAACCTCAGAAAGGTCTTTATAGACACCTGGTTTTCTTTTTTCTTTTTTTATTACATAGGACTGATATAGATCACATACACTGAAATTCAACCAAGTCATCACTACACAGTGTCCTTGGTGGGTATTACCAGCACATGTAAAACTGCTGAGAATTCTCTGCTTTTGTTCTAAAACCAATTTTTAAAAAAAAAACAACAATAATAATACTGAAAAAAAAAATCAGATTATTGCATGGCCAGGAGATATCCAAGAATAATCGCATCATTATTTTAACTTCATGTTTTTTTTTGTGTGAATTTAACAGGACTGCTCTCTGCGGATTTCCATTGACAACAGTGAAACAGCGATTAAGAAACCTCAGGAAATCCGATTGTGACAACAATTGGACTAACCTCCCCATCTGATATGAATATGAGGAGGGAGGGGGGCCCGGTCATGAATATAGCAGCTCACTGGACCCCTCTCCTATCTGGCTGTCTGCTTCCTCCTGAACTCCTCTGTGGTTTTGTAGAGAGCACTGTTAACTCAACCTGACTTCACAGGGCCATCCAAAAGACAAGGGGGAGTGTTACCAGTACATCAGCATCAAGAAGCTTTAGAAACAGATACTTTGTTCCATTTATTTTGTTAAAATATTGGATTTTATTTATTTATTTGCAGACCAGTGTAGGTCAGTAATTCTAGAAATCAAACAGTTGCCAAAAAAAAAAAAAAACGTCAAACCCACAACAAACATATATCAGCACGTTAAAGGGCACACATGATCTTTTTATTTTATTGGGTTACATGTTCCCATATGTTGCTACAACTGTTTAGGTAAGGGGTGTGCATTGTTTTATTATTATTATTATTTTTTTTTTTTACATTTTTACCACTTTTAAACTTTTAAAATTGCATTCCCTGGCGCAAGATGGCTTCACATGTACAGTACATGACCTCCCCAGTATCAATATCTGCACCCTGTACAGTACATCACCTCCCCAGTATCAATATCTGCACACTGTACAGTACATCACCTCCCCAGTATCAATATCTGCACACTGTACAGTACATCACCTCCCCAGTATCAATATCTGCACCCTGTACAGCACATCACCTCCCCAGTATCAATATCTTGTGCAACAGGGGAGCGCTCCACACATTCTCATTACCTATTCAAACCCTCACTTCTCTTCAGAAGAAAACCTGGAGGGTGTATTCACTATGCTGCTGTAATAATACAGACATCTCATTGAGTTACATGCTAATTAGAAACTTAACAATAAATGAGGTGGAAAAAAAATGTATATTATTTTATCAGCAAATAACACATGCAAATAAAATACTGTAGAGCACCCCCACACACACACACTGCAAAGTGCATTATCTCGGTACACAGTATTTCATCTGCAGTCTACTGTAGAGCCGCTCTGTACAGCAGTTTAAAGGAATCCTGTCTGTGTGCACAATGCCCCAGTGTGCAAGCCTCTCAGAAGAGCTGTTCTCTATCTTCATATTGTAGGGGGAGAGAGAGAAGCTGGTCTCTATCTTCATATTGTAGGGGGAGAGAGAGGAGCTGGTCTCTATCTTCATATTGTAGGGGGAGAGAGAGGAGCTGGTCTCTATCTTCATATTGTAAGGGGAGAGAGAGGAGCTGGTCTCTATCTTCATATTGTAGGGGGAGAGAGAGGAGCTGGTCTTTATCTTCATGTTGTAGGGTGGGGGAGAGAGGAGCTGGTCTCTATCTTCATATTGTAGAGGGAGAGAGAGGAGCTGGTCTCTATCTTCATATTGTAAGGGGAGAGAGGAGCTGGTCTCTGTCTTCATGTTGTAGGGTGGGGGAGAGAGGGGTCACATGGGTTAGGGCCTCTGCCTGCACTGAGAAAGAGTCACTTTGTAATACCCGCAAGTAGGATTTCTGTTTGCTTTTCTTTTTTCTTTTTTTTTTTTAAGAAAACTCAGGGATGGAAATAGGACATTGCACAGCATTTCCATCCATTCCTGGTTTTACTAAGAGTTTAATCAGACGTGCCTGAGCTTGTTATCTTTATACTGTGGCTTATCAAGCTGGTAGTAAAACCTGGAATGGGTGGATAGAAGCCTTATTTCCATGCCTGAAACTCATCGTGTACTATAAACCGATTTATTGAAAAACTTTTTTTTTTGCAGTAGTACGGTATGCAAAGTACTTTTACCATTCCAATCACCCATGACTTGTTGTGCATTACGGGCTGGTGTTTTCATCCAGAACTTCTTAACAATACCAGATTCCATGGTAAGAGGAGCAATGTTAAGTCGTAAATGTACGGTGTGCATCCAGTAAATCATATTGCTTCAGTTCAGTACGTCTGCAGTGACCGTACATGATGAATGCCTATGTACATATCCCCCCGGTACAGAGAAGACCACTTTTAAACAATCCCTTAAGCAGTCATCATCAATACGGTCATCTAGAAGCACTGCCCTTTAAGAGTCGGGCCAGCTTTGTCCTTGGAATTGGAACCTTTGGAAACAGGCCTACAGTAGAGTGCACATGTGCTTCAACATTAAACACCGTTTACACAGCGGAGATGAAACACAACTGTCCAGAGCCACTAGTATTCTGTCCAGTTAATGTTGTAGTGTCAGAGGGAGTCATACTATCATTCTGTGTATGAAATTAACAGGATTGAAATATACAAAGGGGGGTCTTAAGCCATTCTCTGTGTCTACTTGGTTTCTGCTCACAAACTCCCCCACTAACAAAGAATGCTTTTAGAAAGAGTCCTAAATTAACTGCTGGACAAGTGTTTTATCTTTACCTCTCATTGAATTAATCATTTAGGCACCAGCAGTATCTTGCAGAAGGCAAGCCAGACAGTTTTAAATATGCTTTGACACCTCGGACAGTGAACAGTACCCCTCATAAATAGAGCTGACATGGGTCGAAACCACAGACCAATTGAGAACAAGGTCTCTGAACGAGAACAACCAATGAGTACCACCCCACGTGGACTCGGGCACAGCCCAAAACAACCAAACCAACCAATCACAGGGTGGAAGTTAGGACAACAAAACCAGCCGCGCGACTTTCAGAAAAGAAGGAGTTTGCCCATGAGCGTGTTGGAGTTCAGAGGAACGACATCAAGCTGATCTCCATTTGAAAAGAACTATTTGTTTATTACGAGCCTACCCAATACAATGCGTACAACAAAGAACCGTCTTCATTGGAACTGCAGATCCAAAGAGCTGCAGTGTTCATCAACACAGATTGACTTCTTTATATGGAAATCGGTAAGTATTCAACATATCTAATATTAAATACTTTTTGACTCGAGAAAGTAACTGTAGCAAATGCTACCAAGTTAGTAGATAAACTGTTCTAGGAATAGAATATAACTTCCTGTTTTAGAGTGTGTAAGAAATGTATTTTGTTTGTTGAAATGTGCAACTCAAAAGAGTTGCCTCGTAAATGCAGAGAATTTGATCATTGCCTCATTTCTGAGTTAACTTGAATATATAATCAACTGAGGTGGATAACATATTATTAGTTTGGTACATCACGTTGAAACTAAATTAACACGGTAAAACTAATTTGCTAAATTAGGTACTGGACTGTTGCATTCCGTTCTGAATGGGAAGTTGAATTAATTCTTGTGCATACTGACATGATCGATTACAACGAGAAACGGGTAATGCAAAGTAGACACTTTGTGTGATAAGCCATACTTAATATTAGTCTATTAACCATGTATGCTAATGATGTTATGGTCGTTGTAATCATTTAACTATGGAATCAATGAACTGTACACTTGACGCATCTCTCTAACCAATAGCCTTTCCTTTCTGTAATATTAGATTAGTTGTGCACCCCTTTTTATTCTTAAATAAACTACTGTTTTATATTTCTGACACGTGTGAATGTTGGTTACTGTCCAAGGTAATCCGAGTTCTACATGATCCCACCAAACTATTATGGTATGTCTCAGTTATTAACATTTGGACGTTCTTAAACAGGGCGCCTAGAGACTAATTTATATTTAAATAAATTGTATACCTAATCCACTACAGTGTGAACCAACTAGCCGCTTATTTTGAACTTGTTACTAAACTTACAGGGTCTGCCAACTAACCAGTTACTTTGGTCTAGTACAGAGGTTTGCAACTTTTGTATGTTGTATGCATGTATGTATGTATGTATGCATGTATGCATGCATGTATGTATGTAGTGTAACGCTGCACTCACACACTGCCTAACCCAAGCCTGTACTGTAGCTTCAGTGAATTCCTCCATGTACTGTACGTTACAGCACTGTATACTGCATTTCATACCATCTGCATCTACAGAGAAACCCAGCCCTGCTGAGCTAAACTGTACTGCAGTCAGCGTGTGTCTGCATTTATCTTCTCCCCTGTCTGCCTGTGCTTGTTTTGGTTGCTTTCGAGACAGTGCATCTAGACATCTCGTCCAGAGAACACAACAGCAGACTAGCGAAAGCCTGCACATGCCTGGTGCTGCCCAGCACAGAACAGCAGGGCGCGCAGCAGAAACTTCTCTGCAACGAAGCAGTTAAAATGCAAATCTGTTCCGCTGAACACTGGAAGGAGGTTCTGTTCTCTCAACGCAAGCAACAGGTGGTAGTTTCAGAGCTATTAACGATTAGCTAATATTAATAGCCATGTTTAAAGAAGGGTTTTTCCTTCACGTTTACATAAGACACCCCCTGCTTCTGCATGTCATTCACATGGCCAGAAAGCTGCGAGAAGGGAGGAAGCTTGTGTGCCTGCTGCCAAAACTACTGTAGACAAATGTAAACAAACTGGTAAGCCAACAACACCTTGGGCGCAGACAGAATGCTGAACTGTGGATGAACGTAGTAAACATTCACCCAGGAATCATGTCTTAGCGTGAAGGTGAACATGCCTGTGGGACAGGTTTAAATATAACAAATCAGTTTCAATAGAATGCACTTGGTTGGTAGGTCTGGCTACAAGGTTAGATAAACCTGCTCAATTAAAAAAAAAGTTACAGTCTGGAGTGAAGACAAATTAAATGGACATAAACTTCAGAGATGTTATTTCCCAGACCAATTAAAATGTACAGTAATCTCCAGGGATATTTAACATCCTGTCAGAGAGTAATCCGGTACAGTGAGCACTGCTATGCCATGGTCCTCTCACACACACAGATGGACCGTCACTGCAAGTGGAAATCATTCCTGTAAATGAATTCCATTATAATGCAGTATCAGGAGAATACAGAAAGTGCCCAGTGCATAACCAGGAGGACCATTTCTTATTGTGCAGCGCAGTCAGTGAATTGCATTACAGTACAGTAACTGGGTACGTGGCGGGAGACTATTGTGCTGGACCTGCTCCAACACATTTAAAGCACCTCTACACAGCTCTGTAGCTGCTTATGCATTTAAAGGCCATGCATTACAGCTCTCTCTCCAGCTACCACTAGCTGTTTTATAAAAGCGCTTTCGTACAGATTTACTGGCTTTCTGCTTGGGAACGATGAACCGGCAAGCCTCAAGTGCGGTGCAAACACACACCACAATCTTTCACGTCCAGCAACATGATACTGGAAAAAACAAACCATTTTGAGGTTAATGCTGAAGTGCAGAACAAGCAGAATCTTCAGAGCAATTTACTGCATTCAGAGCTTTTAGACCAGAACATTGTTGCAATCTGAATAGAAAAACTACCTAAAGCCTCTCCGAATAAACATACTGTATAAACCCAAATAAATGCCAGATTCATATTTAATACGGATACTTTCTTTTCAACTACCTTCATAGCTCAGAAATCTTTTCTGAATCATCTGTGGCTCGCATGAATGACTGTGATGCTTTGACTATCCCTGCAGGATGAGGTCACTGAGATACTGTGTGGGTGTCTTAAGGACGCAGACATGCACTCCAAGACTCAAATTAACATTTGCTTCACAATGGAGATTACAGACTTCAGACAGCCCTGCACTGCCCACAAGAGCACCTTCATGAAATTGTTATGCAACTGGAAATGGTGTCAGCTGAAGAGGAAGCCCCTTTCTGTGTTGGGAAGTTAAGAAAGAACAGATATGAACAATCCCATAGAGCTGTCTATAACTGAACTATACCTGACCGCCTGTCTAAGTTACCCTTATAAAAGTTTCCCTATAGTAAAAGCATAGCAAGGTACAGTGAAAGCATAGGCAAGTAAAGAATAACAAGGTATAGTTAATATTAATAAACATGCCAAACCAGGGTAAACTATGGGAAATGCAGAGTAGGACCATGGGAAAAGCATGATAAAACTGTAAAAACCCTGTGGTAAACTCTTATAAAAGGGTAAACCTGATCATTCAGCACGCCCAAACCCCAGATACTGACCTTATAATCATTGTAGAGCAGACAGTGCCTTCAGCTGTAACTATGAATTCTGAGACTATAGGTTAAAGCAACATCCTTGCGCTCAGCAAATCCGCAGTTCTTTTGTCCAACTGATCTTGTGATGTCCAAGACAATGAATATATATGAATAAATACATGGCATAATAGCGCAGTAGTGAATTCAAAATGGCATATTCATCTAGAAGATTATACTTGACCTTTAACCCATATTTGACTCCTGTGCATCCTGAGACCACTTTCAAAACACAAAATGTCTCGTTTTCAATCACTCGTCAACACCCGCAATAGTAGAGAAATGTTCATTTATGAATGACAAAATGAGAATACCTTGAAAAAAAATCAATTTGATGTAGTGCTGGTACATTCATATCTCAGAGAAACTGGAGAGGAACGCGAAATGAAAAAGACATTCCTGTCAATGACTTGGACCGACACCTGGCAAACTTCATCTTTTGTGTAACAAAAAAAAAAGGGATGGCAGGGAGTATGAACCTGGAACAATTTGTGTTTTTTTTTAGGCAGTGTCTACCCGAGGCAAAATGATTACCCACATTATACTGTTCCTGAATTATCAAAAAGAATTATATTTAAGATTCTTTAATACTGACTTAATTTACATTATTGTTATTATTCATTAAATTCACTTGCAATTTGAATCTTAGCACCCGTTTAATATCTTTTTTTTTTTTTAAATGCAGTTTTTATTTGTTGTCGGTAGTCGTGCAGTTTTACTGAACTTTGTTATTTTCAAGGTTGAAATCTTTTTTTTTTTTTTTTTTTAAATGAAAGCAGACAGACGAGTAACCCTGTGCTGCTCTCCAGCTGGCAAACACAAGGAATTCCCAGCCTTGCCAGGGACATTATGCATCATGAGAGAGACGGCTTTAGATTTCATTCTCCGTCATGTGGAAATCTATCCTAGAGTCTCGACAGCATTGCCTCATGAACATACCTATCGTACGTGCAGCACGTTTTCATTGGTATGCACTTGTTACTGCATGAAGACGATTTTCTTATCATTCACACAGATTAATGATAAACCAACATGAATTGTGCTTATCAAGTTATACTGCTCCTGTTGAAACTTTTTCACCAGCAGCAACCTTACAAAAAGCCTACCCTGAAACAAATAATGTTGGGAATACTGAAAATTAAAGAATAGATCAAGACATTGCACTGAATTTAATAACAGAAGTCACGTCTAAAACCCCTTCACTGCCTGCTTAATTCCAAAAGGGCAAGTCATTCCGACTACAGCATTTAATTACAATACATACAATCAGGTAGCACAATATCCAAAATCTTTGGGGCACAGACTCCAAACCTCCTGGAACCAAATAATGATACAAAAAGTAATACAAAAAGTAAGACAAAAGTAATAGGCTAGGCTTAATATTTCTATTTCACTTTGAATTTGAAAAGAGATTCAATTAGCTGTGCAAAAAAACAAAAACAAAAAACAAGCTAAAGGGGTTTCAGGCAGATGCTGTTGCTGACATGAGTGTTCTTGTCGGCTTCCAAAAAGCGTGCAATTATTCTGCAGCCCTGCACACAAAGACAGAGCGCTGCTGGCTTCGGTGTGGCACAGTATTCAGTTATCTTTTCTAAGCAGCCAGCATACGCAGCTCTGATCGTTTCAGACAACAGTACAAACAGCCTGCATCTTGAGGCATGAGGAGGGGTCTGGGGTGGCTGTCTGGGACTGGGTCAGTGGATTGCAATGGGATGTGAAATCTTCCACTCCAAAGTCACTGGCCTGACACCAGCACAAGTAGCCTCTGCCAAGTTTCTGTGAGACAAGTGTTCACATTACTGAAGCACTCAATCTGGCACCCCACTAGCCTGGCGCAGTGAAAGAAAAGGGATTTACAACAAGCTTGAGTGATATGGAATGGGATTAAATGGAAGCAATCAAGGAGCAATGACAAAACAGGAATAGGAAGAACTCAACTCTTTTACTTTTTAGCGGCTAGTGTGCTGCTGAAGAAACTCGAGAACAGATCATACTGTTGTCAGTGAACTTAGTCGACATAACATTAACAATTTTTGCATATGCAGTTTTACTGAAATATGTTTCAGTTGCCATTGTCGTCTTCATCATTGCAGTTCTGCATGACTGAAAAGAGAACCAGCATTATTTAGGAAAGTGTAAATTACAAGCTGCATTCTGCAGTATGCAGCCTTACTGTAACTAATCTCCTGCAGATGCATAATCACAATGTCTAAAATTTGGCACAGAGCTATAGTGTGCTTCATGCTTCATGCCTGCAGCACCCAGACTTGTATCCCAATTCCAAAGTGACTCGAGAGCTTGCACACCAGCAGTCAGGTGTGAGGTTTGAAGCAGTCGATTGCCACCAGTATTGCACACAGCATGACAGCGGGACGTTAGCTGTACAGAAGAGGGAGGGGAACACAGCTTCATCTATGAACCCTGACCTCACAGTCAAAGATATCTTCCTGACCAAAATGACATCGACTCCTGACATAAGGATGTGTGAGGACCGCAGCTGTGGGAATGCAGCTGGCTGAGGAATCCTTCATAAGCACCCCCTCTATCAACACAATCCATCACACATTGTGTAGCCTATAGACAGGGCCTTTCTTGTCAAGCAGGTCAAGGTTCTGTAACTGCATGAAAAAAAGAAGCTGTGCATCTAAAAAAAAAATACAAATAAAAACAGAAGGCCCATCATCACATCAATTAGCCTTCACAGTACATTTCTAAAAGCTGTTGCCTGCACTCTAAATTGTATCTGTTTGCTGTACGTAAGCATGTTCTGGAATTTGCAGGCTGAAATTAGCGTGAGTCAGAACCCTGACCAGGTCTTAAAGCACCTACTATACTTATAAGATACACCATAATGGGATATACTTTTGACATGTTACAGCTGACACTGCTTAAAAAAAAAAAAACTACTGTATCATCAGCATCATGTCCCAGATTGGCATGTTTAACTGCACTGTACAATGCTCAAATAACCAGAGGCAGATTAGCCTGACTAATGCAACGAGTACTCCACCCTGGTAGGTGCAGGCTGGAGATAATGAACGAATGACAGTTACTATAAATACTCATCAGGCTGTCAGAACGTTACTGCAGCTCATCGTCCCCAATTACCATTCCACTGGGACGCGGTTGCAGGAGGAAATTACGGCTCTTGTTCAACCTACAAAAATAAAAAAATAAATCATCTTGCCAACCTGCTATTTTCTTCTAAATAAGAGACCATGTCATGCCGGCTAGCTGACTTGTAATTTCAGAAAGGCTTTCATTCATAAAGACCACACCTACAGAGAAGTTGACTGTACAAGGGCGTCTTTGGGGCACAGAAAAAAATAAATGCCAAACCCTTCCCCCCCCTATTTGTGGTTGGGAGAGGAGAACTTAACGTGCTACCTTTCAATCCACTTATATTTTCTTCTCCTGCAAAAAGGCAGAACAGTATTCACAGGCCAGACACGCTGCACTAGCCCAGCCCTTGAAGGCTGAAATGCCCTTGTCAAATAACTGCCGGGTCCTTTTTTGTTTTTTCTGCCTCACAGCTGTCTGAGACAACAGCACAAGGGGTCACCCTGTGGTCACCACAGCCTGCCTTTCATACAGCTCTTACAAAGCAGGAGAGAACAGGAGCACACCACCACAGTGCCCTGAACAAGCTCACTTCAGCCATCAACCACTGGGCCACACAGCCTCGAAATCTGGCTTACTGCAATGCAATATCACTGATCTATATCTGGCCTGCCTGGTTTTAATAAAAGTTGCAGCAAACGATATAGCCACTCTATCATCCCTGGAGACAATGGCACAAGAGCATGTCGCTTTCTACCTGCGCTGTATTCAATTTATTTTTCGCTGTGGTCTCAAAAGAATGTTTTAGCAGAGATAAGGACCAGCTAAAGAGTTTAGTGGGATAACCATTGGAAGAAATGCTTTTCATTCAGAATTCCTGTTGAATATTCTATTAGCATGTCACTGCGTGTGTGTGCGCATGCATGCCTCTGGCAAGGCACTCTTCATTGGCTGAATGAACAGCAGAAAATAAAAGCTAATTTATAAAGAATACATCAACTTTGGTAACAAAAGTGATTCCACTGCACTGCATCCAGAGATGCTGATTAGGCCTAGATTTTGGTCAAATTTGGGGAGTGTGGGGTACAGTATCATAAGAAAGAGTTAATTCCAATAAAGAGTTGGGGGCTGGCTATGACCAGAGCTCCTGTGTCAATGTATAATGGTTCACACAATAAGTGGTACTGTTCCTGTTCACTAAAGTTCATCCCAGACGTACAACTCTGTTACGGGGGAATAACCTGCTTTACAAACCCAAACCTCATCATTTGAACTTTGGACGATCCAACAGGACAGTATGTTTGCTTTCTTTTAACTGCTGTTATTCTTGTTTATGGTAATGCTAATCACCAAAATGCTGGTTAAAGATTAGAAATTTGTTGTTTTTCACACACATATATATATATATATATATATATATATATATATATATATATATATATATATATATATATATATATATATACATATACACACACACACACACACACACACATATATATATATATATATATTATAAAAATGCATATTGGCGTCATTTGATTGACTTTACAAATCATGTGCAAGAAAAAAAAATAAAGAATAAAATTCAGTTATTCATTTTTAAAATCCCAGTACCTCCTAAGCTGTGTACATGTCTATGGTTTAAAACATGTCAACATGTCATGTGCAGGGTGTCTTTTGTTGTGTGTAATCTCACAGCCAAACTGCACGATATGACCCATTTTACACAGTTCTACAGACAATGCGTTTCCCTATATAGTAATTCAGGGGTCTGATTCCCAGCCCCTCCCTCTGCTAACAGACCTGCATCATTCTCCTTCTCATCCCATACTGAAACACAATACCAGCCCAGAGCCAAGACACAAGAGCAACACCATGCTGCAGGCACCGTACCACACAACAAGATTACACTGAGGCAGAGACACAGGGTTAAACTGGGAGTAACACGCTGATGAAAAGAGACAATCGAACCAACAGAATTACTGCTCAACTAGCAGACTACAGTGAGATATTCTCAGTGCTATACATGCAAAACTAAAAGACCTTACAGTACATCTGTAGGTTTTTTATACAATTTGATCCTGTGTCAAAACTGAACAAAAATTAAATGCACATCAACAATGGCTGCTGATTCAATCATAGCACATGGACAGGACACAAAAACAAACAAAAAGCAAACACTCACACACAGAGCGCCTGCCCACCCACATGTAATTAAACAATCAAGTCAGTGGCTATTGCATCCAAAACATCCGTTTAATTGAGTGTTTCATCTGTTTAATTTAATTCATAAAAAATAAAAAGTTTTCCTTTACAATAATTCTGAAATCAGGGCTTTAAGTTGTTTTCAATTCTGCAGCCCTACCAGTAAAGTCCCGTCACTAAGAAACAAAGCAAAAGGCAGACAGGCTGTACAGTTCCAGCACTTTATCCTGTATGCAGAAGGTTAACCAGCTGAACTGTAGGCCTCAACCACACAGCGAGGGGACATTGCGTCACATCCACGGCCCGCAATTCCAGCTGGGTGATTGAGCAGGCCCCCCCCGAGACACTGAACTACACCAGCAAAGAAACCTAAGTACCCAAAAGAATTCGCACAGACCTACTGTATTATTCACACTGGCTGGAGTCGCACAAGCTCTTCACAGGCAGTTGCCAAATCAAAGAACCACCCCCACCCCTTTTCCTGGCACCTACTTCCTGCTAACCTTTAACCTCCCCCCCCCCCCACGCCTCCCTTCGGGAGTTCCGCAAAACAGGGCAACAGCCTGCAAGCTCCTGGTAAGGAGTGGTTTTGTGCAACCGTGTCAGTTTGGTAGGTGGGCGTGCTAGGGCAGCGCGCACACACACACACACACACACACACACACACACACACACGCACACACACAAAGCCAGCGAAGTGCAGACCCAGGTGTCTCAGAGTTATAAGTTATAAGTCTTTTCAGCTGTGTCAGGAAGCAACAGGACTAGCAATTCTGGGCTGGCTCCAACCGCCCTCTCTCGTGAAGCACACTCCTACTGCTGCTAAATCTGCAGGGTTACCTTCACAGCTACTGTACTGTACCGACTTTCCTTACTCCCCTTCAATTACCAGGGGGCACACGCAGGCCATCCAAAACTGCATTCTCTCCCTCCCTCCCTCCCTCCCTCTCTCTCAGTTTCTGTATGCCGGTCTTCACCTCCAAGTGAAAATAAAATGCAGCAGATGTAGACTCTCATTATATCTGACCTCCATTACTTATAAACCGATTCCCGAAAAGCAAAGCAATGTGTTTAAATAGATGAATCCTTTCATTTCTAGCAACACTCTCCTACCCAATTTCCTGAGAATTCCTGGATCAGGATCTTATGCTAATAAATAAACGCAACAACACACTACGCAGGAGAGGCGACTGTTTGCATTATTTGTACTGTGCACAGGACAAGGTTGAGGCAAGAACTAGCACTGAAAAACAGACAGGCGTTTGATTATTCTGGGATGATATCTGACAGTGAATTAACCAACACTAGGTCCATCCTGAAAAGTAAATTACATTACATGCACAGTAAAGGCTAAAGCATGCCCTGGATGCCACCGTAACCTGTTAAAGTCTTTGAAACACAACGGGGTTCCCCCGCCTGCATACTCACAGACACAAAGCCCCCTGTCAAATCAATACAATATAATAAAATGCAATAAGAGGGCAAGGGGATCTCCCTTATCAGGCTCAGTTTACAGTGAAAGGGACGGGGATTCCCTGGTCACTACAGCGGAATAGGAAATGTTAGAACCAGGGTTACAAACTCATGCTCGCCCGAGGAGAATTAAATCTGATGAGGGCTTGTTTATGTCTGTGTCTCAGTAATCCTCTGGACGAGTACTTAAAACAAATGTTCACATATACTCTCACGTTCAGTCTTGCGTTAAAAAAATGCAGGGAATTCAATTTTCTAACGGGGTGTAGAAGTGGTGAATAAGCATTCACAAGCAATGCTTGGAAAACAATCATTCGGAACTGAAACCACACTTCACCTCCCCTGCAATGCCAACCCCACTTAATCACGTTTTACGTTTGTGTTCTCCCTCTGTGCGGGATGTGAAGTTTATGGTTTGAATTTACTGAAACACGTTGCATCTTTTGAAGTAAGTGTAAAGTCATTTTACAAAAATGTGGAGATATATACTGGGTTACGACCCTGACTGAAGATGTCATTAGCAAGGGGCGGTTGTACTAACGAGGTCAAACAATAGGCCACGTTTTACTAAACATTTTAAAACTAATAAACAAACAATTACCATAATGAACATTATCGTAGTCTGTTGCTTAAAACATAATAACACAATATATTCATAATAAAGTTGAGTTCTTATCTATAAACAGTAACACGTTTAAAGCTTGGGACTCTCCGGTTTTCTCCTACTGCTAATTTAAAAAAAAAAATAAAACAAATAGCCACCAAAGTAACAATTTCATCCCGAGGGGGATTGTTGGGACTTTTGTGAAGACTGCATGAGTACGTGAGTACATTATTGTAGATAGTAATTCATAGCTAGCCAGCATTTTTGTAAATAGCAACACATGTAATGTACAATAAAATAAACATTTTACTTGTGTCATCGCTGTCAATTTCAGGCGGAGCTTCATGCTGTTATTGATTCCAACCTAGGCACTTCACATAAGGACTAGTAAGTTTACAGCAGGACTACCAAGTTTCAAAAGGTACAAGTGCTTTGGACTAGTAGCACAATATTGTTAGTTTCTAAGCCTGGTTAGAACCGTGTACATTATGAGTCTTTATCTTCAATTTCCCACACCTCCAACTATCCCAGCGAACGGGCAGCACTGGACTGCTCTGGGCTCCCTATTCACACCCGCTTTGTTTATAGAGAAAGGAGGAGAAGAAAGTTTTAAGTCCCTTTCACTGGTATTCAGTTTTTGCCTGTGCTTTTCCTCAACACAGCATAATCCACACTAGCACCCAAACCCCTGGACTGGGATGGGACTCAAACCTGCAACCTTCGGGACAAGGCCTGGAGTCTGACCCTCATGTCATTATCTCTAAGTGTGCTTACAGTAATTCCTTAATCAGCTTCCCCCTTCCTGCCTGAAGCCTGGATTGCAGACCTTGAGCATGTTAACTAATAGGAGGTATTCATTAGGGAGACCTTCCGAGCCTACAATTACAGGCTTCCAAGTGACATTTACAGGAGGCTCTGTCTGGTGGCTACATGTTGCATCTGTTGCTGCTGTTCAGTGGTATCTCAAAGCTCATACTTCAACAAGCATTGGTTATGAAGGCCAATACTGTAACTGAACTAAACCTTTTGAATGATCGTTTTGCTCTATAGTAATACAGCCCTCAGCAATATCAGATTTATTGAACTTTGGTCAACTGGACATGGATATTATTTAGTGATGTTTTGGCTTCCTCTATGTCGGGATACATTAACATTGTTAATGCTCAAAGCCTGTCAGTTAAGCCACAATTTCCAAACTATTATTATAATTACTACTACAGTAGTCTCTGTATAGAGGAAACACATCCTAAGAGAACACTTCGTCTTTCCCATGTAAATGTTCCGCCTAAAGGAACAGGAACTTCGCTTAAAAGAACACCTTTTGGCACTGATAGTGATTCGTTCACACCTGGTACAGTACTGTTTTGTAACCTAATAACTCATTATCATCAAACTTCAATTCAAATGGTTTATTCAAACTTTTAAAATGTGACTTGTCATTGCGAGAGTGTCTTGAGGCACACTGATTGGGTTATTCAATCTTTCCAGATCTGCCGTCATATCATTGAATTGTTTTGTATCCTGATTTCCACAAGCGCACCTCATCGCTACAAAATGGCATGTAAACAAATGGCGAAATGCGCCACAGTTTCTCTTGCTACAAAAGTTGGACATTTAGTTTGAGCTCCTGAAATAAACCTGAATCAGACACAAGGCACAAGGAATTGGTGTTTTTCATTCTGGTGAGTTGCTTCACCATTCTGTTAAATCATTTTGTGCGTGTCTTGAATATTGCTCCTTTACAGGTATTCATAATTCATCTAGAGCTACTGCTGCATTTTCTAACGTGTGCAGGGGTGCTGTGCTCATTTAGTTTGACAGTTAGTTTGTCTGTTACACTTATTATAATTGATACACTTGTCTATTGCTTTTTTCATCCTTATTCTATTCATTTCATATGTTGATGCTTGTGGGTCATGGCATGTTTCTGGTGGTCAACTCTTGTACTATCATTGTTATTATTATTGCTATTCATTTAAAAAACAAAAACAAAGAGAAATATCGGAGCCAGAGAGCACCGAACACAAACTCAGAACTACTACAGTACAGGAGGCCAGGGCTGGGCAATCAGTTTTTAAAGGGCTGATCCAGATGGAGCCAGTAGATTTCGGTGGGCTGGTTAATCTGTCTGTCTCTTACAGGAAACACCAAGAGGAGAGGCACCGTCTCAAGAGCTGGTTGAACAAGATCTGTAGACTGGACAATTCCTACAGGAACTTTTAAAATAGAAAATATATTCCAAGGATGGGATGGAGTTAATACTGTACCTTTACAATAGTTATTTGTACCTGCAGTATGCTTAATTATATATATATATATATATATATATATAAATATATATATATATATAAATTGCCTATCGATAATGTACATCAATATTCATGCTTGAAATTTCTTCCAGCACAGAATTTAATGTTTGGTTTGGTTTGCTTACTAATGACGCAAGAACACTGAGACAGTCATTTTCCTTGCAGTGCAATCAAGCTGCAGTAAAGAGCTGTGTTTGTATTTTTTTTTTTTTTTTTTTTTTTTTAAATATCTGAAGACAACAATAGGATAGCCGAGTTGTGTGCAGCAGAACATACCTGATGCTACATTAAATCAGACGATGAACTGGGAGCAGAATATTATTCTGATGCTTTTAAAAAAAAAAAAATATTAATTATTATTATTAAATTATTAAATGTACTTACAAATTACCTTTTGTAAGTTTTGCTTATCTTGCTTAATCTGCATTGGTTGTGGGTATATTCAGACAACCACCTTAATATCTGCACATGTTTTTCAAATAACTTTGATTGCATGTGTTAAATGCAATCAGTTCTAGATGTTTGATCAACGATTGCTTGGTTAAATTGATTGATTGATTGCTTGGTTAAATACAGTTCCCAGAGGCTCCCAGCTGTTCTGGTTTTAAAAGCTTATTCTCTGTTCAACCCAGGAAAGACGTTCTTGCAACTGTACTTTTAAAAATGTCATTTCTAAAGTTTAATTGCTGTTGAAGGATCTGAGATGCAAGCTAGTGTACCAGAGAGCAGCCCGTTTATTAGCATTCACACTTCAAGTTGGAAAGCGAAGTTCACTGTACCGTGAAAGACACATCTGAAGGGATTATATAATGACGCTTGCTCTCAGTACAGCATCAGAGAAACCTCTTCCTAGTCTTAAAGGAAGTGCATGAGGAACTGAAACAGGTTCACGCATCACCACAAGCAGGCAAGCACATTTCTAACAGGTTAGGGTTTGCCTTAGGGGGCTGTGTTTCCAGCGACTTGCTATACACTGAATAAATCAGCCAAACTAGAGCCTCGGCTCCAATTCTAGAGTACCCCAAAGAATCAGGTTTCCAACTGACAGTCTCAACCAGGTGCTTCACAGGCATTTTGTTTAATCTGTATCATTTTCTAGTGTTCTAATAACTAAGCACTTACAGCTGGTCTGAAAATAGAAATAGTGTGTAGACCTTTTTTTGGTTTATCTAAATACAGTAGTAGACAGCAACTTAAATAAACAAAACAACAATTAATGACACAAAAATAAATAAATCAAAACCTATACAGGCTAATATACAAATAAGAAGAAGAAAAATACGACCTTAAAACCTGGTCTATTGGAAGCATACAAGGACTGGATTTAAGGACCACCAACAGATAGGGACCTACCTGTTCCTGGAAGTCCCCTGGCGAGCCACCTTCCTCTGGCCAGGAGTTGTTGGAACCCGAATCGTCCTGCGTGCAACCGGGATCCTGCGGTCCGAAGGTGGCCTCGAACTGGGGCAGTAGGTCTTCCTCCAAGAGGCCGTCCGTGTCCAGCTCTGGAAAGGCCTCGCTGTGACTCTGCACCTGCTGAAGCAAGTGCTCCTCCAGCATGGGGAAGCCGTTGCTGCTGGCTAGAGGGGGCTCCGCAGGGGGGATAGCGTGCCCCAGAGTGTCAGAGGACCTACTGACCACGGCCGGGAAGCAGCTCATGTCTTCCGTAGACATCGGAGATCCACTGAAGCTTCCCAGCCCCGAATGCATAGTTTGGAAAGCGTTCTCGCAGCTGGGGTTTATAGCCTGCGGGTACCGACTCGGCTGCAGCGACGCTCCCCCGTTGGTCCCTGCCATCAGCGGAAAGGCTGCGTTCCCTCCAGGGAAGTCGGACACACCAAGGGAGTGACCACTGCCGGGGGTGGAAGACAGCAGCGTGCCTCCGTTTGAGGTGCCGGAGAAGGAATACTGAGATGGTGGGAACAGAGAGCTGGCATTCACAGAGCAAGCAGGCAAGTTCAAGGTGGAGGACGACGACTGTCCCGGGAAAGACAGGGACACGCTCGCCGCAGGGTTGGAGAAGTGGTGCGCAGAAACTGCCGGGCTGGCCTGACATGGAGCTGGGTGGCTCGACAGCCTGTCTGGCTGGTGGACGTTGGTCACGGGTGAGGAGCTGTGAACTTCCAGAAAGGAGCTAGACTGGTTCACAGCCTCCTGGCTACCAGGGTTAAACGGGCCGACATTTTTGTTGAGCGGCGTTTGTTGTTGTTGTTGTTGTTGCCGCTGTAGCGTGCGAGGAGGGCGGTGCTGCTGCTGTTGCTGCTGCTGTGGGGGGAGGGTCTGAAATAAGGAAAAGTCATGATGTGCTGCAAAGCTTTTGCTATGTTGCTGCTGCTGTTGCTGTGGTTGCAAAGCCTGGAGGTTCCCGTGGTGCTGGTGAAACTGAGCTCCGTTCTGGTTCCCCCACATCGGGCTTCCGTCCGCCACGTCTGGGAACAACCCGTTCGACTGGCTTGGCTGGTGCACCGGGGAAGCAGTGTACTGGGAGTGCCGGGGCAGCGCATTGTTGTTGCTTTCGTTGGGGATGGAGAAGGGCTGTCCCCCTTGCTGCCGGTGGTGGTGGTGGTGGTGGTGACCCTTCAAGGGCTCGAACTGACTCATCTGCTGCTCAAAGCAGAGGCCGGGCTGGGAGGGGGAGTTCCCCGGCTGCTTCACCTGGCAGAGAGGCTCCACCTGCAGAGGCTCAAACTCGGCGCCCAGGCCCAGCTCATCCACCAGAGAGACCGGGTCCGTCTGTGCAAAGCTGTCGTCCGCCAGCCCCTCCAATCCCCCTCCGAAGAGATTAGCATCATCGAAAAAGTCCATCATGGGATCAGTCATCCTGCCGCTTCGGGGCTCAGCACAGCTTCTCCCGAGGTTACAAGCAACACGTTTCTCAAGACCGAATCACCAGCGAATCCAGGACAGCTCCATTCATACAGGCAATCAAAGCAATGGCATGCAGTATCTCATCATGACCCTGAGGGTGGGGAGAAAAACAGGGTTACTCCTTAATAGTGATTTGTAAAGCCTAGATTGATCATTCTAGAAAAGGAAAAAAGCCCTGCTGTTGTACAGTTATACATATAATGAGTACTTTTTAAAAAAAATTCTTTTCTCTTTTCTTATTAGCACTAGCAAAAAGTTATCACTGGTATCTGTCTTCTTTTTCAGGAGCTGGATACCAGGAAGGATTTTTTTATTTATTTTATTTTTGCATTGTACTGCATGATTAATGTGAAAAAAACACAACACAAAATGAAATTAAAAAATGTAAAATGTCTTCACCATGAAAAAGGGGTTATAAGGTTGATGAAGGTTTATCCTGAATGCAATGATACACCAGATACTATTCTCAACAAAAAATAAAAGCACTTTAGGAAAGGAAGTCTTTTCTCAGCTGTGGTCTCCCTCGAGCTGCCTTGCACACGGATGAACCCATTCTCAGGTCACTGCCAGTAAACTCACTAAACAATTCACCATGTCTCTGCTAAATGATTGTGCGTGAGATTATGGTCACCAGGCGAGGCAGCTCCAGGAAGTGATGTCAGTCTTTGTGTCTCACAGAGCAAGGCAGCAGCTTCCTGCATGTCTCTTTACTGCAGACTGCACATCACAGGCCATTTCCCTATTAACAGACCATCGTCGTGAACAGAACTTTACTTACCTCCTGAGTCATACAGCAACACGGCTTCTGAAAGCTCTCTAAAAGACCACCCAGTTTAATATACAATAATCTACACAATGTAGCAAATTTCAGCACAAATAAACCTTGAAGCCGGGTCCAGACTTGTTTGTATGCTTCGTTCACCTCATTAATCCACAGTCTCCCAGCTACAGACGAAAAGGGCAGAGGATTACCATCCAACATACACTGTACTTTCAACTGTTGACAGACACTGTTACCCAATTCTGAACAGCGATTTTTTTTTTTTAAGGATCTACAGTCATGGCAAGAATGTGGAAGTCGAAGATTAATGGACAGCATAATGCAATCTTGCCAGAAACTGAACAAGACATTGGAACACTCTCTAAAGAGTCAGCTCAGTGAACAGAAGTTACTGACAGTAAACTCAGATAACAGGGTGCCAGACCTTTAACAGTGAAGATAGGAGACTTTATACAATTCCTACGCTCTGCAGACTGGGGCACACAACTGTACTGCTGAACATATCCATTTGGCATTTGCACCCGACAAAATAAAATATATAGGCCTATTACATCCAATAGCCCTTGTTTTAATTGCAATGTTAGGTCTAGCATTACAGAGGGTATTGAGCACTGGCATTTTTGTGCCTTGCCATGTTGAGATCACGAATGACCCTGATTCGTTTAGATGTGTTCTACTCCTCTTTTTTACAGGCGGTTTGTAATTTCTGGTAGGTTTGTGCTTGCATGTACAGCACTTGCAGATCTAGCGGAACAGAAGCTAACAGAAGTACTTTCCAAGGTTCCGTAGGGACCACGGCTGGAAAGGTCTTGAGGGTTCCGAGGCACAGGTTCCCAACATCCCCACGGAGGCGACACAACGTGTCACTTTGGATGGAAAATGTTTTTAAATCAGAACCTGATCTACACAGAATCAAATGCTCTTAGCATGCATTCTTGAAATAAATAACGCCTGCCCAAGCTGTTTTTTTTTTTTTCTCTTGCTGGTTTTTGGCAGTGCACGGTTGACTAACAGCTGTAACTAGAAGAGCACTAGGACCCAGGGGAGCTGTGAAAAGGTGGGAAGTGGCTTCCTTCCCAGTTCTTGGCCTCAGGCCAGAAAATAAACATGTTGTTTACCGTCAATCTCTCATTTTGTTTTCTCTGTTAAAAGTACAGCACGTAGACAGCCATTAGCATTAAATTCAAATGTCTTTGTGAAATGAAAAGTTAAAACAAATAAAATTGAAATAACTGACTTTCTGGAAACGCTTCCTCTACTACAATAATTACATAAATAAACAAATAAATAAATAAATAAATAATAATAATAACAACAACATGTTTGTCAACCTGTTGCTTAATGTTTGTGATTAGCATGCAATATAAAACGGTTAAGTGTGTGGTCCAGTGGTTAAAGAAAAGGGCTTGTAACCAGTCAAGCTTCAGACATCAGACCTCACCCCTCCTCGAGTCAATTGTCAGACATCAGACTTCACCCCTCCTCGAGTCAGGCATCAGACCTCACCCCTCCTCGAGTCAGGCATCAGACCTCACCCCTCCTCGAGTCAGGCATCAGACCTCACCCCTCCTCGAGTCAGGCATCAGACCTCACCCCTCCTCGAGTCAGGCATCAGACCTTACCCCTCCTCGAGTCAGGCATCAGACCTTACCCCTCCTCGAGTCAGGCATCAGACCTCACCCCTCCTCGAGTCAGGCATCAGACCTTACCCCTCCTCGAGTCAGGCATCAGACCTCACCCCTCCTCGAGTCAGGCATCAGACCTTACCCCTCCTCGAGTCAATCATCAGACTTCACATAACAAAATTCAATTAAAAATAAAAAAATACATCTAAACTATTTTTTTTTTAAATAACAAAAAAATGTCTGATGCCGTATGCTGAGATTTGCCTACAATTAAAATCAAAACTAATTTAAATAATGAAATTGCACATTGCAACTTTTAAAGTATTTTTTAAAATGCTTCAAATATACATATTAAATGCTGAAGAAAGGTAAAAACACATGCACCAATCAGCAGCTACACTGACATCTGTGTCATCCATGGAAGCACCGAAAGCTTTTTTGCTCTTGTCCTCATTCTCTCCGGAAAAAAAAAAAAAACCTTGAGGAGGACTGATACCTGATTCCTGACTCGAGGAGGGGTGAGGTCTGATGTCTGACGACTGACTCGAGGAGGGGTAAGGTCTGATGTCTGACGACTGACTCGAGGAGGGGTAAGGTCTGATGTCTGACGACTGACTCGAGGAGGGGTGAGGTCTGATGCCTGACTCGAGGAGGGGTGAGGTCTGATGCCTGACTCGAGGAGGGGTGAGGTCTGATGCCTGACTCGAGGAGGGGTGAGGTCTGATGCCTGACTCGAGGAGGGGTGAGGTCTGATGCCTGACTCGAGGAGGGGTGAGGTCTGATGCCTGACTCGAGGAGGGGTGAGGTCTGATGCCTGACTCGAGGAGGGGTGAGGTCTGATGCCTGACTCGAGGAGGGGTGAGGTCTGATGCCTGACTCGAGGAGGGGTGAGGTCTGATGTCTGACGATTGACTCGAGGAGGGCTGAGGTCTGATGTCTGACGATTGACTCGAGGAGGGGTGAGGTCTGATGCCTGACTTGAGGAGGGGTGAGGTCTGATGCCTGACTCGAGGAGGGGTGAGGTCTGATGTCTGACGATTGACTCGAGGAGGGGTGAGGTCTGATGTCTGATGTTTGACTCGAGGAGGGGTGATAGAGGAAGTTATTGATGCGTGAGTCTTGAGTGGGGGATGCCTGATACTTGACTCCAGTAAGGGTGATGTCTGAGGATGTCCTAAAATGGACACCGTACATGTGACAGGTACATTTGCAAAGCCTATCAGTATAATATACCTTGTCCAGCTGTCTTGTAATACAGATCTTTGCGACGCAGCAACATCTTTCGTAGTCTCAGACTGTGAGCACAAGATGTACAGCATGTAAACACGAAGCAGCTACACTTAATAAAAGTAATCGCTGAATCAGAGTGTGTGTGTCAGAGCTCACTTAATGAAACTGACAAATAAAATCTCCACAGCAAATCAAACAGCACCCAAGCGCTTTTAAACAGTCATGTAGGATACCACTCTACTAAACCATGCAGAGAGCAGCCGTGCTTTCAAACAGCACCCAAGCGCTTTTAAACAGTCATGTACGATACCACTCTACTAAACCATGCAGAGAGCAGCCGTGCTTTCAAACAGCACCCAAGCGCTTTTAAACAGTCATGTAGGATACCACTCTACTAAACCATGCAGAGAGCAGCCATGCTTTCAAACAGCTGACCAATGCACACAGCAAGATGATGTTATCCGTGTCAGGGGCACGCAGTAGAAATGGAGGTGCTGAGATCTTCCCTATAACAAAATCTCATTTTACACTGATCCCACCGATAAAGCTCAAGTCATGATGCTGAATTACAAATTAAATCATGAAATGGTGTGCGTGTAATTAAAATAAATAAATAAATCAATAATAATAATAATACCGTATAAATACTGTCAGTTAAAAGTAAACAAATCAGTGCCGCCAAAATGGTAAATGTATTATCCCGTACTAGTGACAGGTTGTTTATATCAGACTAATAGGAAACCTGGGATTACTGTGCTGATGTGTTGGGAGCTTTTCACAAATCTGATATTGACAAGCAGGGATGAAAATAAGACTCCCATTACATAGCTGTTTGATCCATTCCTGGTTTTCCTACAAGTTTAATTACACAACTGAGCTGTTACCTTTACAGCATGGCTAATCATATTAAAACCCAGAATGGGTGAAACTGCTGTGGAATAGGAGTCTTATTTCCATCCCAGATAAGACTTAGCCAATGTTACATTCAACAGTAAAACAACAAAACACACACACACACCTCTCAATTCAAAAATCACTGGAACATCACAATGGCATAAAGTGATTCTATGGTTAGCACAAGGGGTGGTCTCCCCAATAATAAAAACATTCATTGCCGGAACACCACCCAAACTGAGCTTGTATCATTTAGTGACAAAACAAAAAACATCGCAACTTCAACGCTGGGATAGGTGGATGGTATCAGGACTGCGTTCTTACGCTACACTCTGTCCATAAGTCAAGCTCCAGTCACTTATCTATTGTCTAAGCAGGTGCACACAACGCCCACGTCTATCTTTGTGTGTTTCACATGCAATACGTTGGAAATTCTTCCCTACACTGAACTGTATTTATGATTTATCTAGCTACCTCCTTTCGGAAGGCCAAAACGAAAGTTTAACAATCGCTCCCAGTTCTATTATTGTCTTCCAGCTCAATAAAGGCTTTAAAAATTAAAAAAAAACCAACAACAACAAAAATAAAAACACTGACCTTGTCATCCTGTGTGTGTGTGTGTAGGTGTCTCTTCCTATTGTTATCCTCAATTGTTCTTTGACAAATCCAGTTTGCAAATACAAATCTAGAGCTGCCGGGGTCACCCCAATACTAGCTTCTGAATTGAAATCACGCAGCTGCTGGATGCATGCTGTAAGGCTGTACCCCGGATTAATTTGTTTCTGCTATCAAAGAATGGCACACGTGTTTCTACAGCGCTAGACGACTTTTTTTTTCTTTTTTTTTTCTAAACCCAACCCCAAAACCCTTCCCTGGTCTGCTGACGCTACACAAGAGGAAAACGGCAGAGGGAGTTCTCCCTGGGGCAAAGCAGGAGGGAAAGGGGTCAGGCACAGACTAGCTGGTGGAACCCCCGTCCCTCCTCCTCCTCCTCCTCCCTCTCCCATACAACGCAGTGTGCAGTGTAGGGAACCTCCTACATTTCCAACAGGTCTAACCTTCCTTTTTTTTGTGTTCTGGCAACTATGTGCAATACTTCGCCATTACGCTCTTCTACTTTGCTGTATGCATATATAAAAATAAATATAGCCGACTTCTTCTTCATCTCCGGCACTACGCTGCTGCTGGACAGGGCTGGTGTGTTGATTGATGGTGGGAGACAGTTCAGCATATTATTTCTCAGTTTCATCACTATGGGATTTCCAGTACTAGCACACGCTCCCTTCACCAACACGGTGCCCAGGGTTCCTTGTTCCTATATGACAGCTCGCTCTCTCCCACACACAGCACAGCAGCTTCACAATATGTTTGTTTTAATGTAAATCGTACCGGCTTACCTGTGAAAACGGGCTTCCCCCACAAGCAGATATTGAAAAGGAATAATTTCCAAAGAACAGTTATTTGCGAAGTTTTTTTTTAGTTCCACCAGTGCTGGCTACCTCAGCGGTTCCACCACCGCTAGCGTGATGATGACACATAATATTTGCATATCAGTTATTTGCCTTCTGATTGGACAGTCGGTAGGATCTTGGTTTTGGGTCACGACGAGTCGCAATTCGGGGCTCCTTCGGCAGGGACTGTGATCCAATCGCCCCCGAAGCCTGGAAGCTGCGGCTCAGTCCGGGAATTAGAGACGGGCTCACAGGGATAAAGGCAAAAATGCCATTACGGAGAACATGTAAGATGGCCGCGCCCAGGCTAAAGCCAATCCGCGGAGGTTTTACTTTGGTTGCTCCGAGGCATTAGTCTCCCGGATACTGATGCGAGGCTGTCGGGAAAGCAACCGCGGAGGTCCCGTTGTGGGTGTGCAGCGCCCTCTTGTAGTTCAAAACTGCACGAACATTATGTTGCAGAGTAAAAAAAAAAAAAGGAAAGATTGCTAATGTTTTGAAACTCTTATTTAAAGGCGTAGTCAAATCAGTTTGCAACATAATCATCTTTGTTGTTTGTTTCTAATTTTAAATTACTGTCAAATGGCATGGTACATAAACCACAAACTATTTTACATGCTTAGGGCACATCTTTACATGCCCAAATATAGCTTAGCCCGGTGCACCATGCTAGCATTTGGCTGATCCTGGTCTGTGCTGTGTATGTACTTGGTGACTGCACCTGTAATTATGTATAGTTGCAGTATTGAAGATAGCATGCTGCAGCTTGCATGCACAGTGTTAGCTGATGAAGCCCTGGTCTGACAGCTTTTGTAGGGTCGCCACCTCTGAGGTACAGAAGACGGGACCTGTTCCGAAAGTCTCTTCCGAAATCCTGTATTCATCCAGTAGGAAACATTGGTAATATTTCAGCAATAGGATATACAGCCTATTAATATCGTGCGTCTGTTGCAGTAATATTGGATCCTGATTGATCGAACTTGTGCTCAGTTTATGGTCTGGCATTCAGTGTCCTGGGATGATCCTGGAAGAACAGGGACAGACAGCAACCCCAAGCTCTTGTGTTTGCATGTCATGGTTTATTTGCCAGTAAAAGCAAACTGAAGTTTCAGGGTAGTTTATTCTGTGATTCATGAGATTAAATAGACCACAGTTTAAAAAGGGGAGAAGAACTGGTTGTGTGAGTTTTCAGCTGGTCTTCAAACCATTTTATTGTAACTTAACAATACAATAACAACCTCTGAGACAAGTGTTCCTTTTACATTCAGGACTCTATTCAGCTTTAAGAGCAATAGACGCTGCTAAAGAGATCCTCTTAGGCAAGTGACAGAGAGGAGCATGATTATAAGTTTAGTCTGTCCCTTAGAACAGACTAGGCTGTGGCTGCAGAATTACCCTGGTAAGGCAGCTCCAGTAGGGTTAAAGCTTGGTTTGCCACTTAGCATTACATAATCTCTGTCACTGAGTGCAAAGCCTTCATGACCTCCCTTAGGAAAAGCAGATGAGCAGCTAAACGTTCTGTTAACACAGTGTATGTCCTTGGGTGTTTGTTCTGCTTTCAGTATTTTCTGCAGACGGTAATTCATTCATTTCCAGAGGGGAGAACACTCAAGTCAAGGAAAACTGCGCCTTGAATTAGTCAAAAATTCACCCTTGGATGCAAAAAAAAAAAAAACATCAACTGTTAAACATCTATTTCCTTATCCCTTGATTCAAATTTCCCAGGATCGATGATTTTAACTGATAATGTCTTTCTAAAGACAGATATAAACTGCAGTAAATACATTAGAAAATGCTTTGTAAATAGTTAAAATCCATTTGATCATATACTGTGGGGTGTTGGAACCTGCACTGAACAAAGCGTCCTGTATATTGCAGAAGCCTAATTAATAAGTCATCCCTGTCTAATGCAATCAACAGTAATAGCTCTAGAACAGAGCACACAAACTTCAAGGGACCGCTTTAGGGGGTTAGCAGGATTATTTAGCTGTACCTGTGGGGGCTGTTTCAGCTGCCAACCCCCTGACAGGTGTGGAAGCAAGAGGGGCTCTTTCAAATGCACTGACCCTTCTGGAGAGCCTAGTAAAGGTCACACATTCTTACATTCACAGTGAATCTTCTGTGAAGGTTAGTGAGAATCAATACAAGCAATCTTTCAATTTATGAATCACCCTGCAGTGATCAAATCCTCCCCAAGTTAAAGGAACTGCAGTGAGAGGGGCTCCCCCTGGTGGGCGTCTTGGTAAAACGCTACCATAGTTATTCCTCATATTATGGTTTAATGGAAACTTTGTATTTATTTATTTATTTATTTATTTATTTATTTATTTAGTGTGGGTTTTGTGGGTTTGAGATTCTGGTTGATTGTCTCATTTTATATGATTGTGTGCCAATAGGTGAAGCTTGTGTACAATGCTATACACAATATGTAAAACATTGCTTTTTGAGTTTATGGTGCCTTCATGCTGTAGAGACAGATTTATTAATACAGCAAGTTTGCATCATAATTATCTATGTTATCACATTTTTATATACATTTTTGTAATTTTTGATTAAAAAAGTGGGAGGCCAGCCTTAAATGTGAGACACTGAGCAGTATTTAAAATGTTACTGAACAGAAACACTCCTTAAGACGTTTCCAGTCTCGAGACACCTTGTTTAACACAGTGCAATGTTAATGAGTCTTGTAAAAGCACATTAAAGCCTACTCGTTTTCTGCTGATGAACTCATTGCTCCCATCTAGTGGCAACATAAAAAAATGCACCAAGAACTCAAGCTTGCACTTACTGGTGCTTCTCAAAGTACTACGGCAAGCGGGAAGTAGCGACGCTGCTGGTTAAAGGTACATTGTTTCAGCTGTTTGAAAATGTCTAAAAAAAAGTTAATTAAAAAATCGTGACAGAAGGGGATATACCCTTTAATGTAGAGACAATGGAAAGGGCTTTAGAATTCTCATTAGAATTTTCATCGGCTGACAAAAACCAGCATTCCTTGGGTGCAAGGCACATCATCATGGAAACTCCCATGTGTTTGCATAGCCCTCTTCATCTTTTGTTTACAGTGCTTAACCTAAACATGAATGCACTGTTTATATACATTAGTCATCTCGGTTTCTATGGCGACAGGCCCTCAAAGGTGAAACGCATACAGATAAACATTACTGTTGTTGGGACTTGCTCATCCATGAATCTGGCAACCTGCAATCTGCAAACAATCAAATGAAGAAGCAACAAAACTGGAGCTATTATGAAGAAGCAGACCAGCACATTCAAACACGGTGTATTGCACTGATATAGCAGGCAGAAGTTAGTATAATACAGATAGCACTCATACACAAACAAATACTGTGCTACAATATCACAGAGCTTAATTGAGCCATGAATAGATACAACATAAAGTGTTATATAGAGACACATTGCAAACAATGTTGAGTTCCTATATAGGATCATTACCCGTGGTTGATTCTAATTCACCATGTTTTAACCATGCTTATATCTCACTTGCCTGGTACACTGTCAGCGCTGTGATTGACTACTGCACAAGTCACAACAAACAAGACAAACTGTAGTTCTCCCACAAAATGGTATATATTTACAACTTTAGATAACCCAATTTGTTGCTCATCAGTAACAAGTCACATAGTTGTTAACAGTTTTTAAAAAAAGAAAATAGTTTCTAAGCCTCTTCAGATAAAGAATCCTTGTTATTTTTAGAAATACTAAAAGAACTTAGGCCAAATAAGTTCAACGGCAAATGTTTCAAGTAGACATTGATAACAGTGAAAAAGACTTCTAGTAGAAACATTTATCATTTAATTTATTAAGTTTCTTGGCAGTGTTTCTAAATGTGGCATGATTGAGAGTACATTGGTTATGGGTGTTTTTTATTGCTTGTGAAATCATTGTAGTTTCACTTTCAGAAGGTGAAGACTTTCTTCAGGGCTTGTTTGATTGCGTTGCCAGGAAAGCAGCAGGCCATCAGGGGAGTATTTGCTCATGACCTCGTTTCACACAGCACACAGTATCTGGCCTGCCAAGGAGCACACAAATACATGAAGCAACTTGCCTGGGTGTGCTTCCTTTCTTTAGTATTTCCAGGTAGTTTTGAGCCCTGGGGTTTCCCTGAACCATTTCTGTTAATTCCTCTTTCTTTCTTTCTTTCTTTCTTTCTTTCTTTCTTTCTTTCTTTCTTTCAGTAGAGGCTTCCCATGATCCACTGTATGCTTCTGATTTACAAGGAATTTCCTGAGAGACGACATTGTGGACTTCATCACAGTGCACGTAATAGAACAGTGTTCATCAGCATTCACATTGCAGACGGATTTCAATAAAGCTTTTTTTAATATTGAATGCAAATAGGGGCAAGCCTTTGTGTGGAAATCTATACAGCTAATAAAGTTATCAACCCCTCCTTGTCATTATCTGCATTGCATTCATCATGGTGACCAGGTTTCTGTTCAATGCTTTATTACTGATAATTATATAAAATGTGATTTACCGTGATTGTACGACGCTATGCTGTGCTCTGCATATCGCAGAACTTTACCTCTCAATTATATGAACTCTCTATCCCTGATGTTGTGTTGCTTGGTGTGACTGCTGGATCAACCTGCAATTACATCAGCTGCAAGCTGCAAACATGCCTGGGGCCATCCTTAAGCATGGGCCTTGCTAGTCATAGCTGTTTCCTAGCAGCTTTGTGTTAAATACTCAATAGCAGTCTCCTTAATTACAGCGTACACCTCATTTTTCAACATCAAGCACCACGTTTCCAGGTGGGTGAAGGGCGTGTTTTCTCCATTGCGAAGTTTGCACCACCTGCTCTTTGCCAATGGGAAAAGGGGAACTCAAACTTGCCATGTTGAAAGATTAGCAAGAAGCAGCTCAGGTGCATTAAGCGTGTTGCTTTCCCGGTGCTGGAAAGTGCTTTATGAATCAGGCCTGATTACCAAGGCAGACTGAGAGCCAGGGAGAGATTGGACCTCATTTATGAACAATCAGAATTCAATGCTGAAATACAGACCCTGCATTACTACCCTGCTCTACAGTGATATCCAATCAAACACAGGGGATCGGTACACATGTGTTTGAAATGAAGTTCTGGAATTCTGATTGAGTAGCACCATAAAACAAGGAATGAACACGGATAACACATCTGCTGATTGAACCCACTCGTTAAAGATGTTATATCACTGAAGGCCTTAGAGCAGATTTCTCTTTGATCTGTGCTTGTTTATACAACAGAGACATAAAACTCATGGGCAAAGTGCAGCTGGTTGGGAAAGTGGCAACACATGTAGCTAGCAGTAATGTTTCGCATCAGCATTAGTGAAGGGCTATCAAAGTGCTTTCTAGAAGGTGACTTAAAGTGACTTGGGGTCTGCGGTGGCAGCCCTGGGCAAATAAAGACATTTCGTATATTATTGAAAGAGTTTTACAGTATGAACTGGATCAGTACATTAGTAAATGCAGAGCAGAGAAGCAACCACTGTACTGGTCGTCGACCAAGACATTTTTTAAATGTGATCTTTTATTTTTCATTGTAAACACGCAACAGCTTGTTCAGCCATGCTGAGATCTGCATGCGCCTTGGGTGTGCTGTGCGTCAGCAACCTAGGAAGTAAGGCAAGTGAGTCAACATCAGCAGTATGATTATTATTCAAGAAAGCCTGCATGTGAGGCGTGTGGTAGGCCTTTGCTTTGGTTGTTATGACGATCACCATCATTAACAAGCACTTCCTTGCAGGCTTTATCACCTGTAAACACTGCTGTTTGTTCTACCTCTGCTTTTTAAATTACCAATGAGATTGTGATATGATAAAGTCACCATGACATGTCAAATATTAACTTGAAACCAAAGTGGCCAACAAGCTATTAAGGCTATAATATTGTTTTAAAACAGTTACATGGTTAAACCGTTTAATTAATTACTACTTCTGTCAGTATATAAACAAAATAACTGATGGTTTCATTTTTGCAAAAGCTGGGCTAATGAACTTAGCTATAGGCCTAGCTATGATAATTAGTTGCTGTGGCTACTTAGTTCCTGGCAAAGAACTTCTGTTTACCGGTAACCATGCCTCAAAGCATTAAAAAGTTAAAACTAAACTGAGAATTCCTATTGCTTAGCAAATGAGAAACACAATGGGTCAGAGCAAAGATGCTAATGCACTTTGAAACTTAAAACTTTGTTTTTAAAGCTTGCAGCCTTGCAAATCCTCTGCTGCTATTTTGTCATTGGGCTTGAGCTTGCCTGGCACCTAGTTAGTTGTCATAGAAACCTTGGACTCTCCTCCACAAACAGTGCAGGAGTGGAGCTATTTAGCCAAATTGAAGCCAGCGCAGCTCATACACTTCCAGGACCAGGTTCTGATCACATCTTCTGCTAGAAGACCTTGCAAGGCTTGTTCCAGCAAGACAGAGACATCAGGATGGGTTGCAATACCAGCAAAACCGCAGCAGTGGATGCTTCAAAAAAACCAGGAGAGACACCAGAGGGAGAAAGCACCAGCAAGGAACAAGACACTGAGATAGTGTCCAGCCAGCAGGACGAGGCAGCGGTGGAAAACTCGGCAGACAGGACAAGCTGAGCCTTCTCCTTTTCATCTCCACACCGCTCCTGAAGTAATTCTGAACATTTCTTTTTTATATATACATATAACCCATAGTATTGATTTGTTTCACCTTTGTTTAAAATGCTTCAGAACGCCACATGTTATACTGACTCTTTTCTTCTTCTTCTTCTTCTTCTTCTTCTTCTTCTTCTTTTTTTTATAGTTCCAGATCTTTCAAACAATCGATTATCTGGAATAAACAAGACAAACTAACTAACAAACTGACAACTTCAGCAGCAACAAGACATCGGTCCTACAGGGAAGTCAATATGGAATGCACCTTCAACATGGGCAACAGCAGCTGTCGAAGTGGGCTTTCTTTCCCAGCCGCTGATGGCTGGACTTTCTTGTATGTTGTTTTGCTAGTTGTTTTGAACCCCATGGAAGTAACAAAAAAAAGCACAAAAAAAAAACCCTAATAAAAACAACAATGGCAGTTTTAAGTACAATGTGTTATAGTCACATTAAAAAAAAAACAAGATGTACCTACCTAAACACCAGGCAACTTTCAACTAATTTTGGAGACTATTACAACAACCTCTCTAGGGGAAATTTTTAAGCAAATTTCCATTAGTGAAACTTTTTTAGTAGGCTTATTTAGAATGTGTGGCTTAAACTGGTGAAACTTGTTTGAAAAACATCCCCAAGTTGCTTGGTGTCTCATGGCATATGGACTTATGAGAGTATTAAAAGCAGAAATCCCATTTGTGATATTTGATGAATACTGAATGTTTGGTATAATTTAACTGAGTAACTGAGTCAAATGAAATACTTAAGCACATGTTCCAGGGGCTTTATATATATATATAGGATGTATATAAGATTCATACAATTTGTATTTATTCATATTAAATTAACTTGTATCATGACTTGTCAATGATGGCAATGTTATGCAAACATTATGTAATTTATCGATTAAACAAAATATTGAGTAAGAGTCAAAAATCAACCATTTCTCAACATTCTGGAATTGTTTTTGTATAAACTTTTATTTGTTTCAGGCCTTTTGTTTTTTAGTTTTTTGTTAGAGCTATTGCAAGGATCTGGAGATAGGGCATATTATTATTTGGTGTAGTTTTCCAATTTTGTTTGAAATAAAGTCTATTTGGTCTACTTATTCTTGTTATTAAGAAAGCTACTTAAATGTAATATTTCAGTATAAACTGAGAATTATATACATATACATATATACATATAATAGCAATGACACCCAATAACACAGCTGGATTTACCAGCATTTTAGAGACCAGTTTGGCAGAGTCTGGTCAGGTCTATCACCCTGTTATCATTCATTCCTCCAGCCATTGCTTTATTATTGTTATACTTTTATAGACCAACAACTAATTAATTACCATTTTAACTGTATTTTTTGTTTTTACTTGGCTTTACTTCTTAATAAACTCTACCTGGAATAATGTAAAAACAAAGCATTATTATTATTTAAATACAATTATTGTGACATAAATGACCAGGGAGTAATTGCAACAAGCAAGCCAGCAGAGGGCGCTCAGGGAGCATGTTTAGGTAGAGATAGACAGACATTTCAATAATCAATCTGCAAAAATGTAATGTTGACATTCAGTTGAACCTAATATGTGTCTACAGTATCAACAATCAACACACACACACACACACACACACACACACACACACACACACACACACACACACACACACACACACACACACACACACACACACATTTAGTGGAATGTTGTAACGAAATCTCGGAATCCGGGTTCAAAGCAAGATATCTGCAGACATAGGAAATTAGGTAATGGTAACTGTAATTCAAATATGTTATGAGCTTTCATTCCTTGGGGAGTTGCAACCTATCCCTCCACCCCTCTCTCTCTCAATGAGAATCTTAATGACCGAAATTCATATTGGGTTTAATAATACAGCAGATTGTTTACATGATAAATGATACTGCCTGTTGTCTTGGTAACAAGAGTATTCTAGAATCGTGGCACAATGGCTGATATTAAACACGGGAGAGGACGAGGACGAAACATGCTGCTGGACTTGTTCTGTCTTTTAAACCCGGGTTCGAGCACCATGGTGTGGCAGTTTAGTGAAGCTTTGCTGCATAATTCTTAATCACACACCTCCCTCCCAACCCTGTAACCTATATTCTTATAATGCAAACATATTCTCAAAGGCATAGCTTTAACATTCATACATGTAGAAATCTAAACCCACAGCCCACATCCATACCTTCAGTGATAATCATTACATCATAAGAATAGGATGATAACAAACGTGACAACATGTTTTCAGAGTCACTGTAGTAAGCCGACAGTAATACATATCCTAGATCTGTTTTTGTAATGTATTTATAAATGCAGACTCTATTTTTAAAAGCACTTTTAAAACCATTGCTGTTACTGTTATAATTAAGCACAACAGACAGTCGTGAATCACCTCTAAACAAACTGTATAGTCTTATTGATTTACATTCTAATCTTATTTCATTAATGGTTAAGCATAGGCTATCATTCATAAACATCTTAAAGGTTTTCACAAGACATAAACGCTTTGATAGGTTTAACCAGGTGTCATTCTACATGGCCTAAAACAGTTCAGAATACCACAAGGAAATGACATCAGCAGTCGACTCATCTGATTGGTTATTTAGACCAGTCCAAAGAAAGGGTGGAAACTTAACATGAAAATGTAGTTATTATCTGAAACATTTCAAGTGGATGTTGTTATACTGTGGATGAGTTAGCAGCGCAACACAACGCAGTACAATTGACAATCCCCATTATACAAATGGAAACAGCTTCAAAATCAACCATTTCCAGGGAAATAAACAAAAAGCACTTTGTTGAAAAAAAAAAAAAAAAAAAAAGATTTCATTGAAGTCTTAATGGAATTGGAAGTGTTGGCTTCACAATGGTGCTAAATGAGGTCAGTCGACAGGGATCAGCATCTCAGCAACAGATCGGATGTAGTTTTCCACTGCTCTGTGTAACACTGCACTCTTTATTAACTCACTCAGCACTAAGTAACTGCACCAGCATAACTCATTAAATACTTTCAGTGTCTCTACAAAAAACCTTCATATGGTAACCCTAAGCATGGTTAACCTAACCAGCCGCACAATTACAATGGACCATGGTTAACTGTCATTAGGGATGGTACAGCCAAATTATTTTAAAAAACCATATCAAATGTTTTGGAACATGTCATGTACCCGCATTGGACCCAAAACATGTTAATCCCAATCTGCACACAGCTGAGCTGCGATCCTGCATATTAAATAAACGCTATTAAACACACAGTTCTTTTTCTATTTCATTCTGCCCGTGTTAATTGGAGGCCTGTAATTGATTTCCCTGCCTCCTGGCCCCTCAGACACTGATAGGATGCTTCAGATCCAGATGGCTGTGCACAAATGGAAACATTTTTTTTTTGTGCCATAGATAAAGATGAGCGGACAGGTCATATTTCATTAAACAGAGGACGGGGAGTATTTATTATTCTGTAACCCCCTTCAAACTCTAAGAAGAGCTCAGGAACTGCAGTTTTAAAGACACACGCTTCATTTTAGGCAAAAAATGGGAAAATGCAGTGAATACTATGCTTCTCTAGGGTCTGAAGAATTCTATACAAAAAAGCATTGCATGGATTGGAGATTATTTAACACCTTAATATATGTTACTATCCTACTGCAATTCAGAGAGAAGTTGTGAGGGGTTTAGTTTTAATGAATCAGTAGTACGTTGTCACACTTAGACATTCCTTTGGATTCAATACAGCAGCGATCATAGTTGGTTGGCTCTTAAATACTGGAGTTGTTTGTTTTTACTTGTCTTTGTTTGTGTTTGCTGTTTTTCTTTTCCTTTCTTTTACATTAAATTAGGAAACTGTGACGGTTACCCCAGTTGAGTTTCCAAGCCCGGTATTCCCTAGTATTTTGGGATCTGCCTCTTTCTTTTGCAATGCTGGGCACTCTTCCACACCACTCACAAACTGACACCATGTGAGTAATAGATTTCTGAGAGAAAGAAAACACTTACAGAAAGTACAGAAAGGCAGCCTGCCCCGGTCAAGCCTCACTGAAGACAGAAGACGGCTACCTTTTTTTATAACTGTTACTCTTAAAGAAAAACACTGTACTGACACCAGATACAATTACTACGTGGTTGATTAAAAACCATTAAGTCTAGGAAAAACTTTTCATTTAAAGTAAAAAATGAATACAACTTTCTTAAATTCCTGATTAAGCATATTTAGTGCAGCACAGAAACCAGGACCAGTTTGAAATGAAGTGGAGACAGACTCTCAGGACAGAGGGGACAAGACGCTTCTTCACACAGAGTGCAGGGAGGGGATGGAATGGGTTACCTAGTTACTTGGTAAATACATGTGTACTCACACATAATTACAATGTTATTATGCATATTTACAATGTACTTAATGTGGAAATATATTTGCATGATATAATCCTAACCCTAACCCTAAACCCAACTCTAAACATAACACAACCTCACTATCCCTAACCTTTATCTAATACAATTGTGTACAATTGTCTAATACAATAAGGTGTACACGTGAAATACATTGTCAGTATGCATAATATCATTGCAATTATTATTAAGTACACATGTATTTACTATGTAATACACAGTCATTAGAGACACTTCATGTAAAGTGTGAGCATGTATTTATTACTGGTCCTGGTGACATCACTATAAAAGGAGCAGGTTGTCATGTCAGGTGCTCTATTCACCGCTCATGTGAATTTGTTTATCCTGCGCAGTGAACAAAGGGACGGGGAAGGAAGGGATTTTAAATGTATTTTAAATGTCAGTCATTTGCTGACGATGGAAAGGTGACCTTAAAATGTCATATTTTGTATTGTAAACATAGCAAAGTGGATTCTGTAAAATACCAAGTGTTTGATATGAAAGTGAATATATATTAAAGCATTAGCACATTTAGTTCAACTCTGTAAACAGCCTGTCTGCAGCAGGGAACTTGCGCTGTCTCCTTCAATCCACAGCTCTACACTGTCGAGATTAAATAGACAGTGGGGTTTATCAGTGCTAGCAGAGAGATGTATTTGAATAGATTTATTTCGCTGCAGTTGTGGGAAACAGTTTTGTCTGTTTTAATAAGCCATCAGTTGAAATGTCACAGGCTAATGGCATTCAAAATGGTTTAGGTTTGCGTGTCAGTGTGTTTTTGCCCTTGTGTTGTGTCAGATGACAGATCAGCCTGCAATCAATAAACTAGATGCCAAGGCCCGATATATAAAGAGCAAGCATGATGGACATGAATACAGGTTTTACTGTAAAGTATCCATGACTTTCATCATAGGCGGGGTTATGGAGTTATATATATATATTGTAAACCAGGCTTCACTCTCCACAGTTCGTTTGCCCCTTTAAAATCAGACCCAGGACACAAGACTTGAATTTTCGCGCTTATGCGCTATTTTTAATAATCAAAACGAAAACAAAACTGTTTACCTGTTAAAACAGACATTAAACAAACATAATTAAAACACAAAGTTTTTAAACAAATAACAAAAAGCCTACACACAGTACCTTAACCACGATTGAGCACTCTATCAATCTGGCTCCACACAGCAGCAGCCTTGAGCACACTGGCTGCTTCCTTTAAATACCCTGCACCTGGCTCTAATTTACAATGGTAGCCAGGTGCAGGTGATAATTAAACAATAAATAATAATTAAACAATAAAACCAATCCAAGTTTTTGGCAGGCCGGATATTAACCCCCTCCCTGCTCTGTTACTATATATATATATATATATATATATATATATATATATATATATATATATATATATATATTTGCTTATTTATTATTTGTTTATTTAGCAGACATCTTTATCCAAGGTGACTTACAGAGACATACAGAGGCAAGTGAGAGAAACAATAAATAATATAGCTGTGATGTGGAACATGCCTACGTTAACTTTAGGGCTGCTTCGAAAAATATGGATTCATATGAATACAAATATGTACATATACATCATAATACAATTTAATAGTTATAGTACACTAGATTTGTGTTAAATTTGGATTAGATAGATAGATAGATAGATAGATAGATAGATACATAAATGTTTGTGCAACAATCTGCAGAGGATTTAAACCAGTAATTTCAGATACTATCTACAGTACAGCATGTTCTAAATTCTAAGCCTTCAGGTCTCTGTACAAGTAATTAGAAGAGCAATTAAGGTGCTACAGCATGCTTCTGAAAGTGTACAACAATCAGTGAGACCAGAAGATGCTGTTTGTTTACTCGCAATTCATTTGTTATCTTTTAAACAGCACTCCAGGGTCTTGAGCAAATAATGCACACCAGAGTCTCAAACTGAACAAGAACGCTTTACAGGTTCATAACATCTGTGCTCAATAGCCAGCTTAAGAATATTACAACAACTCTGCTCGATAATCTTTTAATTGCGGAGTTTTATTGATGGAAACTGTAAGCGCTGCACTGGAAAGTGGATGCCTGCACATTCGCTTCCACAAGAGGTGAACCATCAATTGTTTAATTTTCTAGTGAATCGGCTTGTCTGATTTCCCTCTGGTGCTTATCATGGGGGAAATGCAAGAGGCATTGAAATATATGCCACCACTCAGACAACACCAATACAAATAATGTATTTGCAATAGAACTGCAAAGTGTATTGCTCTTTTGTTTTAGGATCCATTTCTAATTAATCTGCAAAGTTTAAAGTTTGTGACGATTATTAACAAGGAACTACAGTTAACTGCGATTCACTCTTTATTGACACAATACAAACATGTTATAATTATGTTATAATATATAGCAAACTGCCTTTGCCCTGTGATGCGATTTGGGTGACATGCGCTTCCCCATCCTTTTATGTCTGCGTTGCCAGAGGTCGGCATAACGTCAGGGGGAAAAAAATATGCTTTTGCATATATAAAATGACTTATAATGGGTCCCTAAGTTAAATTGTTACTAATAAAGCTAATAATAACAGTAAGATGGGTTTTAAAGCACTGATTTCTTTCAAAGACGGCTCAGGCTGGACGTGTACGGGCACTGATTGAGCCTCTTATCCCACATGCCCACGCACCCCTTAACACGCCAGTGTTAAGGGGTGCTCCCATGTGTGTGTGGGGAAGCTGCAGCTCTGTCATACATTTCATCAGGCAGATTTTAACAAAGTTGGATTAGCAAACAGAGACTGGCCCCTCTCTAGTGATGCTGTACGTTTCACTGCCATCAGCAGCCTCCTCTGCGCCCGGCGGCATTGCCCTGCGAGAAGCAGTTCCTAGTCTGAGTATAATTGCATCTGAGTAGCTTTGTCAACCTGTCTGAGGGCAGAGAGGGGGACTAATGATGGAAGTCCTAATTGTCCTCCCAGATCAGATCAAATACATGCCATGTGTTTGCATTCAGCTGCATTAACAAGAGGGTAGAGAGAGCCAGAGCAGAGCCTAGCATATGCTGTGTGTGACACTGGAGGTAATAAATAAACATGCAATGCATAGGCAACAGTGTCCCTGTCTCAACCAATAAATGTGTGAGCATGTGTATGGAAGGCTATCTGAGTCAAAAACGCGTTTGTTAGTTAGAACGCACTTTCAAATATTTAGTACATGTTCTAATTTGACTTTAGTACGTGTTGTAATTCTAATCAGAATCACTGAAAATGAAAGAACATGTAATACATTATCCAATTAAAAGTCACCTTACATCTGCCATTCATGCCCAATTCGTGGACGTGGCATTGGGTAAAGCGTACTGGAAGGTGGATAGACTGGGACCCACCAAGACAGGCATCAACCGGCGGTTTCAGAGCCTTAGAATCGCTTTAATTCAGTGGGAACCCCGCTGTAACTAATATGTAATTTTAAACAAGTGTTGAAAGATCTGACATTGAATCTAATATTAGCTATGGCAACTCAATATTTAAGTGTAAAACTAAAATAAATACTAATAAAATAAAAAACGGAATGTGCAGGCTACATTGTTAATACAAACTGAACCGTGTCAAGATTTATATTTATTTTGCATATATTGTGTAGATGTGTTTATTTTACATTTTTATTGCCTGATCCAGATGGCCTTCCATACATGTGTCTGTGCGTATGTGTGCGTGTGTATGTGCGTGTGCTTGTGTGTGTGTGTGTGTGTGCGTGTGTGTGCGCATGTGTGCGTGTGCGTGTGCGTGTGTGCATACGTGTGTGTGTGTGTGTGTGTGTGTGTGTGTGTGTGTGTGTGTGTGTGTGTGTCTCTGTGTACGTTGATATTTATTAAACTGTTCTGGATGGCTGTTGGCTTACTTAATGATATTTGATTAAAGTTTCACCAATATCACAAAATAATTTCAGTAGTAAAAAAAACCTAATTCTTCCAGAAGGGTACTCATTTTTGTGTAACCGTATGGTTATTATAACAGAATAATATTTGTATCTGCAGACAGTGTTTGTTTGGTTTTGATAAACATTCCAAAAGAAAAAGCCCCAAAACACAAATAATAAAATGGGTCGTTGTTGGAGGATGTCCAATGGCTCCCAGCAATTGCTAACATTTTGTTCTGATGTTATGTATTTATTACTTACATGATGAGAGCTCATTTAAATTTAAGTACAACCCCTCCCCAAAAAATGTTGTGTCCACTCTGTCCCTGGAGATAATGAAGGCTTTGTCAGACAGTATCTATCACTGGTCACTGGAGAGAGGAAATGTCAAGTGAAGTTATGGTTTGTTGGCTTCTACCCCATGTGACATTGCACTAGAAAGTAATTGAAGTACAGAAAACGGCATATTGTTGTACCTCATCTATTTGTATAGCTGTCTGACAGGATGAATTGAGATGTTGCTGCAGCAACACAATGCACAACAAGCAGGAAGGCTCGCCTTGTGCCAGGCTAGCAAATACAAACAATAAATACAAAAATAACAACAGCAACTACATTTTATTGCATTGCCCCCGAGTCAAACTGAGCTAGGGAGGCTGAAGTAGCATACTGATTTTCTTCCCAGCGTGATCGTTCCTGGCAGGCTCTTTGTACAGTATATTTATGTTTGGCTACAGTGCACGCTTTATTTAAAGTCTTGTTTGTGAAATGAATAATGGGGGAGGGGAGCAGGGGTTTCAGGGCTTACCTTGTTCTTTGAAGATGTCCTGAAAGAGACCCACAAATAAGAAAATCTGGAATAAATGCATCTTATCAGCAAAAACATATTCAGCAGTTTTGCAATTGCTGCTCAGTCCCGTTAGGTTTGCATTAGGAGCGAGAGACAGAGTCATCTTTTCTATAGTAATTATATATATTTTTTTCCCTTAACATATAACTGGTAGCAGGCATACGGCTATCTGCTGTACCTTTTGATCGCCTTCATAACAAGATGGTACAGTTCATGGTGCTGGGTGACTATGATAAACCAGATGGCATTGCTATGGAGCTGGGATAGTCCATATCTGTACAATAAAGACTGACTTGAAAACCAACATTGGCATAGAGATAACATTCCTGAGAAAGATCAATAAATAAATGCCAGTGAAAGTCACTTTATGAAGTGCACCACGGAGTTGCCCTGAGCCCGCACGCTCTAGATTAGCTTTAATTAAAGGAGTGGGCATGATTCTGGAATGTATGGGACGGTTTGCTTTAGTCTTTAAATAACTCCTGAGTTATTTATATTCAGGGCCCAGCTCTCAGTGTCTTTTTTAGGCAGCTGTTGGTATTCCTATTAATGTGCAGAAAAATAGCAACAGCATACCGGTGCCCCTCAAGCAGCTGCTGTATCTGGTTTGGTCGTGGGTTCCAAAAGACCCCACAGTAAAATCCTGATGCCCACAGTAAATTTGCTCAGATGTAACCGAACAAAAAGTATACCGTTTGGGTAACGCTTTACATTAAGTATCTCTAATGACTGTGTATTTCCATTGTAGTTACTTAGTAAATACACGTGTACTTACACATACTTACAATATTATTATGTATAGTTACAATTAATTTAATGTGTAATGTTTTTACATGATATAACCCTAATCCTAACCCTAACCTAAACCCTATCTCTAACCCTAACCCTAACTCTAAACCCAACCCTAACTATTTTCTTAAACAATTGTGCACTTACATATATTATACGTTAAGTACATTGTAACAATGGATATTAACAATGATAATACATGAAGATGGGGGGGCGTGTCAATTTCAAATCAACGTGCAGGCACCGTGAACACAGCAACAGCACGAATTTAACGGTGTCGTCACTTATCTCTGCTTCATCTTATTGCTGGCTATCGAAAGATGGATGGAGGATGGAGCCTAATGATCTCACGGTGAGGGTATCAGATCTGTAGATTTAAGAACAACAGCATAGACTTGCTTTCAGAGTTGCTGTTTAACAGAAACATTCTCCTTTCAGTTTACATTTTAATAAACATGGTCTGTGTTATTAAACCTGGCACAAGTGTATGGGAGGAAGGCAGGTTGAGGTTAAGGTCAAGCATGGCTGTGAATATTCATTGCCTATAAATATTCATGTACTCAGGACATACAGACAACTGTGGAGCCCAAGGGGACTAGATTCAGATTTCATTTTAGTATATATATATATATATATATATATATATATATATATATATATATATATATATATATATATATATATATATATATATATATATATATATATATATATATATATATATATATTGTATTGCTCTGTATTTGTATTACAGAGATTACCAGAAAATCACAAATCCTATAGTCATCCAACTAATAAGGATGGGAATCATACTGTAATAAAGAATTTCAATGTTTGTTTTGAACTGAACTTTCTTTGCTGATTGCAGCCAGCAGGTGGCAGCAACACTGTTCTGGACCTGGGCTAAATGTAGGCTTGGCCACAGCTGAAGCATTCCCTGTAATTCTGTACAAATACTGTCATTTTGTATATAAATAGCAATTCAGCTCTTAGCAAGAACCCGCCGGTTAACCAGTCCACCTTCTGCAGGAGGATATCCGAAAGAGCAAGGAATGGAAGAGTTTTAGAAGAATGTGCCTGCTGGACAGAGGTAGATAGACACACCAATGAATTCAAGAACAGTTTAACACCTTAAAGGATTGTTTCCACACCCAAAGATATATCACAGTTAAAATACAAAAACGCCTATGGAAGTGTGTCTAGCAATATAAGGAGCAGTGTCAATAGTAGTGCCAATAGCAGTGCCAATAGCAGTGCCAATAGCAATGTCAGTAGCAGTGCCAATAGCAATGTCAATAGCAGTGCCAATAGCAGTGTCAATAGCAGTGCCAATAGCAATGTCAATAGCAGTGCCAATAGCAGTGCCAACAGCAATGTCAATAGCAATGTCAATAGCAGTGCCAATAGCAGTGTCAATAGCAGTGCCAATAGCAATGTCAATAGCAGTGCCAATAGCAGTGCCAATAGCAATGTCAATAGCCGTGCCAATAGCAGTGTCAATAGCAATGTCAATAGCAATGTCAATAGCAGTGTCAATAGCAGTGCCAGTAGCAGTGCCAATAGCAATGTCAATAGCCGTGCCAATAGCAGTGCCAATAGCAGTGCCAATAGCAGAGTCAATAGCCGTGCCAATAGCAGTGTCAATAGCAATGTCAATAGCCGTGCCAATAGCAGTGTCAACAGCAATGTCAATAGCAATGTCAATAGCAGTGTCAATAGCAGTGCCAATAGCAGTGCCAATAGCAATGTCAATAGCCGTGCCAATAGCAGTGCCAATAGCAGTGCCAATAGCAGTCAATAGCAGTGCCAATAGCAGTGTCAATAGCAGTGTCAATAGCAGTGTCAATAGCAGTGCCAATAGCAGTGCCAATAGCGCTGGTAGAGTCAGGGTCCAGAGGAGTATCGATTTAAGAGACATCAAACAGTACACAGGACTGAGAATACAGGTCAGACAGCATGTTCTTCAAGCGGGAAGTAAACATTAGTCATTTAATAGTGATTTTCCTGACAGAATGTAATTGACACCTCACAGTAACTCCAGTCGCTGAAGTCTCGTTCGGTAATCCGCCTCGGCGGCTGTTCCAATAGCATGCTCCTCTTGTTCCAGCACCTTATCAAGACACCTTCATCCAAGCAGGGGTCAGGGCTTCAGCCAGCCCTGAGATATGTACATTTTCACTGTCCTCTGGCCTCAGGATACATTCATTTACTGTTCAAGCACAAAACCATTATTTATTTATTACAGCATCAGCATCATAACAACAACAACAACAATAATAATAATAATAATAATAATAATAATAATAATAATAATAATAATAATAATAATAATAATAATTCCTTTGTATCTCACCACACAGTTGTTTAATCATTTTAATATATAGTTTGTGATTTGTACAATAGTGCTGAACGTGCACAAGATTTCACTTGTAAATTAATTATATTCAGTCCCGTGGTTTCGTGGAACAATCCCTCCTATCACTGCCGCTGCAAAGAAAGCTTTGCATATTAAAATCAGCTTTGCTTTATGATGAATCACACACGTGTCATGAAAGTTTAATAGAATTAACAATAATACCATGATGCATTATTGATAGCCTATGGGACCTTCAAATACAGGGCAACGGCACAGCAGTGCTTTATTTTACCAGGGTTTTGCCACTCAATTCAATGGTCTGTTCATTTAAAGATACATAATATTAAAACGAAAAGAACAATGAAAAAGCAAACAAAAGACTGTGCTGTAATGCAAGAGAATTAGGTTGCCCCCAGTGGCTCCCCGTTATTAAGTGATGTATTTTAGACTGCAGTCAGTTTTATTAGTACAGTTATTGATATACAGCGCTCTCCTATGACTCTGTAGTTGGGAGCCATCGTTACGAGACTGTGTTCCCCCTTATAACGACAATGACATTTCTGGTGGGATGGCATTCTGGGGCATTATCGTTCCATGTTATACAGGACCACCTCTATAGAGAGTGTGCAAATGTACTAGAACACCCCTTTGGTTTTGTTGTTTTGATTTGTTGTGCAAATCAAACCACTGGAACTGAAACGCTTGGAAAACTGTCAAACTAGCTAAATTAATGATTGTCTTATTTAACAGATGACTTTAATAGGCCACCAGTGCAATTCATTTCAAACAGTAAGAGAAAAAGAACACACAGCCACAAATGGTAAAATGCAGGAGACCGTTTAGAAGTTGTTTAAGCACAAAGATTTTCATGCATGAGTGCCTCTTGTTTCTATATCACTGATTACTGAACGAAAATGCAAATTCTCACACCCTGAGGTTTTCATGCAGGCAGGTATATAAAGGATATAAATGATAATTCTCAAGGTGTTATAATGCATTTGCACACTACCGAATATATATCTCGGGTGTGTCTGGACCTGCATGGCAGATCCACTCTTTTGGTGTGCAGTTTCATGTGATACCAAGGCAGGATTTCGCTCCAGGGAGATTATACCACCAATTAGTTTTCTGTTTCCTGACATTCACTCTTCAAAGAGTAGAAACGGCAGCCTGTTCTCATGACATTAAAGATGAGAGTATTCCAGGGCCTTCTTCAGAACAGCAGCATTTCTCCCCAGGATGGGAAAATTATTAGAGGGAAAAGAAGGAAAAATATATGTTTTTATCCCGGATACCCATGCCGGTATTATTGCATATTGCATGGCTGCATGGTGTTACAACTTTGTTCTTTGCAAAATAAAGGTCACACTTTGGTTTAAGAATCTATTTATAAAACATGTAGAATTGTGTTATTAAACATTTTGAGAGTATGACTATTAACAAGGAGTGACAGCTTATTGCAATAACATTTTAATGACACCTCATTAGTGAAATGTTTCATGTCATGTTATAGAGCAGTTCTAAGGTTTCTTATGAACAGTGTTTCAGGAACGCTTCAATAAGGCATTTCGCTAACACTTTACATTAAATGCCTCTGCATTTACAAAGTAATTACTTGCTATATACATGTGTACATAAGGCATAGTTACCATGTACTTCATGTGTAAATGTTTTTATAAAGTGCTACCATCATTTTTAAGACTCCTTAATTGAGCAGGATCACCTGGTAACGTAGGGAATAGGTCCACTTGACCAGGGCAAACCTGCTGCCTGTACTAATGGTAGCCAGGTCCAAATATTCCTGAACTAGGAGCTGTAACTTGACTTTTCCATATGTAATATTAACAGCACACTATAGAGATAATACTAATAACCCTAACACCAAGTTCAGAGAAGATTTCAGAAGGCTTAAAACAGACATTACTGTTTACTCTGCCATCAATTTAAATTCCTTTTCTTTCAGAATCTGAGCAACATTCTGCAGGTTAAATCTGAATGCTCCGGGTGGAATAAACTCTCCTTGAGCTGGGAAGAGCGATGAAAGGGCTATTGTGGGAACTGTTGTTTCCTGCTGTAATTGATGATTCTCAGAAACAGTGCACAGCAAATCGAAGCAGTTCTACTCCCCAGTACATCCAATTTAGGACAGGGACCTTTTCGGGTTCAGTGGAATGAAAACACAATGAAAATTTGAAAGAAACAAATCAATATTTCAAGATTTCCATATGTAATGCTAAATTATCAGTCTCAATCCTTTACCACACTATGGTTTTACCATACCTTTGCTTTACCATACCTTTCTGGGCTTTACCATGCTTTCACTTCACTTAATTACAATTTGCTATGCTTTTACAAAGGAAACCTGGGTGGTGGTCCTTTGATAGCTTCCAGGAGACAATCTAAACTGTACCCATCAAGGTGATTCCATTCTCAATGCAGAGCGAAGGAAATGAAAGCGGAGCCTGTAAGTTAGAGCATTACTGGGCAGTACGAGGTTTCCAATGAAGCCAGCAGGGGTTTGAAAGACATGCCTTCAGATGTGGCCATCATCACAGGATATCATACTATCCACCTCGCTGAGCTCAGGGGTAGACAGAGACACCCAAGACATTCATGGTGATACATGTGATTTCTTATACTGTCAGCTTCAGAAGCTGTAAACTCAGACTGTTGGGACTGGCAGAGTCTGGGGTTCAGTCACACCCAGTCCAAGGAGCATGATATAGCGCTAATACATTGCTATCTGTTTTCCTCAACATAACAAGTGTCAGTAATTCACAAGTCCCAGAATCGCGATATAACAATACACCCTCAACACATGAACTAGACCGCTTCCAACCAGCATTAACACACTCGTTAGTGATCTATAACAAGGAGCTGCATGGAGAGAACAGCTCTTGTTTTCATGTTACATTATTTCTGCTGAAACACAGCAGGGCTCTCCTCCTCCAGCAATGGAACTCACAGCATTAATGCAGAATTAAGAACTTCTCACCTACGAAGGGAAAAGAGCATTTTCTCACAGTAAAACCCTTGTCCCACTGGTGCTGGCTTTTTAAAATGAACCTAACATTCTTCTTTCAAGGGATTTACACACAAAATGAGTCAGTAGAGTACAGGCCTTGTTCTTCTGAGCGTGGTGCTGGTGGACTGGTCAATACAATATTTAATTAATGGAAGGGGGGGGGGGGGAAAGTCTTTTTAAGGCAAAAATAGGAGCTGGATTTCTGTACACTAATGAGAAAGGTCATCGTTTTAAATGCAACATTTGCTGTCATTGAATTTTAATGGGATGATGCTCTATTCATGAAGAAACAGAACACTGTCTCGAAAACAAGCAGTGCCAATTAGAGGAATGCATCACTGCTATACTGCTTCCCATGCATTCAGGAGAGTTTGTGTCAACAGAACATTCCCATTGTGTCAAGCAAAATACAACCTACCCAAAGTCGTATTTATTATGCTGTTTGTGTCACTAAACAGACCCATTTTGATGCTAACCATGCAGTTTGGTGTGTATGTGTGTGAGTGTTTGTGTGTGTGTGTTTGTGAGTGTGTGAGTGTTTGTGTATGGGTGTGTGTGTATGTGTGTGTATGTGTATGTGTGTGAGTGTTTGTGTGTGTGTTTGTGTGTGTGTGTGTGGGGGGGGTGCATGTAGAGGGTTTGGGGCTGTTTTTTTTTAATACAAACCCTGCTTAATGCATACCAACATCCTCAAATTGGTTTTGCATATGGTAAACCCTTAAATCAAAGAACAATGATTCTGGCTCATTAGAGAACCTAATTGAACATATTACTTGTGGGTTTAAGACATACAATATAAAAAAAGTAGTTTCACCAAAAAAAATAATAGTAATGATTGCACATTACATGAGCGTTTCATTTGTATGTATGAGATTCCAGAGTCCTTCATGCATTGCTACGCCTGTCTGATTCTCAATTGCCTTTTGATTTGATTCTGAATTGGAATTTCTATGGTCTTGTTTAATAAACATGCTGGGGTTTATTTCATTGCGAGGTTCCTGACTATAATTGTAAATAGGCAGTGGCAGCAGCAGCCACAGGCCACATATAAACACAGTTTCAGACAGCCCTTTTTATTCTGGCTTCAGAGGAATTGAAGGTCATATTCCTATTATATATGGGCATCGGTTAGAACATAAACACATTAGGTAGTGCATTAAAGTGGTCAGTGTTAAATCTCTGAATTGTCCGTGCTGCATTTTGCAGTTGCTTTAAATGACTCATTCATACCCTCCTTGGAATATGGAGACACTGCCTGTTGCTCAGCTGTCTGTAGGACTGTGTGTTTCAATATTAACAGGAGGCTACAATGTACAGAGTATGATCCATCTCACGATGATTGGTAATGAGTGGCCCGTCTTACAACTTGTGCTCTTCATGACTTGGGTTCCTACAGTAACTGCATCATTTAAATACAGCTCACTGTTTAAAAAAACAATTGACTGATAAGCAACGCTACTGGATAATCTGTTGACACTTCTTAATTACTTTCCTAACTGCATCTTGTTTTCTAAATTTACATAAACCAATTCTCAGGCTACTCAGCTCCAGCTTTAATTACCAGTTTATTTGGAACCAGGAAATCATATTGTACAGGATTTCAATGACAAACCACTCGTTCATAAAGAGGAATTAGCCTGATCCCACTAAACCAATTAAGAAGAAGATTAATGATGACCAACGAATATATAGATTAGAATACATTGTACGTCTGGCTGTTAAATAGCTTGACCAGTCTTTTTTTTTTATGGACAGTTGCTTGCTTTCTGCCTGGTACAGCACGGGACTTTCTTTGTATATTGTGCTTGCTGTTGAATTTGCAACTCAAAGGGGTGTTTGTTTTTATTCACACCCAGTATTTCTTTTGGTTATTTTTTATTTATTTTAGCAGACGGCTTTATCTAAGTCGACTTACAGAGACAAGGGTGTGTAAACTATGCATCAGCTGCAGAGTCACTTACAACAACGTCTCACCCGAAAGACGGAGCACACGGAGGTTAAGTGACTTGCTTAGGGTCACACAATGAGTCAGTGGCTGAGGTGGGATTTGAACCGGGGATCTCCTGGTTACAAGCCCTTTTCTTTAACCACTAGACCACACGGTCTTCTATATAGAGTAACAAGTATATAGAGTAGCAAACTCTATTACTGATAGACATCTTGCCATTCTGCAAAGCATTTATAAGAGTTTGTATAATGCTTGTCTTGCGGCATAGGTACATGTGTACAAGTGTTTCATAAGGCTCTGCTATCTCATGTTGTGAATATAGGAATATTGGTAGGCACACTTTAGTGTAGGGATCTATTGTAAGTGGTTACATGAATCTATAAAACACGTTATTAACTTGCTATTAACAGCTATAGATTGGGATTTGAAATAATAGCAATGAATGTCAATACACTTTTTTTATTGTTATTAGTATAATTATTATTTGCTACACTGCTATAAGAATATTATAAAACACAGTATTACATTGTTATTAACAGCCTATGGCATTTTGTTCATAACATTCTTTATAACACGCAGCCTTTTTCTGTGGGTATAATGGTGTTTATTCAGTTGGTCTATACCACAGAAAATCTATATACTGCAAGTATTCAATTAGGACCAATGCTGACATTGTACCTCCTTTGAGAGACAAAAACACATGTTAACATTTTAATGATTAAAAAAACCCCAGCAATATTTAGATGCACCATTGTTTAGATCAATTGAACAGACCCTCATGCCAAACCAATCCAACATGTACTGGACAGCCACACATTAGGCAGACTATGAACATGGTAATGTGCTGGGTTTCCTGTGGCTTCTTCTTTTTATTATTATTATTATTATTATTATTATTAGAAGTAGTAGTAGTAGTAGTAGTAGTAGTAGTTTTAATGCAGCTTGCTTTCTTGTGCTTTATCCCCTTTGATAACCAATTGAGTTAAAATCTAGCATTTTCAAAAGATGTTCAAAGAAGCCTTGCATTTTTTAATCTGGATATGCCTTCTTTTTTGCATTTAAATGACCAGATTCAATGTGTTTGATATTATTTGTACACTTCTCAAAAGTGGTTGCCTTAGTGCTGCTGAATTCAACAGAATGCATGGACAGAATGCTGACAGGAATATTAAGTACGGGAGCCCAGCAATATGGAATATAAATGAGCTTATTTTACACTGCAGAGCACTATACACTGACGCAAAGACTCCTTGCTTTGTAATAAATCACTCCTTTCTAGACAGCCTTGTACTCTTAGGGCATTGTTTAATACTATCTGCAATAGAAAAACAAAATTGGTTTACATTGCAAAAAGGTACCATGTTTGGATTGGATGATCTACAGATAGAATGTAGTTGACTTATTGCTGATAATGACCTAGCAGATAGCATCACATACAAACAGTGCTGTCACAAAGCCCAGGAGTAACACACATGGAACATACAGAAGAGTCCCATTTCCTCGTTATAGAATTCCACTTGTTCACAGATTCCTTTCACTATAGAGAGAAGGAAAGCAATAGAGACATGCTATTTCTTACTGTGAGGTTTACAGGAGGGCTGTGTGTTTACATGCACAGTGCTCTTATGAATATGTTTGGGTGGCACTAACAAAATGTTTTCTCAGCGCAAGTATGTACAGTTCATTTTTATCACACTAGTAATTCAACCTCTTGTAATACCATAATTGCCATTGTCCTAATTACCGTATTCATATAAGAATGTACTATGCATACTGTAGACCTTGGTTATATTTCCATTACTGGAGATATTCAACTCCCAGTGGAGAGAAGAAAGACGACCATGAGAATTTGTTTAAGCATAAACACGCTCTTACTTTGAACTTCAGTATTCAATTGAATGTCTTTCTCAGACTGTGCCCGGCACTCACCCTTACACATGAATCTAAGCTTTTTTCATTAACTTGGGTTGCAGACTTAAAATGTCAAAGCATGTTGCTCTAGGCTTCAAAGAGGATTTGCGCTCCACCATGTTGAGGTTTATAGGGACTAAAAGCTATTTTGAATAAAGAGTAGTCTAACACTGGCTGCATCGACTTCAAAAACATTTGTGTGATTAATCTTCAAATGCAAACTGTGTCTCTGGTGCTCGTGAATCCGGGGTTTGCATACATTTCTCGAATGTAATAGGGAAAGATTAAACAATTGAAATGGCAAAAGCATATGAGTTGGCTCCATTTTATAATTAAAAGATCAACTATAAAGAAAGCCAACAGTTGTATTGATCCACGCTGTATGATTTTTCCTGCATTACTGACATTGTTCTGGTATATATTTTTCAGATCGTATTACGAAAAGCTATATTGGGACTGCTATGTTTATATCACATCCCACCACCTGCGTGTGTGATATGGCCCAGCTGGACGTCCGTATACGCTGAATATACAGAGGCCTCGGGCGTTGTGAGGCTGTATATTCAATGTGTACGGACACCCTAAAGGTGATAAAATATTAAAATAACATTTCCAAAAAAAAAGACAAATATTGATAGCTTTAATATACATGTTTCAAACACACGATTTCAATGTTGCAAGGTGAAAGTGCGGTACCACTTTACATGAAGTGTCTCTAATCACTGTATTTACAGAATAGTTACTTAGTAAATACATGTGAACTTATACATAATTACAATGTTATTCTGCATAGTTACTTTGTACTTAATGTGTAATTTTTTTTGCACATTAAGTACATTTTACTGCATGTAACTTTCCACAAGTTTGCCTTCACATTTAGAAAATAGTGACAAGGCATACAACATATAAAATAGACAAATATTACAAAAATAACACCTTTTCTACAATAGTAGGATCTTTGGTGCTTGCTAGCATTTTTTCTTTTTCTTTTTATATGCCCTTCAGTCACAGTGTAAATAATTGTTCCGTCTTTTTTTATATTGTTTTTTCAAAGTTTTGCAGGGTAACTTCTCCAACCCAATTAAAAATCTCTAAAAATGTGCAGATTTTAACTTGATGAATTGTCTATGCTGCGTTTATATTTTCATATGAATAACCATTTTACTGTCAAAGCCATCTTTATTGTTTTTGGCTCTGTCCATTTTATTGTTGAATTGTTGATGTGACAAGAACTAATTGAAGCAGTCTGGCTGTAAAAACAGTTAAGGGATCAGTATGCATTGCACATTCGCATGTAGGTCCATCAAACACTCTCTCTCTCTCTCTCTCTCTCTCTCACACACACACACACACACACACACACACACACACACACACACACACACAAAGGCTGCATGAATATGCAATTATAAAACTGAACCAAGAAGATATGGCTCTATTTCAAAATGCATTAGAATTCCTTGTCATTAATAAGACGGCGTAAGGCAGAAGGCACAATAGATTTTCCTCAAAAAAACAAACAAAAAAAAACCTTGTAGGTGGGATTGTTATTGCTGATGGTAGGACAAGCTTGCAGTTACCTCCCCAAGGAAGCTTACATAGTTTACTGAAATGAAAACATTTGGTAATGTAATCCCAGCAGAGCAGGGTCCTCCACAGCACAGATTCCACACCGCACAGCCGCGTGTCTACATATTCACACTGGGCTGCAATGCACAATGCAGCGCCCATGGAGAACAATTAGAATAACACAAAAAAATGATTATCTTTGACTAATTCCTTCATAGCCTCATTGTATAGAAAAGGCTGTTTTATAAGTTTAAGATCTAGTAGTTATATACTTTACTGGAACCTTCAATACAGCAACCCCATATTTAAAAAAAATACTATGGTGCTGTCCAAAACCTAATTGCCTGTAGTATATTGCAGTGCTAAGTGTCGTATGCTATCGGAAACTGTAGTAATTGTGGACAGTACTGTAGTAATTGTGGACACCCCTATAATAACTGTGGACAGCACTGGGGTATGTCTTGCAGATGTAAACATCTGGCCCTTTCTGTTTACTTTGTTTTTAGAAATTGTTTTGGCTTTGCTGCTGATAACAGTCTAGAGAAGTGCTCTGACTATCACATTGAATTCATAAAAATAAACTCTTTCAATAACTCATGAGTTGACTCTGAGTGAAGAGAGCCCCTGGTTATGGGGTTGTGTAAGGAGCCCTTGTTTTGCTGTTGCTGTATAACAGGCTCTTCTTCATATTGAATGTTGCTATCTGTCTATCTTCTCATTTTCTTTGATCCTCTGTATTCTCCTAGAAGCCAGAGACTTCAAAACGAGAGATCCTGATGCAGGGCACACTTACACCAAACAAGAAAAGAGATCTGTAATATCTCAAAAAATATGTTTTCTATCTAATGTTGAACAAATAGAGGAAGTCTATACCTTTCAATGAAATAGCAGTGTGTGTGTGGTGGGGGGCTTTAAAAAAGGGTTGGAAAACATGAACATCTCTAGACATCTACTTACAAGGCTTTGATGTGGTATTTGTTTTTAATATATGTTACCATCGCAATGTATGGTTATTGTTGTGTTTTCTATTTGGTAGTATAGAAGAGGAGCATGCTCTACAAGAGATACAATGCTGTCCAACTATATAACACATGGGGTACCAGTTAGATCCTGAAAATTACTGTAGCTAACTTGTGGTAATTGGTAGTAAAAATGTATTGAAATGTAATTACACTGCATTTGAAATCTTGATTGAGCTTGGTGTTGCAAAGCTGAGGACATGTGTCTTTTACTTTACATTTGGCAGCACAGTGCTAGATTTATTGGGCTACTGCTGCATCCTCAGTGTTTCACTGCATTTACACTGAATAATGTATAATTGCTTGCCAAGCACAATGTATAGTAATTGCATGCCAGTCCTGTTTTTTTAGTAACATTATGTCAAAGCCTTAACAAACATCACCACAGCCTGTGCTTATTGAAAACCCGACTACAGTAAAAGTACATTTTTTATGAATAAAAACCATGACAGGACTATGTAAGAGAGGTGAAAATGTGATTGCATGGGCTGGCTGCTTGTCATGATATGGGACTAGGATCTTATAAAGCATGTATGGCACCAATGACGTCTTTATAGGAAAATAAAGAGGACAGCAGTCAGTGGTTTGCCTTAAAGGCAGTCTGCATTACCGGTATATGTCATTTAATTTCATCACACATCATTTTAAAAATGATCGTGCCATATCTGAAGTGCCTCTGAAGTACAGTCAATCTTTTGGGTATAAGAAAACTATATGTATTCCCTGTCCAGGACTGGAAGACAGACAATTCTGTGTTTTACTAATCTTATGTAAGCAAATACAGTCTTAAATCTGTGGCAGTACTGCTTAGGTGGAGGAAATGGACTGTGTGTCTTTTGGACGAGTGTTTCTAGCTAAAGAAACACCAGTAAAAACCCTGTTCTATTGTTCATGTTTGTTTTAAAGCTGTTGCAAACTGGATTATGAATGGACATATATAAATGTTGATTCCATGCTGAGCCAGTACGGAGCAGGAATGCTACAGTGGGCTAATTTACTGTAGACTCTTCTAATCTCAGTGACAACGATTTGCTGAGATTCTGCACTGATTCCTGGAAGTTGTGTGTTGTGAAAATGTACATAATAGTAATGTATTAATGGACACATTCACTTGCAGGGTATGATGAATCTCAGCTAATACAAAACTCTAAATGATGACTTTAAATAGAGGATGCGTACTATTTCAAAGACGCATAAGAACATCGGTATATAATCAAAAAGGTTTGTTTTACTAAACAAACACACTAATAAATAACATGACTGTGCTTCTGTGGGATCAAAGCACAAGAATGCGTCATAGCATCTCCATGGAAAAGTGGAGCCACATTCAACCACAGAATCTCTGATTGCACCCATACACTGCCTGCCAGAGTGATGAGAGGATTGTGCGTGATGCATAGCAATAAAAGGCTCCTGTTCCTCTGGTGCACAGTATAGTATTGTGTAAGATGTCTGCTTCAGAACAGTACCAGGGTGGCCGCAGTACATATTGAATAGTCAACTCAATACGTCCAGAGTGGCAGTGATATGAAATGAAGCTGATTGTTATCATTTCTCTACTCTTGCAGAGTTTGGAATACATCCTTTCCAAGTCAGCAGGTACACACCACTTGAAGTCATTCAGATTTCTTAGGCTAATCTGTTAATGTTGCATTTTCAGTTCTATATTGTTGGATACCTTGAACCCATTTCTCAGTAACGTCACCAAAGCAACGCCACCAACTGAACGTCAACAGATAAACCAAACAAACATCACCAAATGACTTTTTTTTTTGTGTCAAGGTAATTGTGATAATTAGGGGAGAATTTTTTTTCAGGGTAAAAAATTGCTTGTTTCACAGCATTTCGTCGTCTTACAAAAAGGTATTTCAAGATATTTCACGATTTACCAGAATATTTATTAAAGCAGAAAAAACAGAGCTGTCACATTCTAAATGTATCATTTTCTCTAGAGTTATTATACAACAAATGTTCTTAAATATTTAATGGGAATTATCAAACAAAATAAAAACATGAATAAATATAAAAATAACAACAGGAATGAAATGAAACGTGAAATGTCCCCTTTTTGTACCGGACAGAGTGATCTTCAGCAGTTTCCATTACAGTAAAGGACCCAGTAACAGCTACATGTGCTGTGCAGGATCCTCGGGTTTTAACATAGAAGTAACACACACATGTAGTTAATAAATCGATAGATGCATTGATTCATATGTTTTGCACATTAATGAGCTGCTTAGCTTGCTTTTTCTTTAAAACCTTCACATTGTTAATGCTGTACATTGGAAATGAAATCAGAATGTGTTTGTGTGTTACATGAGTGCTGCTGTATTAAATCTGAGCCCCCAATTTATTCAAGAGGAAAGGCCACTGTATCTTTTCAATTCAGTTAGGTCTGTGCAATTGCTGTCTATTCAAGACTAAGAAATTGAGTTTTGAGCCTGAAGCAATATCATGCTGGTGGAATAGAAAAACCATTAAAATGCTACAAGAAAATAAGACAAGGTGTTGCCTTTCTACTAGAAATGATACTTTAAAAAACTATACCCCTTAAAGAGGGAGGTGAAGTTCAGAAATATTCACATACGTTGTACTAATTTACACATTTTGCAATGCTAGTGCAATTTATAATGAGACTAGTTAAAGGAGTTAACAGTATTGCAGTTCGCATTAGCTATTATGGATTTTGTCTGGATCTAAGTGAAATTAGTGACAGTACAGGGTGTGTTTAGGGGGTGGGTACAGCATGTGTGGATATTTACCACAAGCATGTATACAAGCATTTGCTTTCCAGTTCATTGCTCGGGCACATACAGATCTTAATTAGGGAAGACTAAGAGATGTGGGCTAGAATAATAAAAACATGTCTTTGTCTATTAGCCACATCTGTGTGATAGAACTCTCACTCGTAAAGGCTGTTTGTAATTGCTTTTGATTGGGGAGCTCTGGTTGAAATAAGCTGGAGGCAGATCTCAAACAGAGCCCAGGGCTGTTTTTTTCCTCATGTCTGTTGTTGAGTATCATTGAATTATTGGAGGAACATGCTGCCGCGACTATTTTAGCACATAAACAGTTGGCAAATTCATTTACCTCTTTCCAGCAGGCACTGTGGGTTTGTTAAACAGCAGAACAATCATGTTCCAGCGTTTTTCTTTCTTTTGTAAACTGCAAGTATATTTGTTGGCTGTCACAACAGACCCATATTTAGTTTTTTTATTTAGTTTTGTTTGTCAGTATTTCTGTAATGTTGCCTGTATGAGCCCATATGGGATTAGCTGTTAAAGTGCCATATGCCATGCGGAATTCAGGCTGTCGCTTTCATTTGTATAATCACTAGATAGTTTTGGGATAATTCTATTAGGTTTGACCAAATGTTTATTTAAGCTAACTGGAGGCTGTTAGTTATTGAATGTGTAGAAAAGTACATATTAGCTGGATCTATCTATCTATCTATCTATCTATCTATCTATCTATCTATCTATCTATCTATCTATCTATCATAGACCACAGTGTTTTGATTTATAAAGGTGTCCTCTATTTAAAAGCATTGAAACGAGGAATGTGCATGGCTCAGATGCCAAGCAAACAGCGTTTACCTCATTCAGCCTGTATTGCACTAATTCAGTGTGGTATATGTTCAGGTTTCAGCTTCTGTCACTTAACCATACCTGGATCAGGGTTTTTCAGAAACTCATATAGATTGATTAAGTTGTATTCCACAGTAAAGAGCAGTTCCAATTCATCTATACACATGCCATTGCATTGTATCTATACAGACCTGTGTAGTCACTGTGTTATTGCAATGTCATTGACTTGGAGAACCCTAACTGTAGGTGCAACTGAATGTCCAAGTATTAGACAAGGATTTCTTCATAGTAATGCTTTGCTGTGACTTCTTTAAGGCAATGTTGAAGACAAGGTTTTGTTCTGGTTGACCCAGTAATCGAGGCAGTGATTAATAACCTGTACTGTCCTTTGCAGTCTTCTCATAAATGATCTTTGAATATTGATCCTTACAGAACTGAAATGTGTATGTCTTACATGTTACAATCACTATAAAGCTATGTCTTTCACAGACAAGAGCACTTTTTGAGTTTATTTTTTTGCACTATTAATTTGATGTACTGAACCCCGTAACTGTTATTTGAGAGTATTTTATCTCTCTCTCTCTCTCTCTCTCTCTCTCTCTCTCTCTCTCTCTCTCTCTCTCTCTCTCTCTCTCTCTCTCTCTCTCACATGCACACCCTCTCTCTCTTTACATATACATATATATGTATAGATATACATTTATATGGTCCAGTAGAGTTAAAGGATCATAATGTCTCATGATTTTAATGTAACCACAAAATATTGTCTTCTGGTATTGAACCCATTCTGTGCTGGTTTTATGCAGCGTGTAATAGAAATAAATTAGTGATAGAAATATTATATGCAGCAGATGAGCTGAAGAATCCTTAATTAGGAAAGGCTATTGACTTTTTTTCCACTTTCAGTATATTCTGCTTTCAAAGAAAATGTAGTAACATCTTAAAATTGATTTTTCAGAAGAGTTGTATTTGGTATCTCATAATTGCTCTTGGCAATCATATATACAAAGCAAGATGCATTGCAACATTATAACACATTCAAGTAATGCACTTTCATGGTGATATGATGCAAACATTAAGCAAACATTAATAGGCATGAATACACTGTAGGGGCTGATGTTTATATTTCGGTTGCATTGCAGGTTCCAAATAGAGAGTGTACAATTCAATGGGTTTGCTTGGTTTCTCTTAGCTGCTCTGGTCAACACAAAACATTTGCAGGGTTGGTGACTCGTTTCAGCTGCTCAATATTTTTTCTTTCTTTTAAATACACCTATATGACCTTTAGGCAACTCAGAGGTCAATGCTATTCCAGCACCTGAAGGTCTTTGAAACTTCTTTGAGTGCTGAATAACTTTTAGTTGCCACCTCAAATGACTTTCAGAGGTTTCACACACAGTTTGGCATTGTTTCAGGAGAAGGCTTATAAATAAGAGGCCCTGGCTATTGGCTGAGTTAAAGCACTGCAGAACACTCATTACTGAAACATAATGTACTTTCTGCTTTTCAACTGTGGGAAATAAATGCAGGTCATTATGAGGGCTGTGAAAAGGATGTGCAAATGAAGAAGGGTGGGATTTTAGCATGCATTTATAATCACTAATCTACAACAAAAGGATTTTTTAAATGACCTTTTGATAGGAGCAGCTGAATATGTTTTATTAAAATGTACTATTAGATTTTAACATAGCTAAAGTATTTTATATACGTACGTGATGGGGTGAATAGTGTTTATTTCTGTGGTTATTGTGTAAATAACTTGTGCTTGTTCTCATTCACTTACATGATCTACAGTTTTAATGCACATAATTATTCCACCAACAACATCAATCACAGTATTATCCCCATATTTAAATGTGTTTTATAACTTTATAAATGTAATAAGTGTTTGTTATCTGAACCCAGGAAAGGGTTCATGTAGAGCCCTGATTGGTGGTTCAATCAGTCAATGAATTGAGTCCTGTAGAGGCTGGGCTTTTAAAAGGAACTCCAGTGGATTGTTGCGAAAAGCAGCCAAAAGTTAAAACTTGTTATTATTTGTTAAAAATCATGTGTATTGTTTTATTTTTGTTAAATAAAAGTACTCAGTGGCATTGCTATTTCAACACATGCCTGATTTCCTGCCTTTTTGCCCGATTGCTTTCATGAATGCACATATTCAGCTGATACTATCAAAAAGAATCGCCCGCAAAACATCAACTTTGGTATATTTTTTGTATATGGACCAGCTTGGCTTATCCTAACCTAAATACTTCAATAATAATGTTTTATTTCAAATGAAATTCCTATCACTGTGTAAGGTGTGGGGGTAATTGTGCTAATGGCGTGTTTGTTTCCTGGTTACAGAAAGTATTCCTGCAATGGGAGACAATCTTAGACTTGGCTGCTGGTATTTCTAAAGTTTTTTTATTTCATAGATACAGTGGAAAACCGTATGAATAATAGAAGCACTAAATCCCATTTCAGTGCAGTTCGAGTCTTGGTAGCAGGCAGGTGTAACAGCATGAGAAGCACGTGCGCTGCAGCAGGTGTGTTTGCACTTCTCCAATCTCACAAAGCACCTTGTCATATCTCTAGTGACTGATGCACCGGCATACAAGTTGTTAAATGGGATTCCCATTAATCCTCAGTGAATGCGGGCTGTGGTTTGTTTTCCTGTGTACTTCAAACAAGCAGAAAAAACAAACCCAGTTACAGCAGACTGGTCCTTCTGGTGTCAATTAAAGATATGCTTTATTTGAAATGTGTATGACCAACAAAAAACACAAATGCTGTGAGCTAAGCATTTAGTTTACTAGTAGATATAACTAGGACCGTATAAATATACATCTATAGAGATTATTATTATTATTATTATTATTATTATTATTATTATTATTATTATTATTATTATTATTATTATTTGGGATGAATCATTAAATCTCTCAATTTGGCAGATTTTTAAGGTCATTACCCTGATGCAACCCCAAAGACTCTCCTAATAAATCGTCATTAAAAATCGTCTATAAAACTAGAATATAGTGAAAAGCTGTTTAGGATTTTTATTATATTCTTACACGATACCAGTGAAAGAAGTCATTTATCTCACCTTCTGTGGATTTAGGCAGCCTCAGTTGCTTCTCTCTCTTCATGTAATCCCAGACAGACTCGATGATGTTGAGATCAGGGCTCAGTGGGCGCCATACCATCACTTCCAGGACTCCTTGTTCTTCTTTACGCTGAAGATAGTTCTTAATGACTTTCGCTGTATGTTTGGGGTCGTTGTCATGCTGCAGAATAAATTTGGGGCCAATCAGATGCCTCCCTGATGGTATTGCATGATGGATAAGTATCTGCCTGTACTTCTCAGCATTGAGGAGACCATTAATTCTGACCAAATCCCCAACTCCATTTGCAGAAATGCAGCCCCAAACTTGCAAGGAACCTCCACCATGCTTCACTGTTGCCTGCAGACACTCATTCGTGTACGCTCTCCAGCCCTTCAGCGAACAAACTGCCTTCTGCTACAGCCAAATATTTCAAATTTTGACTCATCAGTCCAGACCACCTGCTGCCATTTTTCTGCACCCCAGTTCTTGTGTTTTCATGCATAGTTGAGTTGCTTGGCCTTGTTTCCACGTCGGAGGTATGGCTTTTTGGCCGCAAGTCTTCCATGAAGGCCACTTCTGACCAGACTTCTCCGGACAGTAGATGGGTGTACCAGGGTCCCACTGTTTTCTGCCAATTCTGAGCTGATGGCACTGCTGGACATCTTCCGATTGCGAAGGGAAGTAAGCATGATGTGTCTTTCATCTGCTGCAGTAAGTTTCCTTGGCCGACCACTGCGTCTATGGTCCTCAACGTTGCCCGTTTCTTTGTGCTTCTTCAAAAGAGCTTGGACAGCACATCTGGAAACCCCTGTCTGCCTTGAAATTTCTGCCTGGGAGAGACCTTGCTGATGCAGTATAACGACCCTGTGTCTTGTTGCTGTGCTCAGTCTTGCCATGGTGTATGACTTTTGACAGTAAACTGTCTTCAGCAACCTCACCTTGTTACCTGAGTTTGGCTGTTCCTCACCCAGTTTTATTCCTCCTACACAGCTGTTTCTGTTTCAGTTAATGATTGTGTTTCAACCTACATATTGAATTGATGATCATTAGCACCTGTTTGGTATAATTGTTTAATAATACACCTGACTATATGCCTACAAAATCCCTGACTTTGTGGAAGTGTACCTAGAAGAATTGATGCTGTTTTGAAGGCTAAGGGTGGTCACACCAAATAAGGATTTGATTTAGATTTTTCTTCTGTTCACTCACTTTGCATTTAGTTAATTGATAAATATAATCTATTAACATGTCTATTTTTGAAAGCATTCTTACTTTACAGCATTTTTTCACACCTGCCTAAAACTTTTGCCCAGTACTGTATATATATCATTAAACATACATACAGTATGCGTTAAAGCATACGATTATATATGAAGAGAAAATATATGTTCACTCACACACGGTAATATATATGTTAATGTATGCAAATTGCTTCTTCCTGGGCTGAATGTGTTGTGAGTTAAGACCACATTTAAATAATTACCTTTGTTTCAATGTTTTGTTCATTACAGTTTTGAGGGTTATCGCTGTGACTCGCTGCCGCACCATTAGATTTTTATACTGTAACAACTGCCTCTATTCTGCTGCTGACTGTACAAGTAGGTGCATCAATATTTCTTACAGTTCTCATTAAACATAAATGTAAAAAGCTAACATAAAAATTTATTGTACACTCGATGTAGTATGGAGATAATACAACTCATAAATTATAAATGATGTTCTGGTAATTTAGTTCTGGATAAATGTCATTTGGGGCCACTGTTCATTTTGCAGTAGAGCTGTATATAAAACAATATTTTAATCCACATTTACAGAACACTGCAAAAAAAAAAAGTGTTCAGTGTGCGTGATTAAAAGCTTTTTAAGGGGTCACTGTTAATCAAAGTGGGACCTGAAAAAGCATTGAATATTTCTTACTTAAATTACTCTGAAAAATGTAAACAAGTTAAATAAATAGAAACGATGTACAGGTATTCGTACAATGCAGTGCAGCAGGACCAGATGTAACTTTGGCTTAGAGTCCATACAATTTGTGGGTGCGGTGGCTTTCAGTATGAGTATGTGTAGTGCGACGCACAGCTGATACGGATTCTGTCCCGTCAGTGAGAGGAGATGAGGTTAAAAGCTTTATTATCACGAATGCAGACGAGCCCGGCTCTTTTGCATAGTGGTTGAGACACTCATTTGAGGAGTGCGGGTTTGTGCCCAGCCTGCGCCCTGTTACATCGATGCATCGATTGGCTGCAGCTGATCTATGAGGTTAAAGTGGGGGAGAGTGTAACAAAAAAAACAGGTCTACAAAACCAATGTCCCTTTTCAACAGATGGGACTGCTGCTTCTGAAAAGACTCAAGCAGAATTTCTGAACGGATGTGGTTCTAGAAATTACCATGAAGATGGTACCACTTTTTTGGTCCCCTCTGCAATTATGGCATCTCTTAGTACACAACATATCTTTACACAAAATCACATTTTCAGAGAAGTCAGACATTTCCAGCTTCGCAACCCTAGCGGGTTAGCTTTCAGTCCACAGGACCTCAGAAATGCATTTTTAAGGAGTCTTTCAAGAGGCAGAAGCAGTGGCTGAAAGGGATCGTTTTTGCTGGACTCGTAAGTGAGCCTGGTCAAAAATGATATAAGAGCAATAAAGAATGATACAGAACACATAAACAGGGAAATGAAATATCATGAATTTACATGTACTTTTCATAAGCTACCAGCAGCGTTCAAAGAGTAGTCACCTGGCTGTTGGAGTGAAAATGTGGAGTATTTTCATGACTCTAATTGTACTGAAGCATCCCATATTTGTATTTGAACTGACAGAACTTGTACACCCTATACTCAGGAGGGAAACAAACATTGAAAACATCCACTTATCTACTAAATAAATACATCAATAAAAACTAAACAAGTTTATGTGGGTTTTAAATTGGAAGGAAGAAAATAGTTTAGCGTTCCAATTAATTGTGATCTGTTTAAAATACTTAACTGGAATATAGTGCAGAAGAAAGATCGCTGGATAATAATAAAATATTTATTCACAGGCTGCTGTGCAGCTCTTCACAGCTCTGCTAAATTGATACGACTGTTGGATTCAAATTAAAGTAGAAAAGGGGGAGGAAATGATGTCAGATAAGTACATTGGGGATCAATGTTGTTTGTGTAAAAATTGGAATTGTAAAACTGGACAAATTAATCTTGTTAATGGAACCGTTGACAATCCAGCTCAATATTACGATTTTTGACCAAAGATTGATTATAGAACCTGCTCCTGATTTATCTGCAGGAAAGTGGATTTCCTGCAGTCTTCTGCAGGCACTGAAGAAAATTGTATTTAGATATAAAACTCTGTTAAAGCCAAAGCACATGCATTGTGATATCCTTTCGGAAATGGTGGAGACATAGCATACCATTATAACACCAGCATTTTAACCCATGCAAAAACCATTAGCAGACCACAACCTACAGCAATGGCAACACAGGGTATATTACAGTGGTCCTCGTGTGGTACATGGTTCTGTGATGTCATCAATTGGCATTTCAGTTCACTGAAGTGGATGGAAAGGCATGGGCTGGACGTGACCAGCAAACCTCACGATTAAAAGACTAACGTCTTACCATTTAACTAAAGAGCAAGCTCTGCAGGTGAGAGGTAAGTACGTGTCATATGTTGATGTCAGTATTATGATCTCATCAGCCGCTAGGGCGATCCAATACACTGTGTATAGGATTGGGATTCCAACAAATGGCTCACGCCACTGCACCAATGTGCAGAACGCTTGCATTACCAGCAGAGATCATTTAGAAAGGTAGAGGCAGGATGATCAGTTGGAGCCCAAGTCCAGTAACATACCAGGTGTTTAGCAGGTTTATACAAAGCAAGGGACTGATTGCTTGTTCTGCGCAATAGTAATATTTTCACAGGTGATTTGCATGATTATGAAAATAATGTCACACCTGGCCGTCTGTTGACATGGTTGTGTGCTTTACAGATGCCAGATCCTTTCCCAAGCGAATGTGTCGGGACACGCCTAGGAGGATTTTTCAGTTAGAACTAACTGTCTCCCATCAGTGCTGGGGGTAGTGGGGCACACCAGTCACACCTCTGAAACGTTATAGTTACCATGACAAAATGATAACCCCATTATCATATCACCCCAAATTTAGGTCGACCAGGGTGTCCTCAGTTCACCGCGCACCAAGTGACCCCTGTAGTCTGGCCGGGCGCCTGCGGGCTTGCCTGTAAGCTGCCCAGAGCTGCATTGTCCTCTGACGCTGTAGCTCTGGGTTGGCTGCATGGCGAGCCTGCAGTGTGAAAAAGAAGCGGTCGGCTGACGGCACACTGAGCTGAGCCTAAAAATAATTGAATATTCCAAATTGGGAGAAAAAATGATAAAAACAATTGGAGACTACTAAATTAAAAAAAAAAAAAGAATTTAACCAGTGAACTCATCGTGGAGGACTTTTAGAGCCATGCGGTCTACATCACAACTGTAAACACCAGGCTTCTATATATAGTCCGTTCACACTCCTCTTGCGTATGTCTGTAACGTGTGTGTAACTTGCTCAATCTAAGTTTTGGAGAGAGTGATGTATTTAGGGTTTTTTTGCTGCAGTATTTTGTACGCAACCCACAATACCCAAATAACGTTACAGCCATTCACTTAGTTCACAGTGACATTTTCAACATGTGATGCTCTCACATTATAGAGGTAGTGTGAAGAGGGTATTACATAACTCCATTTATCATGCTGACACCACAGCAGTATGTAATATCACATTTTATTAAAAACCCACACTACATGGGTTGGGGGGTCTTTTCACAAAGCTTTAAATACTGGGAGATCATTAAAAACACCCCTTCAGTTGAAAATGTAAGAATACAGAACATTGCTGTTGATTATATACACAGACAGAAGTATTGTGTTTGTCAGTTTATATTATTATATGAACAATTCATACTCTATTAGGCAATGTTGTCTACATTTTCTCTTTGATTGTTTCATAATGAAAGTACTTGCACATCTTCCACATCTCTGTGGATTTATTCCCCTCTATCATCGCTTACAGACAAAAATAAATGATCAGCAAAGGGTCAGGACATCTCTGGAACATAATGCTTTCACTCACATATAATGATATTCTTAACCTCCTCGGGGGCTCAGACCAGGTTTGTTAAAAACAGAATCTGAACGGGAAACGCGATTTACACGAGACCACAAAAAATATGAGACCAATATTTGGGACCCTGGAATATTAAACGCTCAGTATTGCAAACGTCCATACCTGAGGGCTCGCTGGCTGACAATAGTGTGGGTAATAGCGAAATGAAAAATGTTCGGTATACTGAACAAAAAGACAGAGGAGGTTAATATAAATATATAAACAGTAGCACGTTAAAATAAAATCCAAAAATAAACACTTTATTAACACTTTATAGAGGAGGAATACAAGGCATATAAACTAAGAACAAACATGTTATTAATATTTATAAAGCACCTTATTAGCGCCATTATTAATCTTTATAAGGTCAGCTAATAAACACTTTATTACCCATTTATTAATGATTAAAACATGCTACATAAATATAAAAGCGCAAACTATAAATACAGCAGTCTGCTCTCTGTAGCAGTGTGGAGTAGTGGTTAGGGCTCTGGACTCTTGACCGGAGGGTCGTGGGTTCAATCCCAGGTGTGGGACACTGCTGCTGTACCCTTGAGCAAGGTACTTTACCTAGATTGCTCCAGTAAAAACCCAACTGTATAAATGGGTAATTGTCTGTAAAAATAATGTGTAAAAAAAAATGTAATTGTATGTAAAAATAATGTGATATCTTGTAACAATTGTAAGGAATAAGAAAATAAATAATAATAATAAATGAGGTTATTAAGGACAAATCAGTGTAGGTTATTAGACGTTATAAAGTAATAATAATGACATTTATAATGTGCATGCATAATCTCCGCTAATAAAAGTGTTTATTTTTGGACCTTATTATAAAATGCTACCATATAAGCATTACATGTGCATGAAGTTTAATATGTAAAATGTGATTGACAAAATGGTACTTAGAGACAAATTACTCATAGAGCTAGCTCTGACCTCTATGACACCTGTATTATATGTGCAGTATCTGGGGACTCTTCTCACCGCTCCAACACGGGCCATATAATTAAAATAATAAAACTCAACAATTCAGCAACGGCACAAAACCGAATTATGCAAACATTAGAAGAAGAGTAAGAGGATGATGAAATAAAATACAAATTAAAAAACGTAAATGTAATTTGAAGCTAATTACTCTTTAAGCTGCAATCAAACGCTTCCATTCAGTGCATCAGATTTGATGGTGTCAGTTTTCCTCAATTACCAGGGATTTGTCCTGCGATACAGAGCTGGAAGTGATGGCTCTAGATTGATCTCTGCTGCAGCACGTTGGCAGAAGGACTATGGCATGTTGATGCACCTGCAGCTGTCGTTTAAACTGCCCAGACCAGGAAACAGCACATCTTATGAACTTGTTCCTCTTTCTATTCTAAATAGAAAACAGTTTGTGAAAGACACTTACATTTGGAATCACTGCTCGTTTCAAATTCTCCAAACTCCTCAGAGAATTAAACTTTGTACAGTATCTCGCAGACAATTGCTATTTAAAATAATAATAATAATAATAATAATAATAATAATAATAATAATAATAAAACAGGATTCATTTAACATGGCGGGGAGATCAAAGAACTGGCTGGCATTACAATGATTCAGATGCAGTTGTCATGGGCAGCTGCTATGCTAATCACATTCATGCTGCTGTCAGCCGATGGGCTCTGATGAGCAGACTTAGCAAGGAAATTATTATTAGATCCCAATTGTGATACATGTTATTTATTAGTGGCAAGCGGTATTAATGTTTCATTCAGCGACGGTAAATGGGCAACACAGACACACAGTTCAGCTGCTGATGGTCAGTAATGACAAGAGGAGGCATTGAAAACAAGCCAAATGAACTTCATATCTGTGAAAAAGGGGAATAATGGATTTAATTTGCATGTGTTTTAAAAGGGTAATGAAGTAATATGATGTTTATCTTGTCTGAAGAGTTTTATTTCAGCTGGCAGAGCTCCAGCAGTGTTCCGTGCGAGTTCTCTGTGAGAATGGTTTTGGAAGCAGCAGATGTGCGGGGGGGGGGGGGTCGTAGAAATGATTTATTCATTAAGCCTTAAAACTAGCAATCTGGGCATGTTTGTTTGCAGCAAAACAATGTTAAATGACTATTTGCTCTTACTATGCTGCCACCCTCTAACTGATTGTGCGTTTGCTTTGTTATCTTCAAGGATTGTATCTCTAGTATTAGTTAAATAGAATGACTGACGTTGCTGGTTGAACCCCATGCTAGTCATTCAGATAGATGCATAACTTCCAGCACAAATGGTGGTGGTGGTGGTGGGGGGGGGGCTTTATGAAGCTCTGCTAAGCCTGAAAGGTTTGTGTTCTTCAAATAGGTAACGAGATGAAGAGAGTCTGTTGCTAAGGTTTAATACAAGAGCTTTCTTTTATTATGTAACTGCCTTTGTTTCCATTCTTGGCTATTCACTGCTGCTCTGTATTCCTGTGTTGCTGTTTTCATAATGATACAGTACATCTCGCTTTTCATTACATTTGCTGGTTCGAGGGGGAGCAAACAGGACATATTCAGCATGGAAATTTCCATGACCTGTACCGCAACCACATAAAGCAAAATGAATTGCAAACGTGCAAATGCATTGTATACACTTAATAAACAAGGTACATCAATGTTACTATAGCTATGCTTCACATTTGACATTATTTATTACATGCATTTAGCTTTGTTATACTACTACTACTACTGCTACTACTACTAATACTAATACTAATGTTGAATACGTGGTTTTTAAATATAAAATGTATTACCGAGGGCATTTCATTATCTCATGACATACATTATTTGAATCTTCTCTCCTCTGCTCACTCTGTATTTGATAGATTGGAGAAGCCTATTTAAATAGTGCATGCCCTCACCACAATACAGTATGGATTGACACCCATCCCATGCTTTCCTTTAACAGCTTAATTTACCGGTATGTGTAAAAACAGGCTGGTACCCTCCCAGCATTCAATGTGATACCACAGCATCATCACGAATGTGAGTGCCTGCCTCAACACCAACCACACCAATTATAATTATTACAGAGGATTGTAATTGCATTAAGAAAGCTGATCTCTTTAGCAATATTAAAGGATATTACTGCGGGTACATATGCCAAAGCTGCTGCTCCTAGTTTAAACTCAACGAGCCTGTTGTGATAACGCCAGTCATCCAAACATCGGAGACAATTTGTAACCAGGTTACCAAGTATCTTTCATTTGTAATTGAGTCCATGCAGTTTGAATCACGAGTGTACCAGCGATACAAAATGTTGTTAGCCTTCCATCAAGTGTCCTCTGAAGGGAATTAATAGCTATCATTCAAGACTCGAAACGGAAGGGGGGGGGGGGGGTTCTGTGAAATTGAAAGAGTAGCTCAGCATTCTATTATTGTAATTCATACTGTGTGTGCGCGTGTAAGTGGTGGGGTGCTCAGTAAATCCTGAATTAGCATCAAAAACAAGACACACAAGAGGGGCAGGTTCGGTGGGTTTAGTGTGTGTGTGTGTGTGGGGGTCTGCTCGGTAATGCTCTAGTCCAAAATAACCCTGTAAGATTTCCTTTGTCTCATAAAGGACCATTATAGGGTTTAAATTGTCCTCTTGGACTGTGTATTTCTTTTTTTTAGCAGTTCCTATATATAAAATATAGCTCTCAATTCTAAAGTTGACATTGTAAGATTTTTAGAAACAATGTAAACACCTTTAGTAACAATGCAAACACCTTTAGTACAGTAATTCTGAGTAATACATTTCAGGACGAACTCTGCACAGAAATTGTTGCTGTTTAAACATAGATGAGCTTTGACCTTGTTTCCAATGCAATTGTAACCTATGACCTTCTATATCTAGAGTATGTTAGTGTCAGCATGTGGGGTACTGTGAGGGCTCTTACAGGAAAGTAAATTTTTCTCATCACTATTTCCTGCAATACAATATTAGAACCCTGATAGTCTCCAGTTTTGTTTTCAATGTCCAAACAAATAAGCATAAAGAACGCAAGCACAACACAAGCCAGATGTGAGTGTGTCAGCTGATTGAAACACTGTGCTTCATGAGCCCCACACTGGAGTGACGGGTAAGCCAGTGTGGCTGGCTACATTAAAGGAGGTCAGATGCAATGTTTAAACCTTGCAAATCGGCTGTGTACCTCCTGAAAATATTTCAGAGTAAACTGTGAGAAATGGCATGCACTGGAAAAACCCTGCACACTATCTGCTCTGAGAAACCAAACAAGGCTTGAGCCTAGTGAACGATGTATTCGTTTTCTATGTGTTTCATAAATTACAACAGTAGCTTCGCTTAGATATCGCACACAACGTAATGGAATCAGATCAATCAATACTACATCATTTTTTGATCACACCTAGGGAAATCAACCCTGAATAGCACAGTGTTAATTTTATTTTATTTGTTACCTTTAGTATATATTAAACAACTGCCGACAAATTAGAAATAAACATTTAAAACAAAATATATACATATTTTTATATACATTTTTTATGTATCATTGAATTGTTCATATCACTATACTTATTCAGTAATAATAATAATAATAATAATAATAATAATAATAATAATAATAATAATAATAATAATGCATGTGGTCCAACAGTTTAACCTGATGTCAACGCCCCTACCTGATCTCAGGGGAAAATTCAAAAGGATCCGGCTTTGTGCACACCCCACAACAAATAACTGTTTGAAATGAAAGCGCTTCTGGCTCTTGTGGTTCTTATTCTAGGTTAAACACCTTCATTCAGCACACTGTTCCAGGGTTTATTTACTACTGTGCTATGACACAGAATAAGAGGCTACTGGGGCCCACAGTGACACCTATAAAAATTAAACAAATAAAACCTGCAATTTCTCCAGAGAAGTGGCACCGGCACCCTCGGTTCATTCAGATTTCCAGAAGCTGATTTCAAATTCAGCACATGAAATGGATGCTAACGACGGGTCCAGTGGAGGCCTACTGCTCTGAATAGCAAAAGCCTTGGGTGTGTCTGGATTAAACACACCGGTCCTTGGGACTTGTTTGTGCAACTCTTGGAAAATAACATGTTATTTAGCTGACAAAATAGGAAATACACAGCACAAGCTGAAGAAATATTATGCACCCTGCGACTAGGAAAATGAGCCACTTTTGTGGATATTATTTACCCAATCATTAGGTACATGTCTTTGGACAGGGATTTATTGAGAGAAGCACACTTCAACCAGGAGTGCTTATGAACTCTGAAACAGTTAGGATAGGTATATTATAACACAATCATAATCTAAAAATGTGACATTGGGTGTTGGTGGCACTTCCAAAATAATAATAATAATAATAATAATAATAATAATAATAATAATAATAATAATAAAAACTAGCGATGGTCCAGGAAGTTAAACAGAATATGAATTATTAAACACACAATCAGAATTAGTAAGCAAGCAATCCATACGTTTCTTTATTTTATTTCTGTGTAATAAATTACTGTGCTGCCAACTTGCTGAGCACACTGCTACAGTTTTGTACTTCTAAAAAATGCAAAAACAAAATAGCAAAACCTGCAATGCAATGTCTCTATGCAGCTGTATTGTGGTGGTTGGTTATAATGGAGAGCTCCAGCCTGTTCTCTTTGCGTGGGAGCTGTGCTACTCCCAAGCACGGCTTGTGTTTGCTATAATTACAGACAAGATTAGAACAGGCAAATTAAATTGCTACAAGCAACTGTTTGTAATTGCTACAAGCAAATGTTTGTAATTATGAACAGATTGCTTAAAACAGAAAACTTACTTAATGACATTTTAAAATGACAACATAATTACTATTCATGTTATGTTTTAGTGTTTCTTTTAAACCCTTTTCTCTCAATATTCTCTTTTCTCCTATGAAACATACTGCAAGGGTAATGTAATTTCATTGAGGTCGTCAAGCAAAATGTTACCAGGGTTAATATTGAAATGCGTTATTGGATTTACAGACCTGAATATTTACTGGTATGTTTGTTTTTATTTGTATGTCTATCTTGAGGGGGTTTTAGAACTGGAAAAAGGGCAAATACACAATTATTATTATTATTTATTCATTAGAAGACACCCTTATCCAGGGCGACTTACAATTGTAATTCAATGCAATGATGCAGTACTAAAGTTCTGTTCTTTGCATGAGGTCTCGCTGAGTTCATACATACTGCCTACTTCCCAGGACAGTCTCGGCCCTCACTCTGTTTTGTTTTATGGCACTCAGATCTTTTCTTCTTGGTCATCGTGACCTCTGCTTGTGTTCTCGCTGGTAAAGCAGGTGTGTAATTGGTCGCCCGTCTGATGCAGCCGGTTGGAGGCAGGACCTCATTCTCTGAGAGAAGGAGGGCTAGTTTTACTGGGCTTCAAGGACAGCTATAATTTCTCTAGAATTACCGTATGCAGCTTGAAAAGAGCTAGCTTCTCTACACTAGATAAATACTGTGTGTTGACATTTACTGTTTCCTAGACAGAACACTACTTTGGGTTTGTATGCATACTATAAAAGGCTTCATTCATGTTTGCACGCTTTTGCAATCTTTAATGTAACAGATGGCATGATTTGTTTTGGTCACTGAGTGAGTACCATTGCCAAACGTAACATGGTAAATGTACTGTATAAGGGTATATTGATATCAAACTTTGTACTGTATGTATAATGACATGCTACATCAAATAACAAGCGTAAGTGCTTGGTTGGGTGACTGCTAATCAGTATACTTAGGTCACCACGTTGCTATCTACTAAAACCATTACTAAAGCCAGCAATATCCCTTAAATGAACACGTTATTCAAGATTATCCAGGTGGCAGCTGAAGGTATTGCATTAGCAAGTGAGTTACGCGTTCAGGTTTGTGGACAGAAAAAAGGATGTGTTCTGTAACATCTGAACCTCCGCAGTCTTTTTCAAACTGCTTCTTCCTGTAGGTCATTATTACTGCCATTCCACACCATTCCCATTCTACATGCAGGGCCATATAGAGGTCAGGCAACTGAATTATTGCCAGTTCAAGCAACTGGAAGCGGTCTGTGACTAACACAATCTATTCATGTTATGATCAGTGTGGGGTAACCTTAGCTCTCTCAATTTGGGGGGATTTAAAATGAGCTCCCAGAGGCGAGAAGGTCTGTTGATCATCATGGTGACAGATTATCAGGGCAGGCTTGCAGACAGGAAGTGGATCCATGGCTGCTGCTGATCCTTATCATACATCTCCAGCCCTGGATGATCTGTAAAACCCATATCTAGAGAGATTTTTCTAAATCTATTGCTTCCTTTAAACAGTTTCAGATCATGTTTACAGTCAAACCGTGCAGCCGACCATCTGCATTGAAGGACCACTTGTCTGTAGTGACCACTCTGCTGGGTAGTGAAAGATACAAGCCACCACCTGCAAGTGGGTTTTCGGGCAACTCTGATCTTGAGTGGGGTGGGATCCAGTCTGTACCATGTAGTATCCTGTACTTTTCTTAAATAATACATATATAGCTAATAATAAAACATTACAGCTAATCGTAATGTGACATAATTTCAATGTGATCCAAACCATAAAAATAGATCTGAAACAAATTCAAGACATAACAGATGACTGTAAGAAATGCTAAAATACCATCTTTCTATAAAGATCACTTCTAGACAGTCCATTGAGTGGTCGATGCATTTATGGCTATATCTATTTGAAGAAAGGATGCCATTGTTTGAACAACATTCTCTGCTGTATTATTATGTACCATTTTGGAAGGACAGCAACAGAAAAGACAAGGTTTGTAATTGAGTATCAAAAACACATTCCAAATCAAAACGTGCATCCAAACACAACCAATTTGAGTACAGTGACCAACAGAGCTTAAAATATGAAATATGAAACCAGTAAAGACGCACGTCTTGCTTATGGTAGAAAGCCTTGTTTTGAATGGCTCCAATGGCCACGTGTTGAGATTAACCAGTTGCTTATACTTGGTAAGGAAGAATTAAAGCCCTGTAAAGGGCTCTTTAATGTAATAATCCCATTCTATTTGCCTGGCTATTTATTATGCCAGAGGTCCCCGCAATCCAGTCAGTTTGATTTCTCTGTTTTAATAAGGCAGTGTTCATTTGATAACAGATGGTGTTTTATTTTTCATGACACTATGCTGAAGTGCTCTGATTTGCGATATGTTTGATTTTAACGCATGCATGCTACATTACTGCAATAACATTCCCATTTCTCATCTGTGAGACAAAATGAAACTGTGATGAAATGTAATATACTCACCCTCAGGCTAAACCAGTGGGACTGGGAATTGCAACATAATAAATCTAATGGATATTACTGCACACACACACACACTCACACTCACACACACACACACACACACACACACACACACACACACACACACACACACACACACACACACACACACACACACACACACACACACACACACACACACACACACACACACACACACACACACACACACACACACACACACACACACACACACACACACACACACACACACACACACACACACACACACACACACACACACACACACACACACACACACACACACACACACACACACACACACACACACACACACACACACACACACACACACACACACACACACACACACACACACACACACACATGCACACACACACACACACACACACACACACACACACACACACACACACACACACACACACACACACACACACACACACACACACACACACACTGACACACACACACACACACACACACACACACACACACACACACACACACACACACACACACACACACACACACACACTGACACACACACACACACACACACACACACACACACACACACACACACACACACACACACACACACACACACACACACACACACACACACACACACACACACACACACACACACACACACACACACACACACACACTGACACACACACAAGCACACACTGACACACACACACACACACACAGATAGAATTGGAAATGTATTTCTATTCTGTGAAGAACAGGATCCTGCCTTTGTGACATTCACTTGTATTTACCATCAGACCCGTTTTACATTCACCTAATGGATACAGAGTCTCGACTACAAAGCTAATAGAATTGATTCATTTATTTCAAACATTAAAGTGAAAACAAATGTTGATTCTGTAAAAAAGGATGACATCCATGATTCATCATTTACATGATATCCAAATAAACAGCCTCATGCAGTCTGGCTGACGGAAGATAAACAGTTTTAATGCTATTATTATTATTATTATTATTATTATTATTATTATTATTATTATTATTATTATTATATTTTATTATTATTATTATTATTATTATTTGTTGCCTAAGACATATGCTCTGCTGTAATAGTCTTGAGTGTGTGTGCGGGGGTGGATTGTTAAAATAGGTTTGCATATCAGTAATACCTGGTCTGATAAACAACTAGGCTGTAGCTGATTTTCTTCCAGTCAGGGCTCTGGGTGGCTAACTGGAATTCTTCTATACCGCAGTTAAGATGCTCTGCTTACAGGATGAAGTCAGATTTAATTATGCAAAGGCATTAATAGAAACCAGAACAGGTCAAAGGTACTGGTAGGGTTCTAGTAAGGTTATAAAAGACTGTTCTAAAACAGTTTTCCTGCCTGTCATTAGATAGAATGCCCTTATCAGTGATAGCGTCTCCATCATAGAGCAGTACCATTAGAGGCTTTTTGAAGTGCACAAGCTAATGGCAGCAAGGAAAATGATAGAGTAATACATAAAGGGCAGGTAAATGGATGATAAAACCATTGAAGAGGCTGGGATAGAAAGGGAATGTGGTGGAGAGTCATTAAAGAGCAGAAAAGGCCCATGTGGTTGCTGCACATGTTGCGATGCCCCTGAATCATGACAGGCAGAAAACCAGCTGAATAATTAGACAGCATCTAGGTTAATCTCCAGTAGAATGAAACCATACAGTAGTATTACATTCAGTTACATCTGCATGCTGAGTGCATGTTACTACTGTATTATCATGTATTATTCTACTATATGATTGTGGCAAAGTGGTCAACAGTGTGCAGGTGCAGGAATGCAGCAGTGGTCAATGAACAGACAGACAACGGTAATCCAGGTGCAATGATATTTATTTTTATAATTCAAAGTCTGATGACAAAACGGCAGGAAACAATAACAATGAGAAACAGGCAATACAGCGGCATGTATTGCACTGTTTTAATCGTCTAAATAACAGCAAACAGTATATTTAATAATGACAAAACATACAAAACACTCACGACTTAGTGTCTCGTAGCTCCGCCCCCTTTCTAGATGACCAACTTCCTTCTAACCCTGGGAATTAATTGTCTGGCCATCCAGTCCAGGGGAGGTCGGGAGGGAGATTTATAACCAAGAATCATTCTGTCTCTGTCACAGTCATGTATAATGCATTAATCACTGTAGTTAATGTATTATGCTTTTTTTTTTTTTTACTGTATATCATGTATTATGCATTTCTCTGTATCTAATGTATTATGGATTTTCTTGTTGTTACTGCATCCTGTAAAGTGCTTTGTGATGTTGGTGCACTATGAAAGGCGCTATATAAAATAAAGATTGATTGATTGATTGATTGTTGTTTTGCAGTGAAAAAGGCAAAGGGCCTGTCTATAGTAAAATGCAATTTACTATCAACATGAACTAACCGTGAATGAACTAATCCTGGAATTATCAAACTGCAAAATAACGAGAGAGGGCTCTAGTGATTCTGAAGGGGATTTCACTCCAGTTTTAAAATAGTAAATGAGCTGTACTGATGAGAAATTTAGACATTTTATGCTCGGCAGAATATTATACGCGTGGTGTGATGGAAGCAATCACAAGGTATTTTTTCATTGGGAAATGCCAAATTATTAATTTTCTACTAAACGCCTAGTCAAAGTAGGTTAACTATGGGAGCAAAGTACATAGCACAAGACATTAAATCAGGGGAAATGATTTGACCCACCCAATCAATTATCCGATAGTAAACTATAAACCAATTCCCAATTAGTCTCATTCCATTTATAGGCTAATGGTATTGCTTTGTGAGATATGTATAATCAATATTGCTCAGATTACCCCCCCCCCCCCCTCCAATACACACACACAGACACACACACACACACACACACACACACTTTTGAGGAATTCATTAATTACTTGTTCTGTTTTGATGGTGACTATACTATTCACGACCAGAATTTAAAATACAGTGTTCATATGGGGAGAAATGGTCGGGGTTACAGTCTTGAGAGTAGTTTTCTGAGAATCATTCCAGTATAAGTAATGCTCTACAAAAATCATTGAATACATTAAACACACAAAGGCTGACTGTATGCCGTTTACCTATATAACATTAGAATAAGATAGTTGTAATATCTGCTGTAAAGCAAATAGAAATAAAAAAAAAAGATTTGGTTTTGTATGTCATTTACAAATGATCTGTTTATAAAGACACTGCAAACGAGACAGTAGATTAACAGCAGTAATTCTGTAAGTCATTACTCATCTTGTAGCTATTACATGCTTTTAGATGAAGATCCATTGGCAAATTCAGACATAAAAGGAAAGATAAATATAACTGCGCTTGGCTAATTCAGTACACTAATATTAGGTTACCAACAACAGATTCCCATTAGTGGGAGCATCTGAAGAAAAATCTACTTTTAGCATGTTTTGCACAGATGGAATGATGTCTAGCTGAAACAATGTCACAATTGTTTGACTGCGGCATTCTTATTCATGCTGCACTGCAACTAGACAATAGGAACAAATTGTATTTTTATAACAACATACCGAAACCACAGATACACTGCTATAGCAATCAAGATAATGGCAAACAGGTTTAAGGTAAATCTGTTTGCAGCCAAAAAGACCTCAGTAAAGCCGTCCGTCATTATGTATCTGTGAGCCAGGTTTTGGCATTGTTTCTCATCACCTGTCATTGCAGAATAAAGTCATTGCTACTGAGTGCTTCAGATTCTAGAAACAATCTGGCAGCTTAGAGAGGCCAAAAAAGACAGTCCAAATAATTACAAATATAATACAGTCATTCTAAGTAAAAGCTAAGTAACAGCTTTATATCTGCAGTTACTAAAAAGATCGGCCTCATTCAAAGATTTGTGTTAATGCATGTTTTCAATTTGGGCATTTATAAAGGATATGTTATCTGAGGGTCCCTGGTACAACTACCATGAAATGATGCTACTCCTAATAATAAAACATATAGCAGCTTGCTTAAAAGCACTATATAGAAAGTTTCAAGTTTTTAAATACAAGGGAATAAATGAAGATTATTATTTATTTATTTTAGCAGACGCCTTTATCCAAGGCGACTTACAGAGACTAGGGTGTGTGAACTATGCATCAGCTGCAGAGTCACTTACAATTACATCTCACCCGAAAGACGGAGCACAAGGAGGTTAAGTGACTTGCTCAGGGTCACACAATGAGTCGGTGGCGGAGGTGGGGTTTGAACCGGCGACCGCCTGGTTACAAGCCCTGTTCTTTAACCACTGGACCACACAGCCTCCTATAAGGCGAGCTAAAAAAATTCTCCTAGAAACGGACACTGGAGTGCAAATGCAGATACTTTAATGTTGCAAATTAATGAAGGGCAGAAACCCAGCATTTCAAACTGGGTCCACTGGACTGACTTCTGAACCAGGTAAGGCACAAGGAAACAAGGATAAATATAGAAGAAGCAACTCTCTCTCACTCGGTAGACAAGAAAGGCAATGAAGAAAGAGTCACACAATGTTTGGTCCCATGCTTTCCAACACTTTGGCAGCACCCTTGTTCATTCTTGATCCATTTATTTTCACAGCCAGCAAATGTCATCCCACACTTTGAAACTATGCTACGTGTCCAAGCTTCATTAAGCCTGAAAGAGCTCTTTTTGGATGATAATTGCATAGTCATTCCTTCACCATTCAGAGAGGGAGTGGTTCAGCTCAAGAGCTTGGTTCCCTTTTAAGTTCTTTAAATATATTTATAATAATGAACATCCTAACAAAACTGTTCCTCTCTTATAACTAAGGTTTGCATCAAATTGTCACACACTTTGTTATTGTGTAGGAACCACAAACAAACAAACTGATGACGTCTACGTTTATACTGTTCCTGCCTGAAATATACTAACCTTTTTCTGGAATAGATCATGGTGTAATTCATCTACACAGAAACACAACAGAGAAGCACACAGAATACATTGTAGGATAAGTAATCAGTAAAAAAACTATATATAATTATAAAATAACAGGGATATATGTTCTAATCTAATTCTATTATTGTAGCATGGCCAGGTCCTGTTGTAGGTGAGTACCCAGGGTCTGAAAAGTATGGGAAGGATTTCAGAGAATACTATGGAACTGAAATGGCAAAGTACATTAAAAAAATAGAGGGGTATTTCAGCCCCTATAGCGCATTGTTTGACTTAGACCTTTTTTTATAATTTGTTCATAGCACATAACACCCCCCCCCCCCCTTTTTTAAGCATATCTTGAAACAAAACTCCCTCTCTACAGCAGTTACTGCATAGTATAATATTTCTTAAGGTTTAACGAAAGTGTTATATTACAGTACATGACTGAGTGATACACGCAGAAGGGTACAAAGCTTTCAGGATTTTCAGCTTCTTTGTTAATGATGAATTGGTTCTATTTTATCAGTTTTTTTAAGGCTTATTTTGTATTCATAAATGTATTGTGTACTGGCTGCGCATATGAGTACCTGCACTTTTATGTTGAGAATTCCACCCCTGTAACTATGTATAATAACATTGTGATTGTCTGTAAGTACACATTTACCAATAATAATAATAATAATAATAATAATAATAATAATAATAATAATAATAATAATAAGATAGATTAAACTCTTCAAAAAGTGGACCCATGGGGCAAAGAAAGTACTGCTAAGAAAACACATTAATGCAAATCAAATACACATTTAAAAACAGAGAACAACTACTTAATTGTCAGTCACAGTGCACTTCATGCGTAAAGAAACAACTGGGACACTAGTAGAGACGGAGCCCAATCGTTAGAGGAAAAGGGCTTTTCAAATTTCTGAAATGGCTGGAAATATGCAATGGTGTAAGTTGTACAACAGATATTAAATATACATTTTTGATGGAATGTTTTTCCATGTATTCAGACAGGTTTATAAAACTCACTTGCAATGTAGAGCTAGATCAATTACTTTCCATTTCCATGGATACAAGCCCGTATATAACTGTACCGCTGAACTCAATTTTTAATACACAAAATAAGTTTCTCATTTATTTCCTTTTGCGTTCACTGTGCTGAGTTAATAACATGTTGTTGTCCATCCTTGAATCTGTTTAAATCTCCATGGCGATGCCATTTATTAGAATTTCATTTTAAAGATTTTACAAATAACAACTGAACAATTTTGCTGTAATGTCAGGAGATTATTGTGCGTGAAGGTCATTCTTCTGACTGAATAAATGTGCTGCTACTGCTGCTGCTCTAGAAATTGCCAAATATGTTTTTTTTTTTATTATTTCAGCATGGAGCTATCATGCTTTAATATGAGTCAGTTTCAGATTTAGGCTTCTCTCATTTCACTCAGAAAATAGTTTTCTTTTTTTCCAGCAAGAAAATTGAATACATATAGAAGAAGCAGAAATTCAGTGTGGCAATTGCAAATTAAATATTTCTAAGCCAAATAAAATCATAGGTTTTAGGGGGTAAAAGTAAATTAGCTCCAAGCGGAATAGCATATTCAGAACATGCACATTTATCTGTCATCTGTCTGATGACAGGGAGGCTCCTACCAAAAATATAAATCTGTCTGTCTGTCTGCTTGTTTGCCTGTCTGTGTCTGTCTGCCTGTCTGTCTGCCTGCCTGCCTGTCTGCCTGCCTGCCTGTCTGTCTGCCTGCCTGCCTGTCTGCCTGCCTGCCTGTCTGTCTGCCTGCCTGCCTGTCTGTCTGCCTGCCTGCCCGTCTTTCTGTCTGTCTGGACAGTGAGACAAAAACACAGCCTGCTCCATTCAAAGAAAGTTAAACTGCAGCTATTTTTAAAATCTATGTATAACCTTACATTTATAATATGCACGCTGCCTTATAATCTTCATAGTACAGCATAAATCTATTTAATTTAAATGTTAATTTAAAATGTGATTAATACATAACATACTGAATCATAATTTTAAATGTGCTTAATACAAAGCATATTTTAATTGTGATTTATAAATAACATTACAGCACCCAATAAAGATGCAAAACCACTCCCTGAAGGCATTCTTATGTAAGTACATATTTCTCAGGTCAAATGTTTTGCCGATTGTGTTGTTAAAACACATGCTGACAGGCATATCTAATATTCACTCTTCTCTTTAAAAAAAAACCCTGAATATTCTGCAGTGATTAAGAATAAATAATCCTGAACGATACGCATCTGAATTTGGCTTAAATCCTTTTGAAGAAAGGCCTTTTTTGTTGTGCGATTAACACTCAAAACTAGCAGAATGTGCACAAAAATACCCGACTGGCTGCCCTCCATTTCTGTAAGAAAGGGAACTGTGTTAAATATTATAGAGAGCCCTGCTGACACAGAGAAATGTGTCAGTGTGAAAACAATGGACCTCATCTCCACTGATGCAAATTGACACATGAATGACATGGTGAATCGTTGCCATAGGAACAGATTTATGCATGCATTTTCTGCAATAGGAATTTGACTAATGGCAACGCCATTGCAACAGTATAATACAGCAAGCAGGTCCAGGAATGCTTTAAATGCACCATCAGCAGCACCACCAAAACAAACACCCATATATAACACATATAACAGGATTGTGATGACCTGCTCCATTTCCATTCATTTTTTGTTCTTCTCTCGAGCTTCCTCATGCAAGATGTTATAGATGAGCAGAGAGGACCTTGTGCTGCAGCCCAGCACTACTGGGAAGCTACTGTGTCAACTGTGAAAGCAATTACTTTATCGACCACTCGCTAATCAGATGAGGTTTTACAAAATAATTTAGCATGAAACAAACATTCATATTTTGGACTTCATGGTGGGCAGATCAACTCTCAGGTATTCATTTCTTAATTATCATGGCGAGGAATAAGTAGGCTACTTAAATAGCGCTCAAAGCCTCTCTCAATATAATACACTGAAGAGGCTGAGGAAAGCAATAGCCGGAAAGTTTGTCTACTTTTTTTCTAATGGTTTTACTGTACCTTAAAATCTATGATTGAGTGTTTTGGAGGTGTCAGTGAGAGATGAACAAGGCCCCTTCATTATGTAAGAACACCAGGTGTACCAACACTGTTTATCAACGATTGATAGCTGCTATGAATCTTTATTCAACTGCAGCACGATCTTAAAGAGAAACAGGCAGAACATTGTGGGAAACGACATTAATCAAAGCCAGCAATGTCCAGACACAGATTAGGCAGCAACCTGTTAAGTAATTACAGAATGAACTCCTTCCAGTTCAACTGACTTCTGTTATTTCAGGAACTGTGCTGTGCTTCTGAGAGACCTGGCTCTGAAGACCCCCCAATGCACTGTAACCTGGAGAATTCTCAGAATCACCAGAGTATCTACAATGAAACCTTGCTCTGCGGTAGAGGGTGTGCAGCCACATTCCACCCACAGTTACAGCTGCACTGCACAGTCCTGCAGTGTTTGAGTGATCTGCGGTACAGGGTGTGCAGCGACGTTCCACCCGCAGTTACAGCTGCACTGCACAGTCCTGCAGTGTTTGAGTGATCTGCGGTACAGGGTGCGCAGCAACGTTCCACCCGCAGTTACAGCTGCACTGCAGAGTCCTGCAGTGTTTGAGAGAGAGAGCGCTTCGAGATCCTGTGTGGACGATGTCTAAATTCACGTTCCACTCTATTCCACATTACCACAGTGCAGCTGTCAGGATAGGTCATTGCTTCCATGTGATGATGTGCAGGGCACCTTTTAGAAGAAATTGTATTTATTATGCAGACTATTTTTACCTCTATGAAAACAAAATGTACAGGATACCCTAGTTCTGCCAAAAATAATATAACATTTAAATATAATTGCATTTTTGGCAAGAACTGAATGTATAAATGAATCTATCTATCTATCTATCTATCTATCTATCTATCTATCTATCTATCTATCTATCTATCTATCTATCTATCTATCTGTCTATCTATCTATCTATCTATTGTATCTATCCATTTCTCTATCTAGCTGAACACTTGTAACGTAACCCTAAATATAAGTCTTATCAGTATTTGGTAACACTTTATATTAAGTGTCTCTAATTACTGTGGCTTTGCATAGTAGTTACATAGTAAATACATGTGTACTTACACATAATTACAATGTTATTATGCATATGTTACAATATTATGCTATGTTACAATATACTTAATGTGTGCATTTTTTTGCATGATATAACCCTAACCCTAACCCTGAAATTGCGATTATTTATAAGTCCACATGTATTTACTAATAAAACTAATATATAAACACACAGTATCCACCCTATCACTGAACACTACAGTATAAGAACACTGTGGATGAATTTAGAGGTGTGAAGATATGTCACTGCTTAGATAATTAAAACAGCTCCCCAGAGAAATAGTTAAAATAGGGACTTTCATGTAAGCCAACTAGAAAAGGTGACTGTATTTCATTGAGTTTACTAAAGCACTAACTCAATCCGCAGAGCCTGAATAATGCATCAGGCCTGACATTTGCATTAAAGTGGCACCTCATATTTTAAGGGAATATTGAGCTCCGGATGGATATACTTTGTCTAGAATGAAATTGCTTGTGTTCCGAATATGTATTGCTTGCAAACCCACTGTATAATATGTTTATAACCTTTAACAATAATACAAATGCTTGTGGATAATTCCTTGTACATTAAGAAATACAGGAAGCCCTATCGACGCCATACATGCCAATAGTGTCTATGAGGTAGAATACAGGCGTGTGTGTGACTTTGCTGAAGGAATTAGAGGCTGTACCGTAATCACTGAGAAGTGGTCAAGAATCCCCCTAGAACAATTTCAACATCCCTCCCATCAAATCAGTACCTTCCTGACAGCCAATGGTAGCCCTCCACTCTATTGATGGTGCTGTGGCAGGTGTTCTCTTTAGATCAGACCCCTCTATATATAAAGGTATTGTAATAGAGATTTAATACAGTACCAGGCAGCGTCTGTATACAATTAGAGCATGAGTACTGCATGTATATTGTAATAATAATAATAATAATAATAATAATAATAATAATAATAATAATAACAGATAACAGTTTTGCAGGTTTTTTTAATTATTGGAAGAAGAGTGTTGTCTTCTTGAATGTGAGCATGTTCTGTGTACTATTTACCCATCCACAGAGCACACTATAGTTACTGACTGCCCCAGACTATTGGAAGAAGAAACATTTCAGCTTGACTGAACAATTCATTCTCAACATGTCACATTGCATTTCTTCCTTTATGAAACACGGTTTCCTTCTGCACTCCAAAGGCAGATTGATTCACCTGCTCTCCTCCACAAAGACTTCATATTTTCAAGACAATACACTAACAGCTTTTTTTTAAAGTAACATTTGAAATACCACTGCATATTTACATATAATATACTATATATTATATTGCACATGTGTTTCATAAAAGGTCTTGCTTTCAGAGGAATATAATGCAATATATAAGACATACAGTATGCATTTGGTAACACTTTGAATTTAGTATTTTAGTGTTTAGGTGGTTATAATGATTTCCATGAGTAGGTGTTAAAACTTCATGCTGATATTGGACTCAGCTCTCGCCTAGATAAGCACCAACTAAGACATAGCTTCTTGTACTGTTTAACAATAATCTTGAAGTGTTCATAACATATTTAATAATGTTCATAGATATTTATAGCGTAAATGACCACTAATAAACTAGTGGTACCGTGCATTTTACATGCACCGTATGTAACGCATTATAACTCTTGTGTAGTATTTAAGCTCTAGAAAAGGCGCAGGTTCAGGAGCCTGGGTTTTTAACTGACGGATCCAGCAGTCCTCCAGAGCATTCATGTGTCAGTTAATTCCCATGGATTTGACTGTGACCCCTCCTTCAACAAGACTGACCCTGCACACAAACACCGGCAGAAACACACAAAACTTTTGGATAAGAACAGACATTTTTGGGAGAAACACAAAACCACAAAAATGCTGTATTTGACGACTGCATTTTGGCATGACATTAAACTGAAGGCACGGTACCTCATGCCACTGATGTAACGGCAAATGATTTCAGTGTAAAACAGCAATTAATTAAGATCTGTAATTCAAACCACAACAACGTGCCATTTTAATGGCCTGCTCTGCGGCTCTAATTTATGTTAGGCCCCTTTAAACAAGTCCCATTTATATCAGCAAATGACACATTTACATTCAGAGCAATATCATGCTCCATCATATTTTATAGCTTTGGTGGCATTTCATTCTATCAGGGGCTGCAGGAGTGAGAGAGAGAGAGAGGGGGGGGGGAAGGAGGTTGAAAGAGATAGGGAAAGAGGGGGAGGAAGGAGAGAAAGAGGGGGAGGGGAGAAGTAGATGGAGAGAGAAAGAAAGGACAAAGTGTTTTAATTTTCATATTCTAGTTTTGTAATTTTTTTACAGGAACGGTAAATCAATCATTCTTAACGGCATGGTATTCTCTTTCAGAACACAAGCATGTGCCATATCACAACAAGAAAACAGACTGCATATTAAAAGGGATCCGACAAACATAAATTAATTAAAACATAACAAAAAGAACAATAATCAGCTAATCTGTATTATTTTAATAAGATATGAAATCTCTTTTTAACAGGCAATACCTAATTAGCATGAGTGATGTGTACTAAAATGACTAATGCTGCAGAAGACAGGTTTTAATTGAGAATAATATAACTCAGTGTTCAGTGAATTTATCAGAGTAAATGGGTGATTTCTCATCATTTTTTTCTAGTCCTTCTAGAGGGCCAGTACACTTCTGATTAAACAAGCTCTATATAAAAAAGGCTTTTGTCTTTTGTTTAAGGAGAGAAAGTCATTTCCTACAAACCAAGACTAATCTATCTTGAATATTACATTTTCCTACCCAAAAATATATCTGCAGGATCGCTTGAGTTCAGGGGAATGACCAGCAAGATGTTTTCCGAACACAACGTACAATGGCAGTAAATGCCAATGATGGGCTTGATCTTTAATACACTCCTGGATTAAATCAGAATTATAGCACATGCTATTGAGCGCTATAGAGGTGCTGTGGCTATGGCAGCAGTATAATAATACGAATCATAATAAGGCCATGCTCTTCTTATTCCTCTCACACTGCCATCTTGACCAGAGTATTTGCCTGGTTCAGAGATAATGAAGTTTCAATACAAGTGCCTGCCGTGTATGCCTTACCTTGGTTCCCAGATTCTAAAAATAGAATTAGCTGTGTGCAGTACTTGAGTAATTTGCATTTCCCTGCCGGATTTGGAATAATTGCACAATGGCAGTATTATTGTTTAGAGAAAGATGTGCATGCATGCTTGACAGTTACTCTCTACATCGCAGCATTCAAAATAACTAGCTGTGGATTAGAAGATGCTAAATGACTCTGCATTCACACTGGTGTCTTGTTCCGTCTCTTTGTGTGCTTTCACTGGCTCTTCCTTTTATGTTTACCCTGCAGTAGTTTGCTCCAGGCTGTATCTTGTCAGGGATGTTCCTACTGTAGAAGCCTGATCACCAAGTGGACTTGGAAATCCTTACTGCCCCCAATGAGCCCACAGTAAATACCTTCACAAAGAAAACAGTATGTCTCGCTTCCTTTCTTCCTCTGATGGGTGAAGGTCAACGCCCCCTTTGTGCAGCACCTTGTCTGAATAATGAGTCATTGGGTTCTAAAAGGTATTTACAGTAACAATGGAAAGTCTTTTCACTTTATCTAAAGAGTGGCAGGTCTGAAAAACTTGCCTGTAAGGATTACTGCAATACGGCTTTGTGAAAACAAGTTAAAGTGTAGTAAACCATATACACTGGCCAGTGCAAATACTGAGACAAAAGCATCACCCTTATTGGCTCTACATTCCTAACAAAATCATGACTTTTGGGGGCACCGCCGCATGTGTGAGATGGCTGGATCATTAAAACCAAGATATTTAGTTAAGTGATGGGTCTGAGTGGGATGAAAAGGGCAACCCATTTTCCAACCCTGTCATTCTGTTTCAAGGCAGGTGAGCTCATAACTGTGACCTCCAGTGTTTATACACTGCTGTAAAATCTAAGAGCTACATAGAGAATGGACAGATACGATTGATGGAATTATTTCATTCGCTGTAACCCCGTTAACAACATTTCTACCTGTCAAACAAATCCATTGTTTAGATGTTAGAAATGCTGTTTGTTTCCCCCTGTAGCTCTAGTACTTGGTATGACACATCAATGTAATAATGGTTGGAGGATACAATACCGTCTCATCTCAAAACAGCATCTTTTGTTTCCTGAAGGCTTAAACCGCACATTTTTTTCTGTCAGTTGTGATTTCAGACGGCTTAAACCATGCCTATTGTTACTCTTCTGAAGACAGTAATTACAGGGCAGACTAGCTGCTACTGTATCACTGCAGCATGTGTTTACAGGTTTTCCTTCAGAAATAGCTATATTTACACAAATCCAATCATAATTTAGATTATTTTTTTCCGCTGCTTTATCTAGCAATATGTCAAATAGGCAGCCGGTTTATTGACATATCACTAGACAGCGCAGCCAAATGAATTGCTTACTGTCACATCCATGCGCATGTACCTAAAGACATTGAGAGTGTTCACACTAATGCCTTTCAATATATACATTGCAGAGGATTGGTTCTTTAACCCTGGAAATACTAGTGCTACACGATGATTATGATTGAGAACATTTTTGTATATGATGAAACATAGGAATCCCATGAACAGACAGGATGGCTAATGGGACGAGCTGTCTGTATCAGCTGTTCAATGAACCCAACCCATATGTAGTCCCTCAAGATGGAGCCTCTTGTTTTGAGCATTTCCTGTGACAGGTTACAATTCACATTTGGATCCAATATGGAAAGTAGGAGTGAAGAGCTTCGGGGTTCACACTGACCATCAATGTTCACTGTAGACACGGATTACTCCGAGCACACTTTGTTGGAATTGACCCACGCCATACAAGTCCAATGCAAAGCTTCAGCTGCAAGATGACATGACTGGAGATGAATAAGAAGACTTTATAGTATAGTTTGCGTTGAGCCATTTATCCAACATCATCTGACATAATGAGAATCTAGCTATCAAGATGACTAACTTCAGCTATTAAAGGACATTCTGCTTAAGAAGGGATGAGACCTCAGTGCGGGATGTGGTGATAAAGAAATGACATACTTATTTGAGGGGAACATAAATAAAGATTATTAGGTTAATGAATGATTTTGCTTTCATTACTCCAGCATTGTACCTTAGTATAATTACTTCGCACTCATTTAATTAGATCTGAACTGGGGCCAGCACAAGATAATTTGTTTTCCAGTTACTAAATAATGAATATGCAGATTGCCTGGGCTGAAGCATAATCAGTTCCACGTGGTAGACACAAAATCTCACAAGGAAATAAAAATAAATCATTTTGGTCTCGTTACAGCACATTGAAAGCCAAACAACAATTAGCCTTCTAGGTTTTAAAATACTGAAATCAGAGCCAGTCGCTACCAAGGCTAAAAATACATGAAAAATAAATGAGATACATCATCTTTTAAAAGAAGGACTCTAATTTAAAGCACCATCTGGTTTACTGTAAGGTCTGTGCCAATTAACCGGAAAGTATTGTCAGCATTACAATTAGACATCAGGGTCCTTCCATTGAACAAGCCACATGTTTAGTTTTGAAGAGAAAGAACAATAGTTTGAAATATTCCACAGAAAATACAGATGCATTACCGCAGCCTTCCCAATGATATTTTTGTGCCAGTTAATAATAATTCTAGGCACAATAGCCCAAGCTTATTTTATTGAGAAATAAAACAGCAACACATGCAAAACCAATTAGGCAAAGACAATTCTCCTTGAAATTTTTGTTTGTGTACTTGTTAGCACAACTGATAGTCTTGAGATTGAATGCTTACAGTTGGGACTAAACCATTGCCGGTAATAAAATGGTTTTGATGGTCTCAGGTTGGACACCCACGGTATAGGAGAGTCCCAGAGACAGGAGACTGTCTGCTCTTCCCAGATAGCTCTGCCAATCTTGCCCTTGTTATCTACTAAACTACCTACACTCTTCAAGAAAGATCTGCTAAATACATATAGTTCAATAAAAAAAGCTGAAATTTAAGTGAAGTTTTTCTTTTTTTCAATCAATAGCTTCTTGTTTGTTTACACTGCGTTGGCTGCTGCAGATCTTATCCGGGGTAGCGCATGCAATTGCGACACACCGGCTTGGCTATTGGCTCACTCTATTGTGTGACAATTTGGAAGGTAGTAGGTGATTCTGCCTGCAGGCCAGCAGGTTAGGTTACAATGCATTCCCTGTGCAAGGGGGCCTTCGTGGTGCAGTCTAATGCACAAGGACACTCTTCCTCATCCTTGACTGCTGTAGAAGTAGAAGCTGAGGAGACAGGTGGCCAGGGGAATGACTGACTCAAGCTCCTCTGGCAAGCTGGTTGCAGCCAAAAGAATAATAATAATCTTCAAATTGTTAATAAGTTAGCCAATGAGCCAGAAACACATACGGATTTGCAGTGCTCTGTATGTAAACATATATTTAGATACACACACTGAATGAACTATTCTGTGAGCAGTTTTACTACTGAGATGTATGTCAGTCAGAAGCAGCCCAGGTCTTTTACATTATTTTAGGTAATAGTGGTCTTGTGTTAAAAACACTGTACAGCACATCTACTGTCTTTAAATCATCAGAATCAGCTTCAGCCTTTCAAGTTATAGTTTTTGTTTCTGTTTTGAATTCTTTAATTATGTTCGATGTTGATATTTTGTCCTACGATTGTTGCATTAGCATCTTTCTTGCTTCTAGGGCCCCCCTTGAAATAAGATGGTTTCACCTCAAGTGTGTATGTACCCCGATTTAACTATTTCAATACATAAAGCAATTTTGTATTAATTGAAAAATGTTGGAGAGTTATTTGAAGTTATATTATCCTTTATAAAACAAAGCACATCGAAATCGCATATTCATAGAAATCCATAGAAAAGTAAATGCAATGCAGGTCAGTTTTACAGACCTGTAGAACATTACAGATACCTGTACAAATCTATACAGATATCAATAGACACTGGAGTGATGTACAGATACGGTATATGTACAGTACAGACCTGTAGAACATTACAGATACCTGTACAAATCTATACAGATATCAACAGACACTGGAGTGATGTACAGATACGGTATATGTACAGTACAGCTATAGAAGTTTTGTTTTTCTAAAGTAATCTATAGTTTGTTTTTAAAAAAACAAATATTTATTAAAGGATATCATCCTCTTCTTCATACAGAGTATCTGTCTCTGTTGATCTGACAGAACTAGCTGGTGGAAGATAACCCTCGCTCACCCCTTAAAAAAAATCTAAACAAAAGCAAGTTTATTGAACGGACCTGGTCCGCTCCGCTCTGGAGCGCTGTGGTTGTGTAGTGGCAGCTGCTGTCGCTGGGGGAGTGGTAAGCGGCGTCTCTGGGTGTGGCTCTGGTCCTTCCCATGTTTTACGTACTTAATTCATTATTGCCAGGGAGCAGTGCCAGTAGCAGATCCGGAGCGCTCCAACACTTAAAAACTACAAACTGTGACCGTTGGGCAGAAGGCTTAGCATCGCACACGTTTTTTTTGTTTGTTTGTTTTTTTTCTTCTTTAAAAAAAAAAACACACACACCAAAGCTTTAAACAAAGTCTCGCAAGGGCAGCTTTTTTTTCTCTCTTTCATTTTACAAAACCTCGTTGTTGCTAGTGTGATTTATTTATCCTCAACTTTATCCTTTACCACTGGAAAAAAAAGACGAGAAAAAAAAGCAGGGAGTGCGAGTGGTGGCAGATCCTCCCCCATATCCTGGCGAGTTTCTTCTTTTCTTTCTTTTTTTTTTAAATTTGTTATCAGCACCCTACTTCACGCAGTGTATGTGTGCAGTGGGTGAAGCTTGCTTTTTTGCAGCCTTCTCAGTGCCGGGTCGCGTGGCTTCTTTGTGTACGGCAGCTGCTCCCAAATGCATGGGAAAACACAGCGGCTTGGCAGGACTTGAGGGCTTTAAAATACAACACCACCAGCCCTGAAGAAACAGCTACTTATATCACTGGAGACCGAGCGACCTAGTGTACATGTATAACCGAGTTCTGTAACTACTGTAAAAAGGTGGATTCGACTAAACACATCTCAATCTGCACAGCTTTAAATCACACAGCGACTGGAGCAGCACACATATCACTTACTTGAATGTGGATATAACAAGAACAAAGAACCAATAAGAGGGAGAAAACACTCTGGAAAAGCAGTTACCCGATTTGCAAAATCCTGTATCCAAATAAATAAATAAATCCTAAAAAGGAAATCATGGATGTACGGTTTTATCCAGCTGCTGCTGGGACCGGTATATCAGGAGAGCCGCCTAACCTGGATTTATCCCAGTGCCTAGGGTACTACAACTATAATAAGGTGAACAATGTATTTTTTATTGAATTGATTAATTCATGTGTTTGTTTTTTGCATTTACATACACACACACGGTGCATATTGATTTGTGCGTTGGAGAAAATCGTTACGTTTTTGTTTTGTTTTGTTCTTATTATATTAACCCCTTGTGTTGAATGTTTTATTTCATCTGGTTTGTGTTTGAATTGATCCTTTGCACGGCTGGACTCAGTCAGTCAGCAGTGAACACTTTGTGTACTGTCTTCTCTGCTGCAGCAGGTGCACGTTCTTGATGCAGACCACTGTTTTGTGAACAGTAATTACTGGTGTGTAAAAAGTGCATCTTCATCATCATCATCATCATAATATGCTGTTTCTTAAACTTCCGTGCAAGTTTTTTTTTATTCTATTTTGTGTCAACAAACAACAGTTGTAGAGAACCATGTCAATGCTTGCTTCGGGTGATGTGTCATTTTCGATAAGCAACCAGAACAATATACAAAGGGTCCTTTATTTCACTTTTTTTTTTTTTTAGTGCAACATTGATATATACAATATAGTTAACTTCCATACATGTGAGCCTTGATGGAATGCTAGATAGCTGCTTAAAAGAGTATTGCATTGCAAACGCAGCTTTCCAAGCGAGCCTGCATAACTTTCAATTGCATACTAAAACTTTTTAGATGTATGATGCTATACAATGTAAGTCTGCTGCCATACAGTGACCTGCCCGGCTTTTAGGAAAACATGTTATCAACAGCTGGAGATCTCTATGAACAAAGAGCTGTCATTCAGGTACTGTTCAAATGGGAGCACAATGGCTGGTAGATTTGAAACCAGATGGACTGAGGGAGGAAAAAGGTGGAATTTAAAAGTTATTGATGTGGCCTCCACATCATACTGGACCCGAATGGGTACCCGAGGGTCCATTCCAGTTCTTGTGTGGGGTGTGGGGGGGGGGGTTCAATCCAAAAAAGTAGAGCTTTGTTCTATGGTGACCTTTACTCTCTAGTGTAGTGCAGTGATATAGTGTGCAGTATGTTTTATACATTCTTATGTTTGCATGTGTTTGAGATGGTTTTACTAACACAGGGACATCCTCCTATTATTATTATTGCATATCCCCCTAATAGTTTTTGGTTTGATGGAAAGGTAAGCAAGCACACACATCAACAATTATTTAAGATAGTCGCCGATACAAAATCCTGCTCCTCTGTAAACTAATCTAGTCATCTGTGGTATCGTGGCCCAGTTTGAGGGTAGAACCCTTCATGTTTCTATTGAGCTGTTAGTATAGATGACAGACTCCAGCGTCATGAAATTATATTTGGAAGCTGTGAAAATAATTAACCTGGCAAAACATTGACCCTGGTAATTCCAATGAGCCTGATTGCATTACAGTAAATGCATTAAGCATGTCAATCAGCCAGGGAGCATTTTAAAAGCAGCTTGAGATCATGCAGGCTTAGTTTTGAATCTGAACTGTTAATGCCATTCATTAAAGACTTAAACTATGGTTAGCGGGATTGCTGGATTGCAATACTGAAACAAGCATTAGCAGGCTTTCATTGGGGTTTTAGTATATCAAAGCCATGCAGACAGAATTATTAAACGGTACATTGTGGCAGATTTATATTTGCCAATATATATATATGTGTTGTAGTTCTGTATGTCTGCAAAAGTTGTAATTGGTAAACCAAGTTCCTTTCAATACAAAGTACTTTTACACACTTGCATGCTAGAATATTCTGTATAAATGTTTGGCATAGCCTTGGGAAAAGGTTTTTTTTCTTTTGTTATAACCATTAAACATTCAATAGTCTTGAAAACAAATGTAAGAAATTCAAGGACAAACGTTTTGACTTTGAGAAAGACTTCTAGTTGAAACGTTTGCCATTTATGAAGTTTCTTTTAGTATTTCTTAAATTTGTTATAACATTGGCAGCCCGGACGTGACGTTGAGTTCATGTGGCAATTAATGGAAGACAACAACAGAATTTGCTCCAGTGTTCAAAATGTAAGCTAATTAGCTTGATGGTGACTATAGGGCTTTGCAAAATTAATAGTTAGGGTACAAATGTTTAAATGTTCTTTGCTCATGATATGCTTATTTACAAGCCAAGTTGTATTCTTTTGGTAGTGTTTGTACATCTGTGAACTGTGATGTACTGTAGCTTGCCTTTCATTAAGGTGGTGACATTATGTAGCCATAGATACGCTATTAGAATGCCAATGCAAAAATCAAATGAACATGTCTGTTATATAAACCGACTCAAGGTAGTAATAAAAACACCCAAATCATTGTTGTAAATATAACCTAATAAAATACACGTGTGTGCGGCTTATACACAAACCTTGTATATGGGCAACACAAACACCCATTTGCTTACTCTATTTGTTTGATCCATAGCGTTCTCGTCTAACCACTAAACGATTAGTTTATTGGGGGGGTTGCTGAAAGCTTTCCATCCCTTGTGCAGTTTGAGAGGTGCTTTCTCTGCACCTCCATGCTATCCTTGCATTTCATATTTAATACGCTGGATTATCTTCAGGTGTATGACACAGTTGTCTCAGCAGGGTGTTGCTTTAACGAAGTACTTTGATATGAAAGTTCTAACGGGGGGGAAAAAACCAGAAACATCATTGGTGAAGATTCCTCTTGGCTAATTATTCAGTGCAATTCAAGAATTCTGTGCGGCGTTGTACATTGTATTTCATTTCAACAGCAGTGGCAGCACTTTTAAAGTGAAATGTATTAAACATGCCGACCGAGTATGATGTTAAAGATCTTCAGTGAATTGAAATCAAAGTGCGCTGGCAAGTGTTTAATAAGTATACATGTGTTCGTTCCTGTAACTGGAAAGTTCTATATTGGTTTTGTTAAAAAAGAAGCAAAACTGTCTCACCCCTCCCCATTCTGTAATATGAAACACATGGACGCTGTTTGAAAAGGCACCATGCAATGTGATTTATTTCAAATCAAGTACTGTAGCACTCAAAAGGAGCCGGCAACTAGGATTCTACAGGCTCGGCTAATGGCAGGTTGATTCTGATACAGAAAAAGTTGTTAAAGTAATTTATCCTGTAAGGTGCCATGGCTGACACTGCAAACAAAGTCCTGCTTTGTTGTTCCCTCCGGTAGAGTAGAATGCAGTCCATTTATCAATTCCCCAGCACTGCCAGAACACCCCTTAATGACAACTAAACTGAAGCCTCAGGAAGACATTTAAAAGGACGCATCAAGCACTGCTTGTCCAGAACATTTCAACTGTGTTTTTTTTAATTTTTTTTTTTACTTCAAACAAACATTTGCAAAGCAGACCGACGAACAGTATTCTGTCTCTAACTCCGAATGTCAGACCTGCGAACTGTGCTGAGTTGGTTGGCCTACTGGGAATAGAAAAATCAACCCAACGTGTATCACTCTTGGATCAATGATTTTAAAGATTCAGAAATGCAGTGTTTTACAAATGTGGACCTTTGTGATAGTACAGATAGTTGTTTAGCATTGCTTATTTATGTTCTGTTGATAACTGTATTGACTGATAATTCCTCATTGGTTTCCATATTAATGATGCTGTATGGTGGATGTGTTGTGACACGCAAAGGGAATGATCGGATTAGAATATGAACTCCCAATACCAGACTGTGGTTGTCTGTTACAGTGGTTTTGTTGATACACTGTACCGTGGCGAGCACAATCTTTTCTGGGCGTTAAATAAATATGAACACATTTTCATATTTCAAACCAGGTCATAAAAGATCATTGTGATTACTGTGCTTAATAACAACACTGCTGCACCTGAAAATCACTTTCCAGGCACACAACCTAATCAAATTGAAACAAATCTAATAAAGAAATAGAGCCGAACGAAATAACTAAATAAAACCGCTTCCAAGTTCTAAAACGGACCTATCAGACTTTTTATTTAATGCATCAAAACGTTCTTTTAGTAGCTCCTGAGTAAAAGCATTGTTGAACGGACTCTAGATTGCACTGTCAACATGTTTGTGTTGGAAACCACCATGCTACAGTGCGCTTGTAAAGTGCTTGCTTTGTTTGTACACTATGCTTCTTTGAAAGCACCATTCCCTTGAAAGTAATCTGTTTGGCACTTGCTTAGCATGTCCTAATTCCTTAGTTTAGGTGCTGGAGTTTCCATACTGTGTTTCGACTTATTCTTTGACTGTGTATGTCCGAAGCACTGCACTAAAGCAGCCATCCCCACAAAGCATGGTGTGCACTGTGTCGTGGGGTTAATCAAGAGTGATCTTTCTGGAAGTATAGTGTATCTACAGGAAGAACCCTTAATAAAAGGGGTTACTCCTGTCATTGACAGAAACAAGGCTTGCCAGCTCAATCTAATTCTATGTATACAAGGGAAATTCTGTAGTGAAAGATAGTAATCCTGGCTACTATACAGGTACACTGTTTCCATGATCATTTATCGTAAAAGGAAAAGGAAAAAAAAAAAAAAGTTTTTAATCCCACTCTCGGCCAAAAGTCTTTGCCCTGAAAATTAGAAATGTTTAAAAACACATGCCCTTTCTTGTTTCTTCTTATCTAAACGCAGCAAAGCATTTACAAGTCATGCTTTTATTTTTTAATATGCACACAAGTGCAATCTTTCTACTCTTGTATAAGCTAATTGGATCATTCCCTTGGGGTTGCTATCAATGAGGTGACAGAACATGCCCGTGACATAGTGACATTGTTACATTTGATTATGCTGTATTTCATCCCGGTACAGTCACCAGTAACTCTATTGGTGTAACTGTATTCTAGGCACATAGTGGCATCTGCTTCATTATACATTGCTGCATTATTATACTATTTATATTGCATTTTTTTAAAAAGAGTAGCCTAATTAAATAATTCTAACTAAATTGGCCCCTCTTTTGCAAACTTGACCACATTTTTATATTCCTGCTTTGTTTCTTTCTTTTTAAAGACTGCTTAGGTGCAGTGTGTTTATTATTTATAGTCAAGCTCAAGTTTGTATACAGTACAATGTTAAGAACATAAGAAAGTTTACAAACAACAGGAGGCCATTCGGCCCATCTTGCTCGTTTGGTTGTTAGTAGCTTATTGATCCCAGAATCTCATCAAGCAGCTTCTTGAAGGATCCCAGGGTGTCAGCTTCAACAACATTACTGGGGAGTTGGTTCCAGACCCTCACAATTCTCTGTGTAAAAAAAGTGCCTCCTATTTTCTGTTCTAAATGCCCATTTTAAACAATGCTTTAGCTGAGATTACAATATATTTATATTGGAAACTACTACCCAAATACAGTAACTGCAGTGGGCAATATGAGCTTAGATTAGAAAGCATAGCTAATGTCCAACATGCACTGGATCTTATCAGGTCAGTGTGTATTCTTTTATAGGGCTGTGAGATGCGATTTCTGTCTGACTCGGTATATCACTGACAGGATCAACCTCACTGGCTTATTACAGCTGAAATCCCATTTTCCCTAGAAGCTGGTAGTACTTTGTATTAAGCAGATTTCAAACAGCAACTCCATCATTTCCGGATGAGTGATTTAGTAAGTCTCATGTGTCATGCAGAATGGCTAGAATTCCAGTGGTTTTGTTTCTCTTTAGTATGTAGAGATACGTGCTGCAGATACACACATTTAAAGTTGCTCCATAATAATCCCTGAACTACAGTAGATGGTATTGTGAAGATTCAGTAGACTTTCTAAGAGGTTTCATCCTTTTCTAAAGGAAGTAATCTGAAATAATTTAAGGGCATGAAATAGTACAGGGACTGGATCACCAATTTAAACTGCTGAAACACACACAATAATCAGTAATGTTCCTACAGTGTACTTGAAATACATTTGTACAGAGTACCAGGAAGATCAGTCTGCATCCATATGAACATGTATTAATGATACAAAAAACCAAACAAAAAGTCTTTACTAACTACAAAACACATGGGTGTAGTTTTTTTTTTGCAGTGCTCTAATATTTATTACACATGGCTATTTTGAAACTGGAAAAATATTTGCTTTGTAGTTAACTCAAAAGCTGTACAGCGATTGCTTCATTGCTGATGCAGTTTTATTGGCCAAAATGTTTATAAAACATGCCTTTGGACGTAATTGAGTATTGCATTTTAGGATTTTATAGAAAGGCTCACTTAAAGTAAACCCAGTAAAGCTGTTTTCCATGTGTGTTGCACAAGTTAATGTATTACAGGAGAGCATGGTGTGGGTATAGTGCCATGGGATAGGGAGTGGAGGGTACAAAGGCATCCACAACTTCAAACACTCCGCTGTAAGGTCAAAAATAACATACAAATATGTGTTATTTTTTATTGAGTTTATTATTCCATTCTACAGTACCTGTTGAGCCTGGTGTAGACTAGCCACCTAGGGCTGGAGTTCCCCTGCATGCTACAGTATAGAGACACCTAACTGTCAAGATTACTGGTGATCAGGATTCATTCATTGTACAGTATCAGTGATTCATTGATTTATTTTACTGCTCAACTTGGTTCTTTTAATGGCCAAGACAACCATCCCATGTGCTATTATTTCATTTGACTCTCCCCACACCTGCAGGGATTTGAAAAGCATTATTTAATGAGGCAAGGAAAATTTCCACAAGCTGATAAAGAGATGAGAAACAGAATGGTTATTGTATCGGAGAGATTATGGGCAGTTGATTAAAGTGTTCATTTCGAGTTATCCAAGGTTAACCTTCCATAATGAAACACTGTAAAAATAATGATACGCTGAACAATTTTCATTAAGGTTTCCTGCCTGTTTAACTGCGCTGTGACCTTCAGTAGAAGGAGTGCTCTTTGGGGAGAACATTGAGCACCCTTGTAGTCTAAGACTGTGCTGTATTTGGATTGTGTTAGGGGTACATGGTTTAATGCAGGGTGTGGATCAAATTACATCTCTCCTTTTAATGTTTCTGGTTTTGGAGGTCTCGTCTCCAAAGCACAAATTGCACCATTTTTACAAAAATAAGCAAGAAAATACTAAGCAAGTTTATTTCAATGTAAAGACTGGGCATGAGCTGTTTGTTTATACATTTTAAATCTGCCCCAGTCCCCAATTCGATTCTGATCTTTGAAACCTGCTGAAATGGTTTCTGATGAGCCCCCCTCCTTCAATATGTCCTGTTGAGGTGTTTTCCACCCCATCTACTGTAGATTACAAGAGTGCAGTTTGAAACGTTCCTGGTTGTACTAACAGTTTTGTAGGACACACCTGAGCTTGTTGCCTATACACACTGAGGCTAATCAAGCTCGTAGCAAAACCTGGAATGGGAGAAACTGCTATGCAATCTTCTTTCCATCCCTGTCATGAAGTGGCTACCATGTCCCACCTCAGAGGTGGGTGCTGAGCTGTATAGTGTCTGAGATCCTGAAGAGGCAATAAAAATGCCACTTCTGTTCTATAATGATAAATCGGCTAGAAAGAAGAGATATTGAAGTATTTGTACTGAAGTCTGTTGTCTGACCTATGCAAAGGACACTAAAGCAAGTCTACTAGAGGTTCTGCACTGTAGTTTAAAAATAACGGCTGTAAGGGCGTGTGGCAAAGTGGTTAACAGTGTGCAGGTGCAGGTGATCAATAATCAGACAGACAATAATAATCCAGGTGCAATGTTGTTTTATTTGTATAATCCAATTGCCTGATGGCGAAACAGCAGTAAATAATAACAATGTTAAAAGGCAATACAGCGGCGTGTATTGCTCTGTCTTAATCCCCGGGTTGGTCCCGTTTAATAATAGTCCCGTTCATTTCCACCCACACGTAACACAGACACAAACACAAGTCCACAGTGCGTACTCTAGTGCTCGTAGTGAAAATACAGTTCTTTAGTGAAACAAGGTGAAGTGTTGTCCAGGTTCGTGCTGGCCTTAAGCGACAGCTGCTGGATTGTGTTTAGCCGTCTAACAAAGCACAGACAGTGTATTAATAATGACAAACAAACGGTATTATACTCACGGTATTACAGCATAGTTCTCCTTTCAGTTACCTTTTAACCATTTACAAAGAAACAGATCACTCAACTACATCCCCTTAAATACCGTCAACGATGACCCCTAAGTTAACGATTGCAACCGCTCCTCCAATCCACGGCTACCACATCGTTTCCCTTCTGGGTCGATGATTTAGTGTACTGTAGCTCCGCCCCCTTTCAAGATGGCCGACTTCCACCTAACCCTGGGAATTAATTGTTGCTCCATCAAGTCTAGGGTACTCTGTTCCCTTTACACAGTGCCCTCGCAGTTCAGGAGGGAGATCTAACACCAAGAATCATTCGATCTCTGTCACGGGGAGGAAGAACTTTTGCATATTTTTTTTTTTACAAAAGTGACCTTGTGTACTGTGATGTTTCTGTGTTTTTATGCTCAGGGCATTACAGTATGGAGCATGGTGTAACCTTTGTAAGCCACAGGTGATGTGATGGGCTGAAATACCTTGTAGCCGACTACTGCAGGACAACTTCTGTTTCAGTGCTGTTTGAAGACCATAGCAATGTACATATACATTTTGAAGTGAAGATTTTTAATTTAGTTATCTGGTATTTGTAAGTTGTACAGTTCGGATCAACGGCCATGTGTACAAATGGATAACAATCGTAGACAGGCAGGCAATTTTATTTGCCAGTCAAACATTTATATTTAGTGAACATATCTGTAAAGGAAAATAAATATTCAAAAGCATGAAGATATTAGTGACTTTTAAGTCATATCTCTTTAGACTGTGCTTTTTGGTTTTATATATATTTATACTGTTTTTATATATATATATATATATATATATATATATATATATATATATATATATATATATATATATATATATATATATATACAGTATATATATATATTAATCTCTTTACAGTAGTAATGTTTTCTATGTAAACAACTACTGGCTGGGGATTGTTATCCATAACACATAATTACCTTGTCTATGGGCATGGTGTTACAGTATTATTATGATAAATGGATGGCAGAGTACATACCAAATTTTCATGTGATTGTTAATAAGTGACTGTTATGTTGTCCAGATTGCTGCTCTGCCAGTGTAATAAAAAAAAGCAATAACTTCAATATAGAAAGTGCACTGTAAATAGCAGCTTCATAAAGTATACTGTCGACAAGTGGAACCTTGCACAGTGCTGGAGTGTGAGCATGTCCAGTATGCAACAAGGTTCCTGTACAAGTGCATTCAGAAGTCAAGAATTGTATTACCTGTAATTGAGGCTTATGCAACTGCTTTTATTGTCTTTTTTTTATTCTACCACCAAAGTTGATGCTCTGAATCATAAAAAATAATTTATGTTGAATCCAAGTTGCTAATTTGTTGTCAGTGTACAGTAGTAACTGGTGGGTGGTGATACAGTAACACGCTCTGTGATACACTTTCATTGAGTCATCTAGTGTTGCAGTATGTACATCACATCTACCTGAGACAACTACAATAGCCAAGTGCCATGCGAAAAACAACTTACTAGCACAGTACATTCATCAAAGCATTTACTCTACAGAGTGACACTCGTGGCAATTCAAATACAGACACGTTTTTAGCGTCAGTATGACTACACGATCTGTTCTACTGTACATACCCAAACCACTAAAAAGTATCAGACACCCCTAAGTATTAAACCCTATATTGCAATAGAAATGAAAGGCGTGGCTTTCCAGTTCGAGTTCAGGAATGCTGGGCTGGGCCAAGCTGGGCCAGGGGTGGGGTTAAGGATTTTCGTCATTATACTGTGTCAGTCAGTACACTCCAGAAAGACAAACAACATGGCGGGCAGCGAGTGTGATGAGAAAAAAAGTACAGCCATGGGACGCTGAGGAAGTGCAGGCTCTAGTTTCTCTGTGGGCAGATAGAAGTGTTCAGGAAGATCTGGAGTTTGACGATTTGAAGCAAATGGACATAAACTGCGGGTACGGTAGACTTAACTCACACACTCAATGCAGAAAATAAAACAATTCTAAACTTATTTACAAAAATATAGCAAAACAACTATCCTTAAACAGGATATCTTTGGCAAATCATATTTTAAAACCTTCTTTTTTCCCCTTCAACAGAACTTTATCAGTTACGTTTGTGGTTTGTAAAGAAATTCCAAATATATTTACAAAGTATAGCAACTGTCTTTCGTTGCGTGTGACGTCAGTAGCACGGATCGGCTCTGCAGTGGAAAAACAACCCAGGCTCTTCTTAAGCATGCTGTGAGGGCTCGGTACGGCCCTGGCACAGCTCAGTTGTATAGTGAAAAAGAGGCATTTGAGGGCCATCCAGCTTGGTAAAGGCAGACATGGAGAGCTGGCATTGTGTCTGGTGCTGACTCACACGTACTGTATCTTCAGTGTGAACCCTCTGAGTTTGCAAATTTGGTGAGCCAGGTTGTTTTTCGATCTCGATCGATCTATATTAAACTTCACATTAAAAGTATAGTATGCACTACTGTAATAACGTTTCCAGCGAATACAAAGAAGCTTGAAAATGAATGATTTTACAGGAGTTTACGTAGTGTTTTTTTTTTCAATTACTGGCAGATCATTATCCCTTGCTAAACCACATGTCCCTCATTAAGTTTGATTCAGATGTATCATGAAGATCACATTGAAGAGATCCAGAGTACATTGTTAGGAAGCACAGCCGCTCCCTGCAGACCCAGGTCTGACAGCGATGCGAGAAGGCAGGTCAAACGAAAGCCTAATGAAGATGAATGAAGAGACATTGCTGTACAAGAGGCACGTGGTGGGAACAGGGCCCTGGCTGCTAAATGTGTGGTGCAACCTCACAGCTTCATTTATCAGTGTCATATTTAGGTGTAGAGTTAGCTCTATTCCTCTGATTCGCCCTGAAAGGATAGGTCAACTCTAATATGTATGGCTTTGGTAAAACAGTTCTTAAGTGTCTGCTTAGCTGCTAGTGTGTGAAGGGGATAGTAGAAACTTCGCAGAGGGAAATGGAAATACTGTACATGTTAAAAGTGAAAGTGTACAGTGTATTGATATATACTGGAATCCTCTTTCGACTTATTTAAGGTGTTTTCGCTTTTACTTTGCTGGCCCAGCACATGACTAAATTATATTGATTGTGTACTGTAACATTGTTTAAGATATACATTAGATATACATTAAAGTAGACATTCAGCTTTATACTAAAACAACAAATTATTACATAACATGCATAGAATGAAAAATAACATGCAAAAACTAATTTCATATAAATTTTAAAAGTATTTGGGCAATCAACATATTTCTTATGAAACGCATTCATTGCTAGTTATTGACAATTATCATGATTGAAAACCAACACCTGATGATAATTATAGAATAAATAAATACATAATCATCAAGTGCTGAAAAATGAACTGGAAATTAAAAGAGGTAAAACTAAAGAGTACAGCAACAGTCTCAAAACGGCAATGATACAACTAAACGAAAAAGGAGAAACTACCAGAAAAATAGCAGAAAGACTCAGTTTACCGAAAAGCACTGCGTGGGCTTTGATTGACAAACACAGGAGAACAGGAACAACTGCAACTAGATACCAGGTGTGGAAGACCAAGAAAGATTTCTGCAAAATCTGAAAATCATTCGAGCAGCCTGGCAAAATCCTTGCATTGCAGCAAATATTTTTTGACATAGAATTGAGATAAGATCAACGATACCATAACAAGATGAATGTCCATTGGCGAAAACCAAGAGGCTTAAAAGCAATACTCAAAAGAAAGCGATTGGAGTTTTCCATTGAATACTTGAAGAAGCCTGATGATTTCTTCAACCAAAGTTTATGGTCAGATGAATCCAAAATATAACTTTTTTCGCCAAGAAAGCAAGAATATGTTTGTCGGAAGAGGGGAGAAGAATTTAAAAAAAAGTTTAATCATGCCCAGTGTTAAACATGGTGGAGGTTGTGTGATGGTATGGGCTTGTTTTTCTTCCTCAGGCACTGGCGACCTTTGCATTGTAGAAGGATCAATGAATGCTGCAAAATATCAAGACGTTTTATAGTCTCATTTGGTAGCCAGTGCTAAAAGGCTTATTGGACGGAAGTTTGTATTCCAGCAGGATAATGACCCTAAGCATTCTGCAAAGTCTACAAAGGAATTTCTGAAAAAAAGGAAGATTACAGTTATGGATTGGCCATCTCAGTCCTCAGACGTGAATCCCATCGAGATGTTGTGGATTGACTTGCAGTCTGCTGTTGCAAAAAGGAAACCAAACCCGACTGCAGAACTCAAAGTTGTTTGTGTTGTAGAATGGGCAAAAATGTCTCTGGAAAGATGCCAGGAACTGGTTTCAAAATACAAAAAAGACTGCAAGCTGTAAATGAAGCAAAGGGTGGGCACAGAAAATACTAATGTAGGGATGCCCAAATACTCTTGTGTATTTATGTAATAATGTGTTGTTTTATTATAAAGCTGAATCTCTAATTTATATCTTTCAATAGAACAATTTGAAATTATAGAAATCACTTTCTTTATATCCTAAGCATTATAATGTCTTTTCATCATATTAAAGATGGTATGATCTGGCATAAATATACAACTTATCCATTTCTCTGGCTTTAAATGCACGACATATATTGTGATTGCAGCATTTCTAAGAAAAACAAACAAACAAAAAAAACAAACCTGTCTTGCCAGTAGCGGTAAAGAACATACTGTGCAGTTCAGAAACTGGCTGCAGCTGATTCCTGCAAGCAGAACTGTATGGTGTGCGAGATGCCCTCTTTAAGAGGCAGCATACCATTGCTTGCTTGATAAAGGCTGTTTTGTAAACAGTCCTGATTATGACTGGCACAAACTTAGCAATTGCAAGCCTTTCACATACAGTACAACATGTAGAGCAAGAAGCAGCCTCTCCAAAGGTTGTGTTAGTTATTGTGTTGTTTTTTTAGTTGTTATTACTGATTTAATCGTGGTGCATTCTTACTAGGTTGTATTGCTGTTTTGCAATCTGGTGGGTGTTTGTGTGTTCTTTTCATGGTCACACTTTAGTTTAAGAATTCATTATTAACTTCAATAAATGTGGTTTAGCGATTTTTACCAAAGAATAACAATCACATTGTAATGACACAAATCTAACTTCATGACCAGTAATTCAAGTTCATTATACAGTAAATAGCTCATAAATGACTTGTGGCACTGTCTTGATCTAGCCTGTCAATGTTCATTGTCTGTCTTGTATTTCCTAGAAATTCTTTGTAACACATTTATAGATGCATGTGTAGCAGGCAGTGTTGTGTCATGCGCTGCCACTGTGGATGCTGCCCCCTGTCGGTGAGATGTGGTTAAGACGGTTGCTTGCGGTGCGCAGGGTTGCCGGTTCGCCCCCAGCCTCTGCTCTGTTGCACGTTATTGACTGTTTGTAAAGGACTCCTAAAGTAAAGTGCAACTATTTTTTTTTTTTGTTAGATTAGTGCTTTCACTGGTATTGTAGTACGACTGCAGACTGCAATAGAATTTGATTGCTCCTGCACCTGATTGTGTTCAACACTTGACAGGTTGGTTTGTTTTGTTGGAAGAATCTGACAAGCTGAGGCTGAATAACAGACTTTAGATAATACTCCAAATACAGCTCCACTAGAGGCTTTTACTGAACAGCAGCTCTGTGTAGCAAGCTGAGGGTCATGCAGCCACACGATAATTACTCTGCTGCTTGTGGAATAATCTCCTTTGGTATACAGTATTTTGGATTTCATTGCTGGACATAAAGTACTGAACCAGAATTGCATTGGTATTAAACACAGCCTAGATGTATCACCCAGTATCTGCTTGCGTATACTCTATGCTGGGTACATAGTTTTTCATAACACCAGCTCCTATTAAAAATACAGCAAATGAGATTTATGTTTGGTTCTGTGGACCTGTCCTTTAATCAGACTGATTTTTAAAACCATGTTAAGTGCATACTTGTCGTATACTGTACAGTAAACCTGGTTTCATTTTTCTCCAGTTAATGTTATGTCCTAATTAACATAATCACTGTGTTTTATTAGGCTATTAGTAATGGGATGTCCCTCCAATAACACTGTAAATAGCTGGGGGAAAATACAAATCTCCACCAAGGAGTGGTGTGTGTGTGTGTGTGTGTGTGTGTGTGTGTGTGTGTGTGTGTGTGTGTGTGTGTGTGTGTGTGTGTGTGTGTGTGTGTGTGTGTGTGTGTGTGTGTGTGTGTGTGTGTGTGTGTGTGTGTGTGTGTGTGTGTGTGTGTGTGTGTGTGTGTGTGTGTGTGTGTGTAGGTGTAGGTGTAGGTGTAGGTGTAGTTCGAAAACATTTGTGGTCCATTTTAGAAGACTTTGGGAGCCTCTGGGGCACACCAAACTGGCACAGGTCAGTAGATCTCTCTGGAAATCATGTCCATACTCTTAAAGATCCCAGTAATTCATCACCGGCGACGCACCTACCCTAGCTTTTCCAAGACACAGGTGCCGCATTAAGTGAAAAGCAAACATCCATAGCCATATGTTTCTATAATTCCAATTAATTTGCTACAGTCATACTGTTAATCTTTAGCGACTTGTTGATCGGCAGTTTCCAGACACATTGCTGGAAGGCACCCAGTTGTATTTTCAGCAGCTTTTCTGCCTTTAGCACAGGGCAGCATTGCCACAAATTGGAATCGTGTACAGTGCTGGGAAGAGAGCCAAGATTTAAATTAGACAATAACCTCTGCTCCCTATATTGCTTCTACTTTGCAGCTGCCGGCAGAGCGATGTGTTTAATACAGTCAGCCCTGCAGTGAATAACAGACTGATGTATGAGTCACAGCTCAGCGCTGTGTGTTTCTCACATTTATATAGATTGAACAACTGGTTGGTGATGCACTTAGTTACAGTGATAGAAACAACAAGCAAAACTAGGGCTTGTGGGTCAGTATTGCTTTACTGCAGTGTTTGAGATGTGGTTCTCTTATGAGAAGCTGAATATGAAAACAACCCTTATAATATGTAGTTAAAACAGCAAATAAGCACGCTGTCAAGGTAACGTTTTATGTAGAACACAAAGGACCTTTGTTTTGGTTTCCTAGCTTTTTTTAAATGTATTTATTTATTTATATATATATATATATATATATATATATATATATATATATATATATATATATATAAATTTTCTTAACAGGTGTATATGTGTATTGCGGTCATGCTGAAATGAGATGGCATACAGTCCTGCTGAAACGAACTTGTTTAACAAGTGAGAATTTAGCCTAGATTCTAACATGTGAACAATGGCTGCATCACAATACATAGCTCACATGGCACTGTGATAAATTCCACAGCCTGGATGCAGAACCAGACAGTATTTTGAGAGAACAAACAGACCCGTCTTCGGCAGACCTCAATAGACTATCAGCCGTGAAACAGTGACGGACTTTATTTGATCAGAATAAGAGCGGCTGTTAGTAACTTCATCCAGGGAACTGACTTTGCCTCCAGAGAGAAAAAAAACTAATAAAAAAAAAAAGACTCAAAAAGAACCTTTTCAGATGGCACATAAAAAATTTAAGAAATAATATTTACAGTGCCTTGCCTTCCTTCTTGGCAGATAGCCAGTTACCCATCTCAAACTGCAGAAACATCAAAGCTATCCACAGGGAACAACCCTGGACGTGGGCTGCATTCAGGACACATTTAATTATTTTTTTTTTAAATGAATCTAGCAATGCAGGAAAAATATTTTATTCCTTTTTCTTCGTAATTTCCAGAATATACAGTGCACCTCTTTATAATGTGTTGTCGGGAGCCAATGTTATGAGACTGTGCTATTTGTGTTCCACCTTATAATGAGAATTAATGAGCTTGAGGAATTGCATTATGGGTAAACGGGAGCCCTGACCACACCGCATTATACCGAGGTCTGGGGTAGAACGGACAGCCTTACAAAGAGGAAGCACTGTAATACCCACAATAAACAAAGTACCAAAGAAATACTCTGTATTAAATTAATAAAGTAATTAAATAAATAAGACGCTGGCTTTCTGTACCAAAGCCCTGCTTGTTCTGTTTTGTTCTGTGAAGTACATTGATTATCTGCTGAAATCAAACCAGGATAAAAGCGGTCCGGGGATCTGCTGGAAAGCAGCCTCTGGCTTGTTCCATCTGGATTCTTTTACTTTCGCACATTTGCATCTTCAAACACTGGCAGGCGTATTGCTTTCCTCACCCTAATGCTGCCCTGGATTAAATATTCACCAGCTCTCATGATCGCTTCCCATCACTCTAACCCCTTAAGATTTTGTGTATGTTCCACCTTGACTACAAGCTATCGTTTTACCAAAAACAAAGCCCACCTCAAACTGAACCATCTAGAGAACTTTGCAGATCAGCTTGGGATTAGCCATTTACGCTGTTTAATTTACAGGACCGGGTCCAAACAGTAGTTGGAAGCAAATTAAATGCCAGTCAAAGATTATTAGTGCAGGAACAGCAATAAAAAGAACAAGCCACAAAAAAAGCAAACCAGTATCTTATCTCAAAGCTGTCGGTCTGATATGAGGCGAATCTGGGGAGACTCTAAAGTGCTTTATACTGTTTGCTGCAGCGAATCCTGTTTCCTAGGAGTTCTTCTGGGAGAGAACATCACATAATACATCTGGTAATCTACTCATAATGCTCATTTAAACAAAGTGGCCAGTCCAGGCAGTGTAAGCGACAGTTCTGTACCTGCTTGCTTCTGCTTTGCTGCTACGAAACTGTGAAACAATATTTATTTGTATGCATAAGTTATTTATAAATTTGGTGTGTGTGTTTTTCAGTAATGTCCCATGCTATTAAATGAAAAGGCCTACAGTTTGTATGAATTTAGGATTAGTACCTCGGCTATAAAACCAAAGTAGCAAATTCCTTGCTTGTGAGCCATATATATATTAAAGTACCCGATTAGCAAAGAACATGTGGCATACATCACTAATGTATTTTACAGGAGCCACAAAAACTATTCATCAAATCTGGAGTTTATTCACTGCCTGAGCGGTAGGTCACATGGCAGGATTGCAAGTAGACCATTGGAGTAAAACTGAGCTAAAAGCACAGGAAGTGATTGTGTACCAGGAAGCAACATTTACTTCTGTAGCGTTTTTTTTTTTTTAAATACTTGCATGTTCTGAATTGAAGTACAAGCAACTAATCGAAATAAATTTAGCAGAAGAAACTGGGGGTTAGTGATCATATTTCAAGTGCAAACAAGATTAAAAGATAATAAATGGATTTAAAAGCTTAGACTCCTACTGTATAAGTCAAGGACACAATTGGATTGCGACTATCTTTTAAAAATCCTTTCCTGCCTCTCTCACGACAGTTATCTGAAGCAAATGTAATAGTAATAAAATGAATAGCTGTAGTGTGTGTTACGTACACATAAAGTATCGCGTAAAAAGCGATTATGATCAATATGAATGTGCAGCCGGTGAATTTGTTTAGACAGCTGCCGGTTTACAGAAAATTGCACATGCTGTAAATTAGTTTTTGTTTGTCCAGGGCCTTGATATCAAAAGGTAGTTTCAGAGATTGTGTTTACGTAGTAGCAGCTGCTTAAGGAAGAAAAGCGGGAAGATTGTGATTGAGAAAAAAATGAACACTGTGTTCAAATAATGTTCGCTGAGCTGCAAAGATTTGTTCTGTGAATCTGTGGCTTCGGAAAATTAAACCCAGTTAAAACGGAAGCAGTATATGAATAATTAAAGGAACAGGCGATTTGAACGGAGTCTCACAGTACTGTAAGTGTCTGGCAATAAACACACACTTTCATGTTTCTAAAAAGTAAAATCCCTGCTCTTTCATTTAGTGCCAGCATTTCTCCTCATAATGACACCGCTCCATCAAGGTTTCCGTACATATAAATCATCTTGATGCTTTCCCTTCCAAGCATATCTATAACAAAGTATTAAAGCCACAATATGTAGTAATTGTTGTGTTAGTTTCTGTTTGCACCACATTAAATGTACTGCCTCTCCAGTTAAAATCCTGCAATTCCACTTTCACAAGTGACCTTTCCTGCTTTCCTGTTTAATAATGTCGGTGATCAAGCGGTCCATTTGGTTGGTTTTGTTTTGCAATTCCATTCCAAATAAATGCAGCAAAACGTTTGGCATTCAGTGTGGTATATCTGATTGCTAAGCTTACATTAAACGCTGTTGATTTAGACCTCCTGTGGCTGCCAAAATGCTTTCCGTGCATATTGTTCTGTTTGCACTAATAAGGCTGAAGTAGCATTAGTCCGGCTTCTCATCTTTTAATTACAGACCGTTCATTGTCTGCCCTGACCCACTTTTTCATGGCTCCCCACCAGCAGCACAGACTTTGCAATCTCACTTAATTTAATTTGGCATTTTGTTCAATCAAACAGACTGTGAGCATGAGGGGAGGGGGGGGGGATATATTTAAAAAAAAAAAAAAACCTCACTGTTTGTTCCTAATTGACGTCCCCCTCGTCCATTGTCTTGCCCGCTGCGCTGACAAGCATTGGTCAGCAAGAGGAACAAACCCTGAGCAACTGGACCAGCAAGATGTGGACTCACAAAGAGGTTGTGAAGAATCAGCTTGGGGAATCAAATCGTGTCATTGAACAGGGGATAGCTATTGTGTAGCCTACTCTACACAGCTCTGTCGTTTTACATGATGATCTCGTTTGGGGACGGATACAAAAAAAAACTCTTCTAGTCTTTATATGGGGATATTTTAATGCCATAGTGCTACTTTGGAGGTTAATCTTTGGATGCAAATGCATGATGACCTCATATCATCTCTGCAGAGGAGCCCACTTCCAGCTCCAGAGAACGCCAGTATCGTTTTTTGTTAAGTATAATATTTCATCGCTTCTCGTAAATTATGTCCATCGCGCAAGTTCGTATTAAAGGATGAAATCCTTCTCTTGAAATGTGTTCAAATAATTGCTACCCCTGTTTTCTGTAATGTCAGCTGAGAGAAATGCATACGAAATGTGATTATTTCTTTCTTTTTTTTTCTTTTTTTTGGGGAAGACCAGTAATTGTGCGATTTTGTAATTTTCGAGAGATGAGCTGGATGAAGGTTCATTTCTGTTCTGTCATGCTTTGGATCATGACAGCTAAGCCTGGTATGACAATAATGTTGAAGAATAGCTTTGCATGCCATGGATCTAGAGGTCCCATGTGGGCTCTGGCAGGGGCTATCAGCGCAGAATCAAACCTTTGTATAGAAGCAAACTTCAGGTAGGAGCATTCGACTCCTGAAGCCACCTGCTGTGCCAATGCTGAGGGCTTGTGTTTCTGTACTCAGCAATGCGCTACACTGTTAACACTGTTACTGGGTGCTTTTTGTTTGTGTTTCTCCAGGGTATATACTAATTAATGGATTCCATTCGCAGTTGATTAGCTGCAGTTCCTTCAGTAATTACATTCACAAGCTTTAACCGTACAAAAAAGGAGGAAGAAAAAAAACTACTGTAGTTCTAATTTCACTTTGGGCTTAAATTGAGAAATCCGATTGTTTGGGGGCCTTTTAAGATAAAAGCCTTTTATTGTTTATATATATATACATATATATACAGTGTGTATGTATATGTATGTATATATATATATATATATTTTGTATATAATTTTTTAATTATTATTTTTTTTAATTTCCCTTACATATTGTGTTAAGAATGAGTTGGTAGTACAGTTATTAAATAGTAAATAGTTTTGAATGATCATAAAAAAACAGATTAAAAAGGGTCTAATTTAGTTTGAGGCACAGGTGCCAGGCTGTAATTCTTCTTCATTGTTCTGTTCTGTCCCAGTTCTTTGTGTTGCCTGTACCCAGTGCGGCTGGGGCTGGGTAGTTCCTGCCCATTAAAAGTGACGGACATCAAAAAACTGTAAAACGGGGGCATTGAGGCAACATTGTTCAAGCCGACCCTGCCTCGCTGCATCACTGTTTTCAAAGTCTAGTCGCTGGTACATGTAGCTTTTTGTTTTCAATGTCTTCACTGCTGGTACGTACTGTAGAACAATATTGCCTAGGGAGGTTACTGAAAGTTAATAACCTAATACTGTATCTTGCACTTGTGATGCAAAAATGTCATTAATTGCCATCCTGTGGCTATGAATAGCCACCCTGGTTTCTCATTACTTTTATATTGAATTGGACGTGCCTGTGAGCCTCTTTAAAGTGACAACAGACTTCCACACAGCAACACACACACACATACCTCTTGAGCAAACAATGTGCTTACCCACTATAGAGACCTGGTGGGCCATTATGATGAAAATTTAATTAAAATAAGAACATATTTGATGTTTCGTTTTTACGCAGTCTTCGGCGAGCATTGTTAGACACTGTTTTCGCGTGTGTCTGTGTGCGGGTGTGTATGTATGTTTTATATTATAAACGATGCAATACCCACTCTCACTGCAACAGCCACAGTGTTGCAGAGTTTACTGTTGCACCTCCTCATTCTGCATACATTCAGTAGCTGTTGTAATTGGTCGTATTCGAGGAGGGTATCTAAAGCATGTTTCCATTTTCATTTTTCTTTTCTTTTTCAGTTTGGGAACAATAACAACTACATGAACATGGCGGAAGCAAATAATGCATTCCTTGCAGCTAGCGAGGCAAGTATACTGTCCATGCTTTTCTCCTTGTATCAAATACTTTGATGGTGAAGCTATACTGTATGCTTACTGTAGGCTGTGTTTTTCATACAGTGTTAAAAATATAATGCACATTTAGCATAAATAAATAGAAATATGCACCAGAGTTAAAGAAGAAATTGACTGGTTTATATTCAGGACGATAACAGATTTATAATTGCAAAGTGTAACTAATCCCTTCAAACGATAAACAGTACACCGACACATCAGCCTAATCCCTTGTTAATGGCAGTCAATTAGTCTGCACTCACAAAATTCTCACCTTCAGTTGGTCTTATTAACATAACAGCACTGGAATACTCACTCTGCTTCTACAACATTAACTGGCTCAGAATGAACCAGCGACTGCATGTATCAAGCATAGATGCCCTGCACATCACAGGCTCTTGTGATGGCAATACAGATCATAGCAGCAAACATCCCGTTGAGGGGAATTACTGCTCTTCAGTAATCCTCAGACAGCGCCCTGCTTTTCTAAATCATCTCACTGTTTCCAGTCCTATTGAGTGGTGTTTGTTCACGTGATTTAATGCCCCCTCATAGGTTAACATGCTAACCCTCAAACTCTGGTGTGATGCTGCATGCAGGCGCATTTTACACACAGCACACAGTACAGTGAGGTCTGTTTTATGCAAGGTCAAACTAAATTAGACCATTTTTATTTAAAGCTATTCAAGCACATGACGTAGATTGTTCGTAATTTGCAAAGGAAAAAGAGAACTAAGTAACTATCAACTGAACTATTTGCATTAGATAATATATTCAATACAGTATCAAAGTGCCTGGTTGGATAGATAGGCATGGAAATGTGAAGACTTACCTGCAAGTGGTCATTTACAGATAAGCATGGTGATGCATTGTTAAGCAAAAACTAGTAAATCTGTACTGTAAGCATGGGAAGATGCAACATTTACAAGGGCACCGGCATTATACAGATCAACCACTGTTTTGATCAATTAAATAGAGCAGGTATAGAGAAAGATATTCTATCAGAATAAATCAAACAAAAACTGGGATATTCAATTACTCATACTTAAAAGTGTGGGGTTGTAATACACGTGCACGAACGTGTTGTTACAGGGTTGCAGCTCATGTAATGATGTCATATGGTTTTCAGGATTGCTTGCAGTAGTACAGTATGCAGCAACACATGCTCCGGGCCATGAAACCGAACCAAGATAGAATAGGCAACAGCTTGTGGTTGAGCAACCAGAATGGTGTATTGGTAGAGAAAAGCAAAGCCAGTGTCTAAGAACAATATGATGTTTCATTCTGGAGTTGGACGTTGGAATGTAATGTCAACGAAAGCTCAGCTTCTAGCAGCTGTTCAGAAACTATTTAATTCCAGCTGTGATAATTCACAGTGTCAGACGTTGGCTGTTAAATGTTGATATAACAGTCCTTCAGATTTGCATTTCGTCAAAAGGTACAAATGTTACAAGTGCTACGGTATAGAAGGCATTATGCTGTAACACACATTCCAAAGAATGAAATGTAACAGTGTAGTGTGGTTCTGGTATATGAGGATTAATCTCAATCAGTATCTCAAACTGTAGCAGTATTGGGCTGGTAACGCTGATGTACAGTACATTGGTTTAAAACAGAGATTGTGGAAATAAAGCCCCATCACATTCCTGCAAGTGTATTTGTTATTTCAGAAAGAAGACGCAACATTAAGTGCTGTTGTTAATGTTGATATTTAAGCACCAGGTATTTTCTTGTTAAGATTTGATAGTGACATTATTAGAAATGCATGGTTTTTCTTGCCTTTCTAATGTGTCAACTGCCATCTCCCATATAAAATGTATTCTATCTGAATTCATGACCGACGTAGTACGTTTAATCTGAAAGGTAACCAATGAATGAATTCTATGGTTCATACGCTGTGCTGTCATAAAGTGCCAGATTTACAGACACCTGCATTGTTAATTGAATACACCACAAGCATATTGATACTCAAAAGTATATAAAAGCCATAACAGTACAATAACAATGACATTATAACCTGTGTGTTTTCAGTAATTAAGCTGTCAAAACAATAATTTAAAAAGACATGCATTTTCAGCCTCTGAACTCTGAACAAAATCACATTGGAGGTGTTCGCAGGAAGGCTAATGAAGAATGCTAAATGCCTCCTGAACAGAATTACTGTGTATCTCTGCTCTAATTCTGTGTGTTCTATTTCATTAGGCAATAATGCTGTACCAAATGAGACACAAATTACAGTTGCATCTGTTGCTGCACATTCTCAACCACAGCCAGGCTAATGGCGCAGTGCAATTACATTTTTAAGCAACAGCTCTTGACAAATGTTTGAGCCAGATTTGTGTGCAGATACCAGCAAGATCCACCTAATAAATCTGAGCAGAGCCTAAAAATCCACTCATGCCTCTTCTACATTTGATCAATTCTTAGCTTCAGCAAAAATAGAGGACAGCAGAGTCTGTCATCGAATGAACCAGCCACTCGACTCTGCGCCAGGCTGCTGCTGCCATAGCTGTTCAGGCTGGAGTGTTATTGCAGGGTAACGCGCTGTGGAATTCCAGTGGAAGCGAATGGCAAAGAGAGGTTCCACTTGCCATATACAAATTTGCTACATTTAGGCTTGAGTCTCGACGAGGTCATTTTTATTTTTTTTAAGCTTGAATAGTCGAGCAGTCACGACAAGTTACCATTTACTTTACTCTCCTCCTAAGCATAAAAGCAGTTGAAAATTAGGTTTTAGAAAACCAATAACAATTGAGTTTTATTCACATTTATTATATAACTAGCAATTTTATCACACAGTTTACGCATCGGCATGTCCTTTAGTGATGTATGCTTACATTGCATTTCAAAGATTGCTGGTTATAGATGAGGCTAGTGGTGATAAATGACATGTTTTCCACCATTTGCTGTCAGTCCCTGTACTGTTGTTCAATTGCTGGTGATAAGGACGTAACTATTATATACCTCACTGATTAGACTCCGTCGATCAAAGAATATTGACGCATTGAAAGTAGCAGTCTTAAGTTCCATGAAGATAATGTAATCTGATTAGCAGAAAATATATACTTGGTTTGCTTGTCTGTCGCTTGGAACTGAACGTCCGACCACCGTTTAGCCAAGCTATTTATATCGCCCCAGGTTCGGCTGCCGGAGCGGGGCTGAAGCGTCTCGTCTCACGGAGAAAGCTGCAGCTCCTCTCGCAACAAAATAGTAAATACATTAGGAAAGATAACCACGTAATAGGCCTAATATTTATTAGTTATTAAACAAAGGCTAAATAAGATGTCTGTGTTATAAAGTGCCAGCGCAGCTTTTCTTCAGTTCAGATACTGTATCAAAAGGGAGAGACAGAAATGGAAGTTAGACTGTATTTACTGTAGAAATATTGCATGAATCACGTTATCCAAGGCACGTTATAGCGAGGGAGCACTGTGTGTGTGTTGCTGTAAGTTACGTGCCTGTAAACGTCTGCTGCGTTGGTTATGATTTCTTAATTAAAAAGCATGAATTGCCTTGGTTGTTGTTTCCTAATTATAAAACATGCATTGCCAGTAGACCTTTAGCATTTAAATACATGCAGTTAACAAGGAGGGCAACTGTGACATAGCAAAATCTAGTTACAGATTGCAAACATATGGGCCATCTTCTCATTCTCATTACAGGTGTGACATAAAAACTGTGTATCTGGCCTGACATGCTTGATGTCGCTTCTTTGTGAATTACTGTAGGCTTTTCCATTAACTATGCAGAAACTGCACTTGATTCACAAAAAATAAATCAAATCAAATAAAATGAAATTGCTTTTGTCGCTTCTCATGCTCGCTGTTGTCCGTCGTGTGTTTTTGTTCCTCCTCGTGGACCCACGTGCTTCAGCACTGCCTTGTTTACCTTTCAAAACTATTTAAAGGGATAATCAGGCAGCCGACATCTGAGGAAAGTGGATTTTGCATCTTTTAATCTCAGATCAGAGCCTAAGCCTCCCAATGCAGAATTAGGCAAGTTTTATGTGAAGTGACACTAATGGAGACTGTGGTGTTACACAGGCTACACTCTCGCTGGCACTGACAGTCTGGCACCTCATCACTTTGGATTCTAGACAAATGTTGACAGATGACAGGTTCTATATGCAAGAAAAAGCTTACACACCCCGTGTCTCCATTTCCAGCTCCCCTAATGCAGTTACTCATTTATATCATCCTTAACAGTACAAAGGATGACAATTCTGAGCAGATAATGAGATCTAAAATAAAAGGCAGGGGGGGTTGTTCTTTCTTTCATTCTTTTTTTTATTGTATAACAAGATTCCATATCAAACTGTCTCCAGTGGCGCTCTAGGTAAATTATTTTGATAACTAATGCCTGATTTGACAGTGCACTGGTATATATCCTTGTATTTAACTCCACTGTACATATTTGAAAGGATTATCAGTGTAATTTCACCGTCCGTTTTTCACGCTAAGGGGATAAAACTCCTATTGGTTTGTTAGATTGTCTTACAACCGATGTGCAAGTGGTCCGAAGAACTCCTGGCCATCTGCTGTGTGCAATCATTGCAGGAGATGTTGAGAAGAAAGGTAAAGGAAGGGACCTGGAAGTCCTTCGTCAGACTGGGCTGGTTCTGACACATTTTCATCACAGCATTACGTTCAAACATAGCAAGTGTATAGTCATCTAACCCAATAGAGGGGGGAAAAATGTTCAATATGGTAATCAATCAAAACCAAACACAAAACACATATGGCAGAGAGTATAGCACCTTGTGGTAGACTTCACTGGTAATCTGCTAGAATGAATTGTATTATCAGTAATGGTAATCACTCATTATGTTTCTAGAGTAAACACGCCTATCAAGTGATTTACAGCACGTTACTTACATACATGCATTTTATTGGGAACTGCCTTGGCCAAACCTAACAGATTTTTGGTTTGACAATGCATTTAACTAGTCTCCCGATCGAATGTTACAATTGGTTGGTTCTTGCTGTGGATTTCCTGCTGTCCTCTTGTTTTAAAGCCATGTGTTTTATGTGTTGAATGTTCAGTAATGTCCCCGGATGAAGGCTAACTATATCTTGTTGCTGGTTGTTTTTTTTAGCAGACGTTCCATACCCCTAGCCTGGGCGATGAGGAGTTTGAGATCCCCCCCATCACCCCACCTCCGGAGACGGAGCACGGGCTCGGCATGGCTGACGGGGCGTCCCACTTCCCAGGCCTGCCCGGCCCTCTGGCCACGCATGGGAACGAGTTCACACCCCAGTTCCCCCCTCAGAGCCTCGAGCTGCCTTCTATTACAATATCTCGCAACCTCCTGGAGCAGGAACGGGTTCTCCTGAGCAATGGACTGCCAGGGGTAGGTGGCCTGTTTGATTTCTCATATGCAGGAAAAAAAAGTGAGATCAGCTACCAGCTGAACTTAAAATATGCAAGAGAAATACAACACATTTTCATCACTTTAAATCTACTGTCACAGTAAACTAAAATGAATGTTGTCTTTCTTTTCTTTCTTTCCTTCTTTCTTTCTTACTCTTTTCTTTGTTTCTTTCTTACTCTCAGCTGGCAGTAGGCAGATGCACTGTAGTAATGGAGCAGGTGCATACAGCAGAAAAATAGCCTAGTCACCCAGGTTGACTTGCAGCTGCACTAGAAGGTGGCAGTGTATTCGAGTTACAGACACACTGCTTGATAATTATTTACAAAGCCCACACAATGTTAAAGAAGAAAATGACAAACAAACAAACTGGTATCACATTGCAATTTTTTCGGCATGTTTATATTTGCTGCACAGTTTTTACATGATTATCATGCTGTGTTAGACCGTGGAGGTGGCAGTGGACTTGAATCTAAGATTTGGCAGGTCATTTAACTGCATGTCATTTTTAATGTTTTAGGAAATAGTTTGTTGTTACAGTGAAATGATTGCTGGGGCCTGGCAACAATGGCTTAGATGTAATTTGTTTTATGATCTTCAGATTATAAACTTTTCTTGCATTAAATGCCAGACGCTCAGTTCTGCTAAAAAAAAAAAAATTATCTGCAATGCATAATGTTGCTTCAGAAGGCTTTTGACTAAAGAATTCCATTTCATGGTCAGTTAAGCTTTCGGTATCTTTTGGTAAGCCCTTAAAGAACTATAGTGCTGTGTTCATACAGCTTAATAGAATATTAAAAAAGGTTTTTATACTAGTTCTATAATACTTTATTAGAGTATCATGTGGGTAAATATTTGCATTCAATTCAACTTCTTTTTCTCTTGCATTTGCATTGATGTGGTGATCTGTAAATTCACAAAAAAAACAGTCATTTTCCATCTCTGTTTAAATTTCATCCCTAAAGCAATGTGCTCTTCATGCAGCAGCTATTGTGATTATGTGTCTCACATTTTGAAATGTATTCATTTGAGAGAGGGAGCTGCTTCTCACTTCAATCAGCAAACTATCAGCTTTTTGGGCTGATTACCCAGATGTACCAATTCTTGTTTTCTAATGGGCTGTGTTTGTCTTGCAAATTGAGTATGGGATGCTCAACTGCTACATAATAAATGCTGCATTACACCAGGAATCTTTATCCCTTGCAAACCGTGAAGCCAAAGTCATTATTTATTTAATGTGTTAGTCTAAGCAGCTGACTTTCAATGTTATCTTCAGATTTGTGTTAAACTGGGCTATCACAATTAGCACATAGTGCTTGTTTTATTAAAAATAATATTAGTAGTAGTCGTTGTAGTATGGGAGTGGTTTTTAAACATATTATTTGAGGGAGGTGGGGGAAATAATTGTAATACAGTAAAGTGAATATACTGATACTCTCAGAGCCTACAGTACAGTAGCACACTCACCTACACATTGCAGTGCATTGCTTGGGGCTTGGTTATAAATAGATGATGTTGGTGCCCCTGTGTGTCTCTCCAGGGCAGCCTTGTCTAGCTGCAGTACCTTTGAAAGGCTTAAATATAATAGCATTCTTCTATGCAAAGGTTCAAGGCATAAAGAAATATCTGCATTAATGAAGCACACTTAATTATTTACACACAAAAAAATGCAGAGCCTGGCAGATTTTTTGTTTAAAACCACTAGCAATTGCATACAGTTTGCATGCAGCATTTTTTATATAATATAATAAACTGCAGCAGGGTCTAATAGATTGCAATGCACAAAGCATGTCCAGCACATGCAGTACTTGTTGTCATGCAGTGGAAGTGTGAAAAGAACCCTTTATTCATTAACACCGGCGATCACCTGCTGTGCAATACGGTAACAATGGAACAAGATTAGGGTTACTCCAAAACAACGCTGAGCGTCTGAAAGTCATCTGTAATAAAAAAAAAAAAACTTTGGATTTAAACTCGAGGCTCTTTCTCTGTTGTCTGTTTGGATAATCATGTTATGTAATCATGAAAAATTATTCCCAACCACAAAAGGTGGCATTTCTTTTGAAAATATGACTAGTGTTACGAAGGGTTTTCTTTCTTGCACCGCTCTGTAATCTGCCATGTTGGCTGAGTAGCACTGACATCAGTAGTACATCAATTTCAGAAAGTGGATTTTTTTTTTTACTAGACAGCTATTGTGACATATTGGGTCAGTCAGAAATGAAAGATATTCATGCAAGCATGCAATACTTGTAATGAAGTCTCACTCTGACCTTCTGTATGATTGATTCTGTAATTTAGTTTTCTCAGGCAGTGCCTGAAATGAAATGAAATCATGTTGAACAAGTTTTAAATACCCACAGTGCACCAGGAGCAATGGGAAAAAAAACCTGCAGCCCTAGAGGCGAGAGGGAGAGGGAGAGGGGAGAGAAGCTGCAAAAAAAAAAAGCGATTTATCTTCATGCTATTATAGCCTTTGCCAGCATTCAAAATTTCATTTTTCTTATTTGGCTTAAGTACTTAATTCTGCAGGTAGCTGTAAATGAGAAAATAAAATACTGTTCCCATTTAACATGACAGAACAGGAGTATGTGCAAGGGACTGATAAACTATCTTTAATAAGACTGACCTTTCATGCTGGTGAAAGTTACTGGGGGGGGGATTCATCCTCATAATTACCATATAGATTATTTTATTCCTCTCCTGCAATGAAACATTTCAGAGAGCACGGATGCTGATTGAATGGAAATTGAACTTGCTAACATTCTTTTCAGACTGTTCTATCTCACACAGAGGGGGCATTAATAAACCCCTCCACCCCCAAATTTGTGGATCTGATATCTTGAGGACCAGATTGTTGTTCCTTTCATTTAGCTCAAACGTCACATGGCCCCCCTCTGCATATTCTAATGACAATAATAATCATTCACAGTTTGCATTTGTATTTAGTTACATTATTACTAGTATCTGGCTTTGTCACAGTTTGCTGGGTGTAAGCAATAGAGGTAGTGCAGGATCTAAATAAGCATTTTATCATGTGTGTTTTGGTTTGCTTGATGCATTCGGCCATGGTTAGGATTTTGTATGTATTTGGAATATGCACTTGCGACATTTAAACCCAGCATTTAGAATTACAGATCCATTGCACATTGCTCGTTATTTCAGTGTTTGGCAAATGCCATGCATTTACGCTTTGGCCATGCTGACCGTAAACTGTCATGCAGTGTTCTTTTATAGTTTGAGATAGCAAAAGGCTGTAATGAGGGAGCACTGCTCCAGTATTCCTAATTGCAAATCATTCCATTCGGAATACCATTTCAAACACTCCATCTGGAAACCACAGAACGCATTCAGTCCCACAGAAGAATTTCTGTTGTTGAATATGGGATTGAAAAAGGAACATGTACAGTATGAAATTCAAGATCGAAGAAGCTAATTGCGAGTTAAAATAGCAAAAGCTTGCATTACAAGTTTAACCTTCCAAAGAACACCTGGGGTGTTTGAACTCCCCAAGCATTATTCTTTGTAATTCATTTCTTCCAAGAGGTGTTCTGTTGAATGGTAACTAAGGGGGTCTATTTTGGTTGACCTAAATACCGCCACTCTATTCAAAGCTTACTGAGCTGAGCAGTGACAGCATGTCATTATTTTAAGCTTCAGATGTCAATAAGTAATGACTAAAGTACACAGCAGAATATAGCTGTGAAGTGCTTTGTTATCAGATATATCCTTATTGGACTTTCCACATCTCACCCGAAGAAAATACCTTTGTGGTCTTGAAAGCTATTCTATAAACTTATTCAGGTAATCCTATTAAGAAGCTCCAAAAATCCATCTGTTTTCAAGATGAATATACAGCACAGTGCCAAGGGGAAATCGGTCATACTGAAAAAATGAGGCTAGGAACTGACAAAATGCAGTGTTTGCTATGAAAGATCAGGTGATCAGGGATGAAAAGGGTTAATGGTTTCTGTTTTTTTTGCTTGTTGTTCCCACCTAGAACCTCGGCCATCTCCACAGCCACCACTATCGCCATAGCCCTGCCATGGTCATCAGGTCTGTCGGCATGAACAGTGCTTCAGCAGGGATGATGTCACGGAATCAGCTGACCACCATCAACCAATCTCAGCTGAGTGCACAGCTGGGTTTAAATCTGGGGGGCCCAAACATGCCACACACCTCCCCCTCCCCACCAGCCAGCAAATCTGCAACCCCCTCCCCTTCAAGCTCCATCAACGAGGAGGATGCAGAGGAAGGGAACCGGGTAAGATTTAAACTGTTTAAAACATGGCATACCGGGGTTTCTGCATTTCAGTATAGCCATCACTTTTTATAGCAGTAGCAGCTTTAGTATTGCTAATCCCCCCACCCCCGAGAGAGAGAGAGAGAGAGAGAGAGAGAGAGAGAGAGAGAGAGAGAGAGAGAGAGAGAGAGAGAGAGAGAGAGAGAGAGAGAGAGAGAGAGAGAGAGAGAGAGAGAGAGAGAGAGATTAACAAAGATTGCTTAAACTAGTAAACCTGGATTTAATACCAGAAATCTGTAAGAGGAAATACCTCTAAGCCACTCTACAAGGATATATGCCACTGCCACTGTGGGGCCTCACTATGCTAAACATCCCCGGATTCCTGGCAGGATTAGGTTTGATTGGTTTGAGGTACACAGCAGGGACTTCTGATGTTTCCCCTTGGCCTACGTGAAAGCTGCATCTCAAACAAATTCTGAGGCTGCCTTGCATTGTTCATGAAGCTAGTTTTCAGCTGAATACCTTTTTCTGCTTTCCAGTGTCATCTCGGCAGTGTGTATCTCTAGCTGATTGTTGCACACTTTAGCAGCTGGGTGTCTTCATTGTACTGATGCATAGCTAGTAATTTAAGCACCACGTTGTTGTTATCTAAATGACACCGGAGCTACAGTATATATGGAGTGGCAGTGTCTGGGATCAGTAGGAAATCCACTGAAGACTACAATCGTTCACTTTACTTTTCCATCTGGGTTCCAGGTTATCGGTGAGAAAAGACCGGCCCCGGATTCCGTGAAGAAGCCCAAGACGCCAAAAAAGAAGAAGAAGAAAGACCCCAACGAGCCACAGAAACCCGTGTCTGCATACGCCCTGTTCTTCAGGGACACGCAGGCTGCTATCAAAGGGCAGAACCCCAACGCCACCTTCGGGGAAGTGTCCAAGATCGTAGCCTCCATGTGGGACAGCCTGGGAGAAGAGCAGAAGCAGGTATGTTGACATGAGGAGCGCAACGCAAGCATGTGCGCCTTCAAAAAGAGCACCAAAGTTATACTGTCTGCTATTTGAAAGTTGTATCTATGATGATGATGATTATGATGATTATGATGATTATTATTATTATTATTATTATTATTATTATTATTATTATTATTATTATTATTATTATTATGTTTATATTTGCTAGTATTTAATATGCGCAGTGTACTCATTTAAATTGACTAACTAAATAATAATAATAATAAAAGTAATGAAAGTGAAAAACGTTATTTCTGGCTACTTCTATGTGCAATGACTGAATTCAGATGTCAACTGCATTACAAAACAGGCAATAAATCTAAAATTTGGGATTGCTACTGGATATTTTGATGACAATGTAACTGATATAAAGGAACTAATAATGAGATATCACTGGCTCTTAGTGGGTTATGATGTGTTCAATTCAATGTCATATCTGTGCTCTTTCTTTTTTAAATACCTTTATTCATCACATATTTGACTTTAGCTCTCTCTCTTTTAACAGGCCTATAAAAGTAAAACTGAAGCTGCCAAAAAAGAATACCTAAAAGCTCTCGCTGCCTACAGAGCGAGCCTTGTGTCAAAGGTAAGATAATAGTGGGCAAGCCAGCACTAGAGTGTTCATTTGCATGCTGTAACTTTAGAGGGCCTGTTGGGATCAGTGCCTGGTAAATGTCTGAATGCTATAAGCGCTTCTGTGTTGCTGACATTTTAAAATTAGATCATATCTGGACAATTTATTAACATTTCATCCGAAGAGGTGTTTTTTTTATTATGTTTTTAAATATCAATATTGGCGTAGATTAAAGAAAAGTTTGATCTGTATCCATTTTTTTTTATCATCGGTCCAAGGAAATACATTTGCCTTTTTTCTTCAGTGAAGCCTAACTGTAGTGATAATTGTGACCCTTAAACTGTAATCCATGGCAAGCTATTCAACATGGCTCATCCTTTCTTCCCTCAGGCTGCTGCGGAGTCAGCCGAGGCACAGACCATCCGCTCCGTCCAGCAGACCCTGGCGTCCACCAACCTCTCTCCGTCTCTCCTCCTGAACTCCTCCCTGTCGCAGCACGCCTCTGTGTCGGCCGCGGCCCTAGCACTTCAGCAGGGCCTTCCCAGGGCCATCGCCCCCAAACCACTGCAGATGAGGCTGTCAGGCAACCAGATCGTCTCCTCGGTTAGCGGCGCACCTCCCAACAACATGCCGTCAAGCATCTCCACCCCCTTGATGAGCCAGATGGGGGCACCGATGGTGGCGACGCCTACTGCCGCTTCTCAGATGAGCCCCCCCATGGGGAGCCCCCAGCAGCACCAGATGCAACACCTGCAACAGCAGCAGCAGCAGCAGCACCAGATGCAGCAGCACATGCAACACCAGCAGCTGCAGCAGCAGCAGTTGCACCATCAGCAGATTCAGCAGCAGATGCAGCAGCAGCATTTTCAGCATCACCTCCAGCAACAGCTGCAGCAGCACCAGCAACACCAGCACCACATGCAGCAGCAGCAGCAGATCCAGCAGCAGCAGATCCAGCAGCAACAGCAGATTCAACACATGCAGATGCATCAGCAGCAAATGCATCAGCAGCAAATGCTTCAGCAGCATCAGCATCAGCAATCCCTGCCGTCTCCCCCCCAGCACTCCCCCGGAACACCGCAGTCAGTAGGGGCCTCGACACAGATAAACACAGCAGCACTGGGCAGCCCGCAGCCAACCGTGCAGCAGCAGCAGCAGCAGCAGCAGTCCCAAATACAGGCACAGGGTCAGTCTCAAGTGTTATCGCAGCAGGTCAGTATCTTCTAAGCCAAAATATTTTTTAATAAATAAATATATGAAAGAAGAAAAATAAAAGCATCAGCTGGGTTGCTTTTCTAAGTTGCACTTAAGAAGTGTGTAAGTTTTACAGAGAACTGTCCACTGTTGTCGACAGATACTGTATGCAGGGATGCATAATGGGACAAATAGGGAACCAAATTGTGTCTATAAAATAGGCAGCTTATAGAAACTGCGGGTGTGTTATGTTTTCGCCCCAGTGTTTTGGTAATGACTCTGGCACACCACAAAGATGATGTGCTGTGATGTTCACTGGGAGACTCATTCTTATTGATGATGAAGCATTATTTACAAGGGTGTTGGTAATAATTCTGCTAAACTGGACTGGACTATTACAATGAGTTTGGACAATCATGCCTCAAGAAGAGAACACGCCATCAAAGACAAGCAGGAGCTGTGACTAGCGTGTGGGTAGTACACTGTTTTAATCCAACGAAATGCACCACACCATCAAACAAAATGCGTGGAAACTGGAGTTTGGTTTTATTTATGTGCCAGTGTGTTGTACAGCTGATATCAACGTTCTAGATGCCAGCATTGCTTAATAAATGTTGTTATAACTCCCCCTGCATTGGTCCTCATTCCATTCTTCTCTTGCACTGAAGCACAGTGTCTGTTCATAGCCTTGCGGGAGGTCAAAAGAAGAACACTGTGTGCAGTTGTACAGCCAGGTGGAACCATGGACAGACAAGGCTGACCTTTGAGGCCATTGATGTCATTCTATGTCTTTTAAAATGTGTTGTGAATCTACTGTAGGTGACCGGGGGGGATGGGTAAGATGCTGCCCATTTCTAAGTAAAGTATTCTCAAGCTCATTCAGAATGCATACATGCCATCGCAGCCAGGCACACCCTCTTGGTTTTTTATTTTTTTATTTTGTGTAAATGTGAATATTTTACGGTATGTGTAAACTATAGGCACTAGGCTGATGGTTTCATGATAAGTGTATTTTTTAAAACCAGATGGTCATTTGTTAAATAAAAAAATTAAACTGTAGAAAACTATTTTGATGCCCTGTATATGCCAATTTAAATAGGCAATGGGATAATTTAGTGCCAGCTGTAAAGAATTCCTTAAAAAAATAATAATAATAAAAAAAAAACCTTGTACATTTTTCATGACACATGGTGTAAAGTTTTCATGTGAGGCTTTAATGTGAACATTGGTAACATGGACTCTTGATTGCTACATCTCAGTGTGTTTTTTGCTGTTTTATACTTTTTTATGAGTTACTATAGCAGCAATTGCATTGTTTGTATTTTGCTTAACAGAAAGAGCAATTCTTGCTTTTTTATCTTGCTATAGAATAAATACATTTCAGTAAAACCCAACTGTTTTTGAGCTCTTACTAGAAAAGCTTATTTAAAAAAATAAAAAAAAGAACAAAATTATTTAATTTAACCTGGGAAACGGCTCGCTTGATCATAGAACTGCCCTCCTTCCAGGTGTAGACCATGCACTTCTTGAATCAATACATATCAGGGATGGAAATAAGACTCCCATTGCACAGCAGTTTGATCCATCCCTGGATTTACTATGAGTTTAATAAGACTTACCTAAGCTTGCTAGCTGCAGTCTGTGGCTAATCAGGTTCATATTAAAACCTGGAATGGCTGAGACTGCTATGAAATAGGAGTCTTATTTCCACCCCTACATATTGCAACAGTACATTTAGCATGCTTACTGGGGTACATTCTAAACATCAATGTCGATTAGCTGAAGGGCTGCCATTGTAAGTAGTGGTCCCTGGTGGGGAGACTTTATTAACTTGTACCAACTTGGATACATAAGCCCCTGCCAGCCACGTGCCTGCTGTCTGTCAGATCAGCTCATTGCCTGTCATGACTGAAACTCAATTGCAAAAGGGAGATGCAGATTTTATATACTTGCGTATGTCAGGGATACATTTGCATAACACGTTTATCAGTCACGTGAGGGGCGGTGCCTTCGCACAAAAGTGTGCACTACATGTAGTAGGTTTAAATTATTTATTTTTGTCTGACCCTTGTATATACTGTGTATATATTGAATCAATTGAATCATACAGATAATAAAAACTAAACTAAACTAAAAACCAAACAAGATCCAAAGCTTGGTGAAATACTTGCCATTCCAAAATGATGTTTAATTTTCTTACACTAATGACTATATTTTCAGTGTATCTATAAACTGTAAAAGGGGAGTTTAGGGGTGGAAAGAGAATGCAAACAGTGATCAGTCTTAAGAAACATGTAAAGCTGCTGGACGTTGACACAACTCCCCAGTGGAAACCCACCATGTCTGTTGAAAAGGTTTGTGTTGCTCACTGTTGTAAATAAAAGCAAGCGCTGCTCTGGCGTGTTTTCGACGTACCGATAGGAATGCGTGTTTTTATTTCGATATATTTTTGTTTAATGCACATGGAGAAGAAGCAGCGGTAATGATGTTCAGAATACACCATGGCTGCTATTCCCATTTGTCTTGCATGATTAATTACAGCATCTGTCCTGTCAGAAGCTATAGTGAAGAGGTCTGGAGAAAGAGACTGCAAATAAGCACTGGCAACAATCTTAAACCGCTTATGATAAAATGGAAATTAAAAACAGCAAGTGTTATGCATGACTTGAATCTTAATAGGAGGTACGAGAGAATGTTAAAGTAGGTGTCCATGGCTACCAAACACAAGACTTAGAAAACACACAGTAATGAGGCTCCAGGAAACGGCAATTACTATTCTGAACAGATTTATGTTGAAGGATATTAATAATGCATGGTGCCCTTGTTATTCCATAACCCTTTAGCATTGTGTTCACTGTGCACAAATATTTAACAGCAAGGGTTTGTATTCCTAGGATACTGTTCAATAAAAGGGTTTTATAAAGCTTTGTTTTTACTAAAACAAGGTGCAATTGGTTCAGAGGAAGTGGAGTACTCGTAATTTAATATGATAAAATAAAACGCAGAACTCCAGATTCTTTTTCTAGATCATAATCAAGTCTGAGAAGCTGTAAACATTCATTCTCTTTTGTCTGAATGTTTAGCACTGCACAGGAAGCTAGCTCAATGTATAGTGTTCTTTATAAATGCTTTTGTAAATAAGAAATGCACAAGTCAATCTAAAATGCACAAGTGTTTATGATCTACATAGGTGTATAACAATCTTGCAGTGGTTATGTTTTCATTATAAATAATGGATACAGTTCAGAATGCAGGTACTTTAACTACATGGAGCTGCAGTGTGTTTACCATGTATTGCATTTCAGCATGTGATCCAGAGGAGGGTTCTTCATACTGTACAGTCACTGCATGCATTAACAAAGTTATCATTCTTAAATGATTAAATAATGAAACAAACCTTTAAGTCCACATAATTAATGTACTCTACCTACATTTTGAATTGTGAATTACGCACAAGGGATATGTGTTTTTTTTGGATATACTTTACATTTTGTAAAATGAGCATTGATGAGTAACACACAGTAGAAAAAGTGCCCATTTTACAGCAGCAATTATGGTAATGTGTCATTTCGTTCCCATTGCACAGATACAATGCAGGTACAACAAAGGATCATGCTCCTCTGACCTGAATAGCAGAAGCATCTGCCTGGGAATTGCTTTTGATGGCCGTCTCAGTAACAGAGCTGCGCTGCCCATCTGTAATTAGAAATGTTTACCAGCTATTTCTAAACTGCAGATTAAAACCTGCTCTGCAGCTAAAGTGTTATAGTAATGTGTGCAATTTTCCTATAGTAATTGTAAATTTCCCTCATCAAAGTTGCATGAACATTCAAAATATCATTAAGTTCACTGAAAGACGTCTTCATAAATACACTATAATTGGACAGCAAGTGCAAAACATGCACCTGCTAAAAGTCATGAAGTATACATTTAATTTAATTTTAAAAAAATGTAGTACATTTACTCAAAACTGTGTGGTCATACTCCTTGGTAAAACCTACCGCTTGCATTGCTTTTGGCTCAAAATGTGCACATTTGTTTTCTGAAAACTGTTGATGCTGGAAAACAACAAGGAAATAAAACAAGATTAATAGAGGTTTTTTGTCACTAGTTAACAGTTTTTATTAACTTTGAGGGGGGAAAAAAATGGGGCAGATGTTGCAGTTGGATAAAAAGTACTGGGAATCGTTCTCCAAGCGGAACATTAGCCCACAATTAAAACCAGCTGTACATTTCTTAAGTTTATAATAAACCTATTTTCTATTGAAGATTAAGTTTAAGTGCAATCAATCTATTAGTCTTGTCCTATTCTATGTTCTGTTAGCTGATTGTGCATCTCATTACTATGTTTGGTTATTAGCAATATTGGTTGGGAGCGGGGTCTTTGTTTATTGTAATGGGAACTACTCTGTTGTATTACCACTTAGTTAAAGATGTCATCGCACTCTGCAAACATTTTTCTGAATTCACGGAGTCACGTTTCCTCACTTGTGTTGCAAACAGATACCGGTGTGTTCTGCAAACATTTTGTCAGATATCCGAGTGTAATGAATGTTGTAGTGGCTTGTTGAGTAAATGCAGGGTGGGATTAAAAAAGCGTAACGTGTCGTTAAAGCACCATTTCTCTCAGAAAAGAGCTAAAACCCTGGGGTAATATTACAAAACTACAACCTGAAAAGAATGCAGAACAGGCCTTGAAATAAATTCCTCTGCTGTCAAGTCTATCCTCCTCCTTGCAAAAAGAAAGGCTGCTAGCGACCCCAGAGATGACCTCCTCATCTTCTTCTTCAATGACCCTTTGGGTACATGTTGTATATACAGTAGATGTCTCCCAGTAGGAACTCCAGCAGAACTACTTTAAACCTGTTACCAGGCATGCTGGGTGAGACCTGGTTAAGTGCACAATGTGAATGACTGTAGACTGGCCAACGATTACGGGTCAGTCTTGGGGATTTGAAGGGCAAGTACTCATTTTTGTTGCTGTGTTAACAATGGTCTGAAGTCTGATATGTGTTTCCCCTCTGGAGGCCGTGGTTCTGCTTGGTTAAGCAGTGGTGAAGGTTTATGGGTTTGACCTTGGCCCCTACTTGACTAAGAAAGCTCTGAACATAGTGGAACTGGTACAGCTGGCAGAAGCTTCTCTGTTAGACTGTGTGCCGACATCCAGGACTGGACTAAAGAACACTGGAGGAGACTGGAGTTTCATTTCTGTGCTCCATTACTGGACATGGGCCACACACTCCAGTGCAACACTGTTTGTAGCATTTTGCTATGTACTTTTCATACTGACACAACACCCATTGCTGATTGTTCTTGAGAGGAACCATGGTTTAAAATACTATCCCCTGGACAGCAAATGTTGCAGCCTTTGTTCTCCACGTCCAATTTGAAAATACATATACCAATGCATGGATAGTTTAAATGCAGTACTGCATGCAATGTTATTGCATTGCATTACTGTAGATTTGTCTGATAAAATAACACATGAAAATAATCATAGCGGATAAAAAAAAAGCTTGTGCTTTTATTAAACGCACAGTATTCAGCAACGTTCTCATATTAAGAACCTGCAGGGGACTAGCAAGATGTAAAGTTTGAAAGTGTCTCAAACTGTAGCACATTACTGAGATGCAAGCCGGCTCTGAATACGGATCTGTAGTGCAAGATGTTGGAATGGACCCGATCCTGTCTTCTAGATTTCTTTTCTGTGGGTGTGGCAGTGCGTGGGTAAAGTACTTAAACAAATCTTATTTTTAATTCTCATTCCCTGGGTTTGTGAAAGCTGTATCATCATACGGGGGTTAAAACCTGTTCCCTTTCTATTAACCTTGGCTGACGCGCACTGAAAGAGCGTAAGAAGTTTTCATTTGATTTGCAACCGGGTCATTCATTTTCATCTCTTAGCGTAAAAGAGATTGGGTGACAGAATGCAACCTCATTTCCAGCCCTCTATTATCACCTGAGCCATTGAGGTTTCAAGTATTTTCCAGGCAGATGGATATCTCGGGTTTAACCAGAGTCTCCCGGCCACTGAATAGGTTTCTAAGCATCTGAAAGGATACTGTTTCCATCATCCACTTCACACAGGACTTTTCAGCACTGGACCACCGCCTCACCTCTCCCTGCCCCCCTTTTGTTTGGCTTTTGTTTCACAACAGCTGCTATCGTCGTTTTTTGGTCAGCTGTGATTGCTGGAGGCAAAATAGGACCAGATGGTGTTTTGCTATGCATGAATGGAGAGTTAGAGAAGTTTGGATTGAATAGGTCTAGTTTGAATGGTGTCCATGCAGCACCTGCCTCCTCAGCAGTGCAACACTCATCATAGTAGCATGATCTGTCTCGTCTCTGTACTCTTGGATGGAGATAAAGAAAAAGGGGGTCCTGCTTGGATCTTGTCCATATTTATTGATCTTCCTCCGAGTGGCAGCGTAATGTGGTGCACAGTCAATTTGAGTTAATTGGATGTGACACAGCATGCACATGTAATCTATCATTGTGGTCTCCTGGTACACTTTATCAGTTTTGTTGTCATAGAAACATGTGAGCTCAGTAATAGCTTACATTAATAGGATAAGTAGGTTGCAATAAAAAGCAATCTCAGAGTTGGGGTTTGCAAAACACAGATGAAGGGGATAGCTTACCTGGACATGCCAGAAGGGTAAAATAAACATAAAGAATCCTTTTTATTATTATTATTATTATTATTATTATTATTATTATTATTATTATTTTACACTCCTTTTGTCATATAGTTTGTGTGGGCATGTTTGCCCCACTGCAGTGTATTGTTCTGGTATGGTAATGTATTGTCTATGTCCATCTGCTAATTATATTCAACATTTGCACTTGCAATCCTTCCAATCAATACAGCGGACTCATTCCTCTGAGCTGTTTTTCTTGGAAGAGAGAAGATTTAATTGTCAATTGTTGTCTGTTCTTGTCTCTGTATCAGCCCGTAGCTGTGATTACATTATTATTTTGAGTACAGAAAAAGCAAAGCAGTTATACTTTTTCCAGCTAATATGAATTAATTTTACAAATAACACCTTTACATGCTGGCTTCATTAATGACAGAAGGAGGGACAACTGCAATTAGGATTATAGAATGTGAACGACATCTATGGAAAAGAACATTTTACTCTACACTAACTGTATTTATCTTGCTCTTAATTGTATTATTACTTGTACTATGATACTTGAAATGTATTTGCTTACGATTGTAAGTCGCCCTGGATAAGGGCGTCTGCTAAGAAATAAATAATAATAATAATAATAATAATAATAATAATAATAATAATAATAATAATAATAATAATAAAGATTGTTGGAATAACTGAATTGTATAGTACTTTTACAATTGAGGGAAGTAATAGGAATATTGATGAATATGTCAAGATTTAATACAAATAGATTGAATTGAAGTTGTGAATTGACACAGCCCAGGGAAGTAAACAGAAGGTTACAATAAGTTTCCTCATCAATTGCACAGAGTTAGTGCTGAAAACACTGATTAACATGTTTTCATTGACTGACTTTCTTTCTTTCACTTAATCAGAACATGTCCATCCAAGGTAACTGGCATAGTTCTGATTTATAGTTTAATGTGTGGGGATAGCACATGTATCCCAGAAACAGAATATTAATTTCTTATTGTCAAGGCTAATTTGTCTGCTAACTGAATACAGTCCCGGCAGTTTTATCTATTTAATTCAGAAGCTGTATTCATTATTTGTCAGCTGGGAGGTCAGTCTCTCTCTCTAGAGAACAAGTGTGGGCTGTGTTCCTGTCAGAAGAGGTTTAGTGCTTGACCCTCAAATGCATTCAGTGCCAAGAGTGATCCATTCTTTCTACGCGCCCATTGTTTGTACATTACAGAGGAAGGGGCCAGTGCTGGGGTAAAGACCCTAACTATGCTCTTGGAAGGCAGCAGCAGGAGCCTCCAGCGCCACTCAATAGGAACACCACCTAGCTGGTGCAGTCCCAGGACCACTGGATACATGGTGAACTACATACCTGCACTTCATCATTGCAATGTGCACGGAGTGAGCTCTGACAATGGAATTAAAAAGGCTTTTAGAAGTGTCAGTCAAGCAGGGAACATGATCAGGACTGTTTAGTACACACACTTCTTTCTTAGCAGTGCAGGTGTTTACTCAATGAAAATAAACACGGGCAAAGTGTGTTTTGTAAATAAAGGCGTTGCAGAAATAAAACAAGATATAATAAAAGAATAGCAATTACCTGTGCCAGTATTCACGCCTCTAATAACATATTATAAAGTCACATTATATTGTTTTATTTCATTTTATTATGCTAACTCAAGCCTCGATGTACATACAGTAAACTTAATCCTTATCGACACAGTACTAAAATATTAACAAAAGAATCAACACACATTGGAAATAATCCATTTCACTGTAATGTACGTTCAGTTAATTGACAGACCACATAAAATTCACAACTGCAATGTTTTGGTCTATTGTACTGAGAGAGATTAGTTACAGAACAGTTTATAGAACACCACTCACCAGTCAGAAGGAACAAAAATTATATGTTGAAACCTATCACACCCTCACCAACGAAATGTTCATTGTTAAATCTAAATCAATATCGCTCCACTTTCATCGCACTGACCTCTAATTTTAAACAGCGGTTTTACACGGCTACAACTCCCTAATACTTACCATGTATGATAAACTTATTGTTGATATTAGAGTCAGTCTCTCTCTCTCTCTCTCTCTCTCTCTCTCTCTCTTTCTCTCTCACTTTTGGCTAATAACTACCCGCAGAAGATTTAATTTTCTCTAGCAATCAATCAAAGTAAAGCGCCCCAGTGCAGCTCAGGCAGACTCATTCATACAGCTGCACAATGAAGACAAGGCCAAGGTCAGTGTCCAGCAGTGTTACCCTAATCCAGCTCATCTATGGCAGCAGCTTCCACGTGCTATTATACATGTGAGGAAACCATTTCAGGTTTTAACAAAAGGAACATGCAAGATGCTAATTTGAACCTGTTTTGAAAAGAAGTGCAAGATATGAGAAACTGTTTTGCTTCCTCTCTGCTACTCTGCTACTCTGCACTGGTGCTTCTTCAGAGATCGATGCTGTACATGTGTTTAATTGTACCCTGACCCTGAAGCCACTTTGAATCCTTATCATCCCTCTTTATCTTTCCAGTACTTCTCTATAGAACCATATGGTTCCTATTAGTGCGTTCTCTAGAACACTTCTTTTGCCTAGGTTCTATATAGAATCATTCTTATTAGGTTCCAAACAGATGTTCCAATTGAAATCAACTGGGCATTTGATGCTTCTTATTTAGAACCCTAAACTAGGGTTCTAGTTAATGTGCATGGGACTATATGGTTACAAAAAAAATAAAGAAGAGACAAACAAAAGGTTTCATTCAAGTTCTGGCAGTTAAAACTGTTTAATCAGTGTGTACAGGCAGTCTGTCTCAGACTGGAATAAAGATAGGGGGGCGGGTGTCTATTTATCATATCGGCTCTAATGTGCGTATTCTGTGTTCATAATCTTGTGCTCTGTCATCAATCACTGTCAATTGGACAGCCCTCCATACACAAGGGGTCATCCATTCATACCTCCTTGAGTTCAGGATGGTGTGACTTCAGTAAAATACAAATGAGCAAACACTGTCATTGCTGATTAATGACACATATGGAATAAATGTTCAGATTTTTCTTTAGTTGAACAGTAGGGTATTACTAACACTTGGAAAAGCTTTTCTGGTGAGTGTCATGGTCGTGTATAGCCCAGTAAGACACACAAAAAGATAATTGATTGACCGCAGAAGATACAATTTGCACTTATTTTCATTAGAATACTTGAAGCAGTGATTAACAAAAAACAGAAAGTGTACAAATACATCACTGAGACATGTTTATGCTATGTTATTCTTGCGCCAATGAGTTTGCACTTGGAAAGTCTTTATCAAGATGACTTGGAAAGGCTGCTTCTAACAGACTCTAGGCAACACAAAGAGTTTGATCCAAATCGAATGCTGGCGCTGTCGATGATTTAAACCCCTCGCACCTTGTTCCAGTAATGACTGGTGCTAGGAAATGCGCTACTGGTTCCATTGCACTGGTTTTGAGCGATGTCATGCATTATATGCTGTAGTTTATTCACAGGAAAAGAAAAGTTCTCCATGAAATGATTATCCCACAACATTCAAAAGCCCCTCACTAAGCACCTCACTAAACAGAAAAACAAGGTAGAGTTACTGTACCCACTGTGCAATTTGATCTAGATATTCAATGAAAAACAAGGTAGAGTTAGTGTACCCTCTGTGCAATTTGATCTAGATATTGAATTGCTCACTGGTTGCTCAAAGCTAGGATTAAACCATGCAGCAATAAGCACTAAGGCTGGATTCAATGCAGCACATGCATTGTTCTTTGGACAGATTCAATCTTTCTCAGAGGCGGGGTACATACAGTACCTGTGTTTCGAATGCTATGCTTAAATGTCAGTTCTTCCAACGGGGGTGACCTCCTACTGGATATCTGGAAGTTTGATTGAATAGCGACACAAAAAAAGGCAATAACATGGCTCATAAAGCACATCTGTATTTTTTGATTGAATCCACCACTTACTAAGGCAGTGTATCACACCCCAAAAGTATAGGGCACTTTAACAATGTAGCTTTATCCAGAACTGGCTAGTGATTCGCTATGCAGTCCATGCGCTAGAAACTGTTTCAGCCACAATGTAAAAATGAAGTTTGACTCAAAGCAGATTCAGCCAATGAAGGTACAGCATACACATGCAGCATGTCCTGACCTTTACTCTAGCTACCGCTACTCTGTGCCTCACAGGTTGAACTACATTAAAAAATAAATGGAGCCGCTTTATGAAAAGGTCAGGACACATGTTTCACTAAAATCTAATATCAATCTATTGCCCTTGCAACCTTTATTTTTATTCTGGAGTGGTGGGCAGATACTAATGCTAATAAATAATAATAATAATAATAATAATAATAATAATAATAATAATAATAATGCAAAGTAAGAGGGTATTGTTTTTAGAAATCCATTGGTAAGCTAACTTTGGCAACAAGTAGCACTTTGGCCTTGGACTTCAACAAAAACCCTTGCATAAATAAATAAATATATGTGAAAGGCTGCAATGCACAGAAGCAAATACACATTTAATGTGTTCTTTCTATTTATTTTGCACAAAGATGCGGTTCCATTATAGTTCTGTTTCTGGAGATTCTTTATTGATCCACTGTAACGATTCCCAACATAGTTTTTTGTTTCTGCATTGCGAGTGATCATTTTAATTTTCTGTTTTCTGTGTAATAGAAATTGACACGAGAGCAAGCCTCAGGCAGAGATATCTAATGAGAAAATGAAATTAGTTTTTCAGTTGGCTGATCAGAAACATTGTATACATAATAATCAAGCATTTATTTCAGCAGTTTTTTTATTTTCTTTTTTTTTTGGTCAGGGCTTTATAAATAACACAAAGGAAAGACATGCTTGCTGCAGCTCCACTCTTGGATTTTACCCATATGGTAATGGTTAACCTTGGGCTCTACAAGGGACCGTTTGGAAGAGGTCCAGTTCTGTCTCTAAAATGTCCATTTAAAGGTTGGCTCGCTCTATGCCGGGCTGTTCTCCTTAGTTGCCAAATGTCATAAGACTGAAAGATTGTGGAGTCCCCCCGTGTATTACTGCATATTACACAGAATCATTTACCTTAAAGAGACACTTAAGATTTAATATTTTCTTCTAATAAAATCAAATAACCACATAAAACAGCTGTTATTCTCACCGTTGTACAACAAGTCACAATAATTGGAATGATATCATTTCATAGGTAATGGAAACGCTCATCTAGGAGTTGGTTGCATGTACTGATTGTACTTCAATACCTGCAGTATATTACCAAACAGGCATAGAGAGTTTTACAATTCAGTTCTGGAACGCATTGTCGCGTTTGGAGACATTTTTCAAGGAAGAAACGTGATGGTTCTGATGTCATCCTTCAGTCAGGCTTTTTAAGTATCTCTAATTAATGTGTATTTACATAGTAGTTATACAGGATTATTATTATTATCTGTTTATTTAGCAAGCGCTTTTATCCAAGGTGACTTACAGAGACTAGGGTGTGTGAACTATGCATCAGCTGCAGAGTCACTTACAATTACGGAGCACAAGGAGGTTAAGTGACTTCCTCAGGGTCACACAGTGAGTCAGTGAGTGAGCCGGGATTTGAACCGGGGACCACTGGACCACACAGCCTCCTATAAAAATGACCTCGTCGAGACCCAAGCCTAAATGTAGCAAATTTGTATATGACAAGTGGAACCTCTCTTTGCCATTCGCTTCCACTGGAATTCCACAGCGCGTTACCCTGCAATAACGCTCCAGCCTGAACAGCTATGGCAGCAGCAGCCTGGCGCAGAGTCGAGTGGCTGGTTCATTCGATGACAGACTCTGCTGTCCTCTACTTCTGCTGAACCTCCTATAGTAAATGCTTGTTACAATGTACTTAACATGTACATCTTTTTGCACAATATATACAAGTTACAATTGTATTAGAAAAGGGTTAGGGTTAGTTTTAGGGTGGTTAGAGCTATGTTTAGAGTAAGTGTTAGGGTTAGGTTTAGGGTTTGGGTTAGGGTTATATCAGGCAAAAAAATGTACACATTAAGTACATTGTAACTATGCACAATAACATTGCAATTATATGTAAGTATGCATGTATTTACTAGGTAACTACCATGTAAATGCACAGTAATTGGAGAAAGTGTTACCTTTTTTTGCGATACCTGTTTAGACCATTATATCGCCCCTCTGTGTTTTAAGTGTTTCCAATTAAGATGATTTATAACCATTAATATACTTTCTGTTGTCTCCTATAGTAAGTGCTCATGATTCATGGTTCTCTTACCCATCCAATAAACAAGACAGTTTAATGGCATAATATAAAGGGTTAGCTGTCCATTAACATATATATCGACCATTCTGTCTCTAATATTTCAGTCTTTAACATCTGCGCATACAGAATACACAATAAAGCATAATATATATATATATATATATATATATATATATATATATATATATATATATATATATATATATATATATATACAGTATATATATATAGTAACACAGCAGGGAGGGGGTTAATATCCTCCCTGCATAAAACATGTGCTTATGCACATTTTGTTTAATTATTTAATTGTTTTATTGTTAATTATCACCTGCACCTGGCTATCATTGTAAATTAGAGCCAGGTGCAGGGTACTTAAGGAGAGCAGTCAGTCTGCTCAGGTTTGCTGCTGTGTGAAGGAGCCCGATTGAAGAGGTGCTCAATCGTTCTGAAAAAAAGTTAACTGGGTGTTCCTTTTTGGTGTGTAAAATTGTGTGTTTTCCAGCCGGCAAACAGCTTAGCTGTCCGGCTTACTAGAATTAGGTTCCTGACGTGTGTAGTCAGCGCTCCAAAAACGGAGTTAGGATTTTTGTTTGTTTTGACTTGTAAAAAATTAAAGTGCGTGCAAACGCGTTTCTTTCAATTTCTGGTTGCTGAGTCGTGTTTTGAAGGGAAAAGAGCCTGAGTGAGCCTGTGTGGTGAGTATCCGGGTTACAATATATATATAATTCCTGCCACTTCAGGGCACATGTAATACCGAGTGACTCAAAAGAGCGACACACATCTGAAAAAACACAGTGAAACTTGTTAAGACTCCATTGCAGTACACACTTCTATTTATCATGCCTCTAACTTCCCACTGTCTGACAGCACAGACTGGCACATGGTTCAATAGTCCAATACAGGATTAGAGGAAGGCTGTTGTGAGCTTCTCCTATGGGGCACATAAGGAGCAGACATTTGTCAGTTCAGAACATTTTGCAATAGTTGCCAGGACATTGAAAACTGAGGGTCAGATTGTCAGGATATGAAACATGATGGAGCTTTTAGTTTATAGAGCGCAAGCTTGAGCTAATGCCATAAAAAAATATAATAATAATAATAATAAATAAACTCCACAAATGACTGGTTCAGCAATGTCGCAGTCTCTCTCTGTATGATCTTCTAATGATAGGTTATTGGCTTATAGGGGAAATAACTTTGCAATGACATTGCGAGAAATTGAAATATATATTTATTTTGCTAAATTGCCTTTTGAACAGCTACCAAACCACTCAGCTGATGCTGGAGTCAGGGTTCACTGATTTATTCATATTAGAAGGAGAATGCTAATGAGCACTTTGACCAGGGTACATATGTTTGGTAATAATGGCAATGCACTTAATGTACCCATCATCTTTCAGTCAGATTTGTAAAAAAAAACCAAAAAAAACAACGTTATTCCAAACAAGAACAGTAGACTCATTTATTTTTACACATTAAGCATACAGGCTATGAAGTAATCCAGCTCATCGTTTAACACTGATACACATTAAGAGATGGTTCTTGCGTGTGTTCTATATAGAACTTTCTTAGATTTCTCTGGAACCCTTATTGTGTTTGGGTTTTTTATAAAGAACCATTTTTAGGGGTCCCTGAGTGGCTCACCTGTTAAGATCACGGCCGAGTGTGTGCAGGGTGAGTCATACAGTCAGGGGAGCGCACGTTCGTGTCCTGGCTTTGCAAAGTCGTTGGTCTTCACTGGGGATTCGGGAGAGAGCTTTGCATTGGCTCTGGCGCTCCTGCGGGTTAGAGATGCAAAACCGCCAGGGAGTGTTTCTCATCATCGCGCTACAGCGGACCCTACCGGCCAGGCGCCCGGTGAGCTCGGGAGGACACCTGAAGGGCTGTCCTTTGTCCTCCACAGGCCAGTAGCTCGCTGACATCCGCTCTCAAGTTCCAGGGTGTAGAAGAGGAAGCTGACTTGGTCGTGGATCAGAGGATGCCCGCTGAACCTTCAGTTCTACTGAGCTGTGTGTGGAACTGCTGCAGTGACAGGACATAATGGGCCATTCTAAATTGGGGAGAAAATCAGGAATAAAATAATTGGCCTCTCTACTCATAGTAATGTATGATGGCACAATAATCATGCTATCTTTAACAAGGGCCACTCCCTCAGAATACCCTGGGAAACCAAGGTCTATGTTTACATAAACAGTCAAGCAAACACAACAATTATGACCAAGCCGTTGGGTGATAAAGGCTATAAATCACACAAGTGATTGTTTTAAACACTATACTGTAGCCGTAATGTAACTTAGAGAAGCAGGCTTTTCAAAGCAAAGCTCCATCTATTATATTAGCATTCTCTTCATGTAGATACAAACAAACAGACAAACAAGTAAGTGTTCGTATTGGAGCCGAGTGTCAAAATGACAGAAGGGAGCATTTAACTTGTTTTACTTCATTAGCAACCCTTTCACATCCCCGATGCACTTAGAGTTTGGGGTCAAAGGACTGTTCTCAGTTCACAGCTGCTGATGTGCGATAAGGAATGGCAGACTTTCACGCTATTGTTGGAAAACTGGATTTAATAAGAGTAGGTTTAACATAACAGGTGATGTTGAAAACAACCAGATTATCATAATGAAGTTGCCAGTACATTGAAGAAGTTATTTTCGTAATACACTGGCACTTTACAATCTGGAATCACGTGACATGATTATGTTATTATAACAAACACTATGTCTTTTGATGCCAATAGGTGTGGAGTAGTGAATCCCATAACTCACAGGAGACGCTGAGATTACTTTTAGTTTGCAAAGGCTGCTGGGAAATATAACAGTCTTTGAAACAGCCTATCGCTGTCTCACCCATGAGTCACGTGATTTCAACGGGCCAGAAATCAGGAAACATAGCTACAAGATACAAGCGAGCCACAAAATAAACAAATATTTCAGGAATCAGAGCTATATGATACAAGCTAGCCAAAGTTACTTAGAAAATAAATGAATCAGGAACCAGAGCTACAAGACACAAGGTAGCCACACTTAGTCATAAAATAAATGGAAATAAAAAGTGGAACAAGTGGTTAAATTGGTTGTTTTTCAGTTTTAGAAAACAGGAGGCAGTTAGAACTTCCTGGCGATCTGAGTCATGTTGGTAGCACCGTGAGGTCTGTGTATATATTCCAGTATATCTAAAATGGATTTCTATATTTTCAGGCTCACTGCTGCTGGTATTTGTTTAGCTTGTCTGTGTACAGAACTGAGGCACTCTCTCCCTATTCTGTCTTGAGTGCAGTGTTGTGGATTTGTTGCTGGTGCTGAGAGAGACTTCCTGGAGTAATGTAAAATAAATCTACTTTTATAATACATGGCTGTTGTCTGCCTCTGTTTTCTTGTTACACTGAAGAAGAATTCTCAAGTAGCTCAGGTGCAAGCCTGGATTAGGGGTACTTCAGAAATATAGAAATAACCCCCCCAAAAAAATAAATAAATTCAAAACGAAATCCCGAGAAGTGTGATTGTTTCCAACCCAACAATTTAAGACAAGCCTTACAGATAGCACAGCATTGCACTGTTCTATTTTTTATTTGTATTTATTTTTAAAGTTCTTAAAAGCCTGCACTGGGGCAGAGCAATATGAGAAGCTTGTGCCGCTACGCTCGTGTTCCACAGAGTCCCCTGTGATTGTAAAGAAATGCTCAGTGCACACTCTACACTCTCACAGGACTGTCTCCATTCAGGGAGCCTAATGAACTGAATGACATGCATAAGATAAAGGTTTGCAGAAAGATATGGACGGAACATTGCTACAGTACTGACATTCCGACGGATGGCTTGTTCTAATTCAAAATGGTTACACTAATAAATGATTACACATTAAAACAAAATCTTTATCGCTCAAACTACTGTTAACTGTGTCTTGTGTTTTATGGTTGGAGTAATGTGGTATTACACAGAGCAGTATATTTAGTTTGACACTTCCATTATAAACGAATGCCTGGGTCTAGTTATACTAGGTTATGATAAGGAGGGTTCATATGCCTCTGGTGACCTTTGATGATTTCAAAAAAGAAGACCTTAATCTAATCTAATCTTAACACTGAACATAACATTTAATTTATTACTGAATTTTCCCAGATGTATGGTCCTTTTTATTGCACTGTTACAGTTAGTATAATAACTAGGTTGTATTCAAATCCTGCTCCAAGATGGATGTTATTTAAGAGTAAATGCACTTTTGTGCTTCAGTGTACAGATCAGGTTTACCCAGCCTTCTAACACAAGGAGTACTGAGAGTTTCTTTATGACATTAGCAAATAACAAAAAAAAAATGACAAATAAAGATCCGACTGACATTTACAGGCGAGGGAATCTCAGCCTGATTATGTAAATTGAGAAAAACGATGAAACATGTCTATAAAGTTCATGCTGTGTCAGGACAGCCTGCTCTTTCATCTCATAGTTACTTTATTACAGTATTTATTTTCTTGATAAGCCTCACAAGTATCCCTTGGGTTTCACCTGTGCAACAACTGTGCAATTAGTGAGAAGAGGCTGGGCATGTTTAAATAACAAATCTACTTACACTGTCAACTACTCCGTTTCATTAGACAAGTCTCTTTGCAGTTACAATTAAGTCTGACTTGTTTCATTATGAAATCGTACAAGCACTGCACCAGAGAATACCGATGGAGTCTGGTGCTGTGTTGCATAGCAATGCCTCACAGTTACCCAGATCAGACTGGTAATGCATTCCTCTGTTATATTAATGTTTTCATATTAATTTAGTTTGTAAAAGGCCATGTCCACACAGACACATTTAATTAACCTTTTTATAAGTCTGTCAAGAATTTGACATTGGAGATTTGAGATCTGGCGCTAGGTTACATTTACATTTCGTTGATAGAAAAAAGTAATTTATTTACAAGTCAGTTATTAAGGTTCCAAAGTTGTTTTTTCTTCTTCTTCTTCTTCTTCTTCTTCTTCTTCTTCTTCTTCTTCTGAAGGAAGAATCAAGAAGGGTTTGTGTGTTTTAAAATGTTACTCTTTGTGCATTGGTTGTATGCATAGACTGTATGAAAAGCTGCACTGATTAAATATCTGAATGATCTGCAGACTCTTCCATTGTAAAAGAGCAGCATTTATGCCATGTTTATGCCATGTTTATGTGGTAGCAATCGTAAATGTTGTCACTTTGTGGTATCATTAAGAATAGTATGGCGTTCAACCCCATATTCCGATGTCTTTCTACAGGCTCATGTGTGCACTGGTGCCTCTGCAAAGCAGTTTGGGGTTCTAGTAATATTGGAATGGTGTTTGGTTTCATTGTCCTGTTGAAAAGCCCTAAGGAAGCAGCTGTGTTTCTCAGACGTCTTGACTGATGATGCTGTCGGGTGAATGGGACGTGTGGAGGGAGCAGGCTGACATGCAGAATTAGACCCCAGTAGGTTCCTGACATGGCAGACAATCCTAAAGCCATAATGGGTTTAATATAATATGTGGTGGCAATGCAGGACTTCAAGCTATTGTTACTCACAATTATTCTAACTCTGGTCAGCTAAAAATAAAACTGTTTCAATTTAAGATTTTAAAAATAAATTTAAAAAAAAAACACAAGGTATAGATATGCTACTTCTATAGTATGAATGCTTATTTATGTATTTATTTACAATTGTCAAACACTGTTCTGAATTAGGGGAATCTGAAATTCCCCTAATTCAGATTCTGTCCTGCTTTTGTTCTCTGTGAAATAAATAAATAAATAAACAGGACAAAGGCCACCAGAATATTAAGTGCACAATCAATCTATAAAATGTGGTTAAATGTGTGTTTTTTGCATGTTAGCCAAGCTTGTTCATCTACACCTGCACTCTTAGAAAAGAATGTTTCAAAGGGTGTTCTAATGCTTCATAAAGTATTTGGAACCTTTGGGGTTCTAATTCTGGAACCCCTTTAGGTTCTACTTTGGAACCAACACAAATAAGGGTTCCAAAGGTTCTATTGTATGTAGAACTCCAACAGAACCAATTATCAGTAAAACATCCAGTTTATACTGGCGATAAATGGCATATGCAGTATTAAACAGATATGCTTATTCCTGACTGAGTTAAAACTGCAGAGTGTTACAGCTTAATACATATTTAATAGAAATAGTTTTCAAGAGTATACTTGCATTTAGTTAAAAGACATTAATTAAATAGGCTTGCATTACACATTCTCCTCCTAACTCCTCTGAGTCATTAATAAGCAGAGAGAATATTTATGCCATGTATAAAAAATGTAATTTAGTGGAAACACTTGGAAAGAGAGTCCCACGGATAATACTTAAATTAGACCTTCATTAGGTTTTGATTAATTAGCACTTTTGTAACATTAAAAACACCAGCCTGTAATTAAATGCTAGCTTGGTATTAAGATTTTAATACACTGGCTTTAATAAACCAGCAGTTAATGTCATGCTAAACCTCTGGGCAGTCAGATATTGTTGTATGGGGAACTACTGCCCTACAGTGCGCTGAAGGTATTTCATTTTTAAAAGGCTTGCATTCTCCCATAGCCTCGACACATTAGAGAGAGGTATCTCTTTGTTTATCCCACCTCTGAGAATGAGGAGATTAATCCCTGCCGAATGTCCATACTAACCATTGCATGGTCTCTGAGCCATCGCTCATCTCGCTAAACAACTACTTATTTTAATGCTGCACACCGATCAGCAAAAGGAAGCACTGTGATATTTATTCAATACCTACAAATGTGTTCTGTCATTTATTTTCAAGGAATTCTTTTTTAGTCCAAAAAGGCATGGTATTAAAACTCAAAGAATTTTTTGTCATGTTTTTTTTTTATTTTTTTAATAAAGGGTTAGGGTTAGGATTAGGGTAAGGGTTAGGGTTATATCATGTAAAAAGATTGACACATTGTAACTATGGATAATAACATTGTAAGTATGTGCAAGTACAGATGCATTTATTAAGTAACTAGTATGTAAATACACAGTAATTCGAGACACTTAATGGGAAGTGTTACCAAGAAATGTAAGGTGAAGAAACGATCCTCACTTTACTAGTTTGCTTTTTTCCCCTTCATGTTAATTTAGTGAAATGAATGCCGGTTTCTGTCGAGTTTAATGTTTATTGGATTTGACTGGTTCCTACCTTTGCTCCCTCAGTTTGGTAATGTGATACTGTCCAGCTGTATTGCCTGTTGAATATTTTGGCTACAGGTTATTACAGAATGTAGCAGCTGCTGTTCTTCCCTTTCATACGGACTCAGCATGCGAATCATTCGAAGGCATATTCTCTTATCTGATTCACATGCCCACTAACATGCCTCATTCCCCATTCTCTTAAATCCCACTTATTGCAGTCGTGCTCAGAGAAAGGGATTTATTCATATTCTAATAGATGCACTGCTTGGAATTGTTGGGCTGTAGTCTCGGGACTGGATGCAAGCGCACAGGAGACATAAAGAATCACACACACACACACACACACACACACACACACACACACACACACACACATATATGCACTCTCACCTGGAGCATATTCCTATTCTGTTAACATCATTTAGAGGAGTGCTGCACAGATCTGTCTGTGCATTCTACATTATATAGAACAGCTAGTTGTAGTTTCCTTAGATATTTTGCAGTGCCTTTGGACAGCAGCATCACATGAGATAAAACTACTCAACTGTGAAGCTGTTATAAAACAATGCAATATGTCTAAGGCAGAGCCTTGGGTCACCCTTGCAGTGCAAACCCAAGGTTGAGCGTGCATACAAGTATGTATATTTAGCTGGAGTCCGTAACATTTACATTGAATGCAGCATAGCTTGTGTGCTTGGTTCCGTGTTCTAGAATGCCACATGTGTGCTTGGTTCCGTGTTCTAGAATCCACATGTGTGCTTGGTTCTGAGGTTTAATGAAGGTGTAATGGGTTTTGGCTTTGCTAATGAGGATTTAGGTCCATCGTAAACAGACTGAACTAGACAAGACCTGTAAGGCAGCAGTCTAATACAATGCCGACATTACACATTTCAGTTCCAAGGTTTTCTTGCAGAGAAAGTAATAGACATGTGTGTTCCAGGTCACGTACCTGAGCACTGGCAGTTCTTATCAATATCTGAGATGAAATGAACTGTGAAATGTTACCTGAATGAGAAACTCTTTACTGCTGGGTTGTTTTCTTTACAGAGCAGCTTTCAAAACCTAATCAGTGTGGAGAGCACAGTGTTTAAATGAAACTCTGATCATCCAGGATAATGCCAGCTCCAAGAATGTCACTAAATAAATAACTAAATACTTAGAATTACTTAGAATACTTATAATCTCTTAGAATTCATTTATATTATAAAGTTTAGGACAAGGTGTACCTAATTGCAATGATTAAATACTATAGCCATGCCAATGCTACATTTCTGAGAGATGCACACATTAAGTACATTGTAAGTATGCATAATAAAATGTATTTCCCAAGTAACTACTATGTAAATACACAGTAATTAGAAACACTTAATATAAAGTCTTAACCTACTTAAGTATATATATGTGTTCTGCCTTAGGCCTACCTTGAGGCATCTATGATCAGAGATAAGGAAGCCATTCAGTGTTTATTGTACCACTGGCATAAACAAACCCAGAAGAAATCTAACATCATTTGCTATTCGTTTCTGTCAGTATGCACTGTTTAATAGTAATGTGGTGTCTCTTTATACCAGCCTTATAGAGCAGCTTAGCAATCCCTTAATAAAAATCATATTGAAATAATTCCTTTTCGATCCAGTGCTGGTGATTCTGGAAGTCCCTTCAATGGAGCAGCTGCTGCCACGGCCATCAAAGGATGTTTTGTCAGCTGAACAGCACCTAGCAACTTGCTCCAATGTTAAAACAGCGGCTTTGTTAATCAAGTAACGTTTATGAATAACAGATCACCAGTACCATCAGTAATGTGTTGTGGCAAATCTTTTCAGGGGCCATGTGCTCTGGTAACAAAAAAAGAAAGGAGAAAAAAATGAAACATAGGTAGGCAACAGGGCATTATCTTCTGAGGCTTGACCTTGAACTTTTCAAATGAGAAATGACCCGGTTAAACCAACAGAGTCCGGCTTTGTGCTATATTTAAATCGGCAAGTCATACAAGCTGTCAAGAACGGTACTATGCAACATCTGCCTTGCTGCACGCTGTAATCAGCATTGTGAAAAAGGGAAGTTTAATGATCTGCCATGCAGCAGTGTTCTAAGTGAGGAGTAAACAAAGGATGAAAGGGGCTCTTCCTTCGACCTGTAACTGATGCCATGAAAAATGTCAAGAACCATCTGCCTCAAACATGTCCAAACTGTCATCAAGTATTCTAATCCAGTCAAACATGAAACAACTGGAACAAGCTATGGAACTCGCCCAGAGCGCATTAAAAAGAGTGGTAAATAGGAGAGGGAGTAGGGTAACTATCAACTGCATCACCGCAGACTGTTGGCAGAGTGCCTGTGTCTTTGAAATGCAATAGCCATGCCTTTCCCTGACGCTGCCTTCCAAACGGGACTGGCAATAAAGCTGCCCTTTCACATTTCAGTTCACTTAGCTCCTTCATTCCCTGTTCAGTAAAGAGGTAATTTCTTCTAGTTTAATTATTGATAAAGGGAAACACAAGGATACATACCAGGTGTTCCCTTCATCAGAAAGCTGCTCAAATTAGAACGCTAGCATAACAAGAATGCCGCTAAAGAGCTAATGCTTTTAAAAAAGCACAGCTTAGTATTTATATGTAATTGATATGCGCTCACCTGTTTGCTGAAGTTTGGTTACATGCTAATACTCAGTGGATGTGTGGTAGGGGGCCTCTGTATGTCCACTACTGGAATGCCAGTGTTGTGCCCGTATTCCATATGCATGCTGTGTATGTTTATTAATAATTAGATTGGCAATTTCCTGCTCCAATACATATTGAACAAGTAAGCCATGCAAAACATAATTAATATGTTTTGGAATAATACTGATATCTTGTCATTTGATTACGGTCATATTTCCATATTGCATATCTATTGACTGTATATTAACATGGACGTGAACTCAATAAATGGGTAATTGCATATCAATGAAATGCTTTTCTACGTCACCTGGAATAAAACATTAAACCCTTTAAACTGTGTAGCAGGAGAGCAGTAGCATTTCCTTTTTAATGAGTCTGCGTTAACTAATGAAATCAGCAAGCCTCCATTAATATGCGATTTACCAAAGCAGCAGCAACAGAGGACACTAATTGCATATGTAATGGCTTGCCATTCATTGTCAATATTACAGGTCTTTCATTTTATTTAGTTTTAGTAAACACTGGCACGCACCAAACCAGCCAGGCATAAACACTTTATCTGTAAAAGCACTGCACATCCTAATCAAAACAAGGTAAACTATGCTCTGTAATTATCTTATAATTAGCTCACTTACACTTCAATTAGGATAGTTGTATTCATGGTGATTTTACCTTCTAGTTGCATGTAATTCTTTTGGTAGTGCAAGTAATGATCCCTTACATTGTGAAATGTGCCCTTGCCTAATATATTGAAGCCCAGTGCTATACATGATACTGGATGCTTCATACTGTGTGTCAGGTCACCCAAGCTGCACACGTTTCAGATGATGTCAGTTTGTGTTCTAGCTGTCGGGTACACATCATAGCAGCTGCTAAAATACTGCAGCTTTCAACACAGTGGAAGGTTCATTCACAATACTCAGTATTCCATGAACCAATGGGGGCAATGCTGGTTACACAGTGGCCCTCATTTGCATCTCTTTCAATTGCTCTAAGTCCAGTCAGAAAACTCATGCAATAGATTTAAACACTACTGCAATATACATATTTTACACTGCAGTTTTTGGCCTTGCCTTTCAAGCTACCTCTGTACATAAGTTAGCTTGCAGATAACTAGAGAAGCTGGCTCTAGGGAACCATGGGCAGAGGGGCAGGTGAAGGCTGAGGAGGAGGAGGCGAAGTCTGGCGCACAGTGGGCTTAGTGGATGGAGGAAAGATATAAATCCTTTTCCCTGCAGATCACTGGACGTGTTGTTTATCGAGGGATGAATAAGAAACTAGCTGTTCGATTGACGATGTAATCTGATATTGGAAGCGCCTAAATATGCTTAATATTTACATGACTTGATCGAAGGTTAAAGTGAGTACCCTGCCAGAACCATCGCTTTGCTTAATGGACCTAATGCAAGATGACATACAAGCCACTTCATTGCCAATCACTTCATTCACCATCATGTTTTCTGCAAGTGTTGAATTCACATTATTTGGGTTGTGTGAATAGGGTACAGTTATTAAGCTTGTCCTGGTTTGGAATGGGCTAATGCCCTATCCACACTGAATGCATAGTCAACAGTAAGGCTGCGCAGATCCTCTGATGTATTGAGTAATTCCCTGAAAGACTGAAACCACATTGAAACCATGCAGTTCACAAGCGTGTTTTCGGGTAAGGTATTCTCCTACAGAATGTATGGCACTGTGAAGATCACACCTGGCAGACAGAGCTCCTGTTCAGTATTCTCAGTAAGATTCTGTGGTGGTCTCAGTTTCCTGAACTGAATGCCTGATCTGCTTCTAAATATTATTCTTTGCTTTGAGCCAGCAAGATGTTAGAGCTATTTATACCGACAACTGACAACAAAAAGTAGGTTAATGTGATTTAGTCTGGTGTTTTTACCCCTCTATCTACAAACTCTTATTTTCATTGATTCCATCAACACCATTGAGCTTTGTGTGTCAGAGTAGTGTCTTTAGGAAGCAAGCCAATTCGGCTCATGGATGGATAGCATGACAGCCAAATACAGAAACAAAATAGTTCTCAGATTCAAATCCAGCAGTCTGGAATCAAGAGACATACTGTACTGTACACAGCTATTATTATTATTATTAGTAGTAGTAGTAGTAGTCATAGTAGTAGTAGTAGTAGTACTAAAGCTGTTAATAATTGAAGCTATATTGGGTTGAGCTTTGTGTTCTGTATATATGGAGGCAACAGGTTCAATGAGTACAGTGATGAAACAGTTATTTTACTTGTCAATATGCTGCCGTCTCTAAAGCTTGTGGGTTGGCATTGCTAACAGTAAGGCTTCATTTGGAATTGAGTTAGTGCAGCAGGACTCGCATGCACAGTTCATGCTGTAAAACACGACCTTATTTCAGTTTCTTTGCTGCAGACCCTGTAAGTAGCTGAGGGGCCGATCACATTCTGAAGTGCTGTGGGGAGGCTCGGATGCCACGTGCATTTTAACAACATGGTGCTTTCTCATTCTTACTGTATCTAATTCTCCTTTAAATGAGTGCTGATTCTGCTTTAGCCTGCAGCTGTAGAACTCTCTTCTTCTTTTAGGACAGCAGTGTATTTGTTTATTTTGTTTTTTTTTGTTTTTGACTGACGTTGATTTCAAATGATATTAACTGACTGCTGGTATAGGTTTCTTTCAGAGCATCTGTAAAATATTTTTTCTTTGATAAATACATTGGATAACATTCATGTGAATAGCCTCCCAGATTGTCTATTAGGCCTGTGTGGCTTTAATTAAGTTATTTAACTGCACCCTGGGGCTTTCCGAGGACAAATAAGACCCCCCACCCCCACCCCCCTTGGGGAGAGGGAACAATGAGGCAGGTGCACACTCGCTGCCTTTTTCACTGAGTCTGCATTGACATTTCTACACTAATCTACAGACAAACAAGAGACAGGTGATGCACTCCACATGCTTGCCATCCACTGCCATGTGCAAAGAAACTGATTCAGCAAACAGATTGTCCACAGGCAGAGTTTACACTGCAGCTGAACAGCAGCATCTTACCCAAGTCTGTTCACATTTAATGCTGTTCGACTGGATAAATCATGAAAATCAAAAGCGTGTTTAAAGAAGATCTCAGTGCTGGACAGTTTTGTAAAAGGTAAAGGATGGGAAAAAAAATAGAATTGCAAACAGTTTTCTTTCTTTAATCGGTATACTTATAGTACAATACAAATACAGTACCACCCACACGATAGTAATTACATTGAGCTGGATTTCCAAACGTCTTTCTCTCACACATCAACTTCATTTCATTTACTGAAGGATAAAACTTAGACTGTAAACAATCGTGTTCCTAAATCGTTTCATTTGTTTAAATTGTTATTCGTTATTATACAGGCATGTGTTACAGGAGCTCCTGAGTAATGAGGCTGCTGGCTGGCAGCTGTGAGCTGGAAGGTAAACTGTAAATATTTTGGGTTCACCTTATCAGTATAATGGCATGGATTCCTGAAATAGCAGTCATTATGATTAAATATGAGACAGGGCTTAAGGTTGTTGTTTCATTCATTCTCCGAGACTCACATTACTGTGGTCAAATATGCAGCTTGATATAAGGTAGTAGATTAGACTAAAAAAGTGTCCTTTTACTATTGCACACCACTATTACCAAAGGTGGCTTACCTGGACCCACCTGGTAACCTTAATACTAACTGGGTCACGACCCTTGAGTGGTCGTTATGAGTACAGTTGACTTGATGGGCCTTATTCATACAGTAATACCAATGCCAGTGTACTGTATGCATAGGGGTCCTATGCAATTACTGGAACATTTTTGCTTCATGAATACTGCCTTATATGTGAGCAATAGGCTGAAAAGCATTATATGACTCATAGTAGTAGTTGCATTTGATCAATTGATTTTATATTACACTTTGGTTTGTTTTTTTTGTTTTTTAATTATTAATGCAGTTTGAGGTATAATGATACTAAACAACAAAGAAAAGAGCAGGTGTGTTACCAAGAGTATCTCTTGAGGGATTTAATTAGAGACCGCATAGCATTCAGCAATGATCAGCTTGCACAAGTGGTTATAGTACATAGTTATCTCATGGTTTTTAATTGGCTTTAAAAGAAAGATATCATGATCTAATGACAAGGCTTTACTGTGAGTGCCATCTTCTATTAATTAGGGGACTTGGGTGAAAAAAAGGCTAATGGTTATAGCGTTAATTAGGAAAAATGTGTTCTTTTCTTAAAAGAAGTATAACATGTATTTGTTAGCAGGCATTGTATATTACAGCAATTTACCTGTTTCAATTGGCATTGGTTAAGAGAAATACACACAGTGCAGTCTCTGCACCTGTTTTATTTCTGGGAATTGTATACATTTTTAGTTTTTGAAGACCCTGTCAATAATTCTTTAAAACATCGTCATTCATATTTATTGATTAGAAGTCAATCTGCGGTTTGTTGTTTTCAACATCAGGGTTACAGTATCCAGTGACTCAGAGAGACGTTATGCTTTTCATTTTCATGCAGTACACCTGACCAGTATTCAGTGTATTTCATTTCATATCATACATATCATAAATATTTAAAGTCATTAAAAAGATTGTCGATAGCCTGAACTGACTTTCAGTTCAGCTGAAAAGGAAGGCATCTGTAAATGATTTGGATATGTTTTCAAGTAAGAACAACAAACCAGTGGACCTTAAGCTGTTGCCTTTGTCTAGAATATCTGTGCTTACCGGTGGATATATTAAACTGGGACTATGGTACACAGTCCTTGCAGCTCGGTAACTCTGATGAAGTGATTCCATCTGCACAGTAATTACACTGTAGATGCGTGTGTGGTTACATAGTGATTCAATTGTAAATATACAACCACATTTTGCAATGCATTATTAAGCATGTTGTAGCATTGTAGCTAGATGCACGTGTGCAATAACTGTGTTATTACATTGTGATTACTGTGATACTGTAATGCACTTACTGTGTTACTACAGAGTAATTACTGGGTTACAGCAGAGTCATTATTGTGTAGTTAGGGACAATGTAAATGTTACCTTTTGTTTTATTCACCTTTTAACCAAGAGAGGTCAGACTGAGATCAAACCCTTTGTTATAAGAGAGACACTGCCCTAGCCTCACAGGAAGGAAGTGAATCTATAGTGTGGTGGCAGGATTCAATATGGGTCAAAATACCTGTAACAAAATAATCCAGAGTTTATGAAGACGCTGCTTTGTTAATGAAAGGTATAAGAAAACGATCCTAAAGAAAGAGAACCCGGCCATTCATCTACAGTACATATTGCTTGATTTTTAGTTTCTTCAGTTTCTTTTCTTTCAAAATGTGTCAATAAAATGAGTAAGATCCTCCATTCCTTCCATTTTTTTTTTTTTAACAGTAAAGTTCTATAAAATGCTCATAAACCCAGGGTGACAAAATTTACAGTTGTTGTCAAATAAAGTAACAGTTTATATTCAGTTGAGTGATGTTTTGGTGCTTTCATGACCTCGTTTTTAATTAAAACTATGAAGTACAAATGGATTTCTGCTGTCTGGTAAAGACATAAATAAAAAAGATCTCTTTGAAAATTGTAACCCTTTTGCAAATTCATTTTCTGGTAGTGAGTTTATTTATTGCCCCAAAGGCCGTTTTTGATTTGCAATACTTACCTGAGCGTTTAAAATGTGTTTTCCATTATATGTTTTTCAAGGCAGAGAAAAAACATGGTGTTCCAAACAAACAGCCACTTCAATCTTAATGGCAGGGAGCCATAAATGCCAGGCATGTGGAAATTATAGCAGCAATTTCATCACAGTGCAAATGGCTGTTTTCTCTGTGACTGTTGTAATTAAAATGAATGCACTTATCTGTTGTTCGATGTAGATGTCTTACATTACAAGATAATGCTAAGAAAGATATCATCGTGAATTCGCAAATAAAAATAAATAAAACAATTTTCATTCTGTTTGCACCAGTGCAAAGTTTGCCTTCAGTTTTGTCAGCATTTGTAAATCAATCACAGTTATGGATGACCATTTAATAATCTATGGTTATGGGAGGAATGTAAGTATATTGGTCATGCTTTTTAAAGTAGCAGTTTTTAAAACACAATTTTAAATAACTGTTTAAGGTGTATTTTAAATTCTAAAGGAGCTCAGATTGGAAAATAGGAGACTGCTTAAAAAAAGTGAATATGTATCTTTCTGTGGTAACAGTTTACATGAAGTTTAACTGCAATGATTGCTAGAGGAGTGGAAATGGTTCTGTTTTTGAAAGGGTAGAGCACAGTACACCTTTAGGATTCTCCCCTCATTACCATCATCTTTCCAGACCTTACTCACAGAGAGACTAATCGCTTCTGATGTGTTCATATAAAAAATCTGAGCCCCCATGTTGCCTGGGATATTTCTTGCTTTCATTTGTTTAACATGTGCAGAAGAAGGATAAATGACCAACCTGTGGACAGAACAACAACATGAGATGACTTGCCAAATGCCAATGGTTCACCCGTGCATCTCAGTACTGGGATTCACCTTCGAAATATGAACTTTTAGATGGCTCATCAAGTACTTTGACATTTACCATTCAGGGCTGAAAATTGATTTGTATATGCAGTGATGGCAAGTCCTGTGTTTTTTTTTTTTTCTTTGCTTAATGCATTTACGCTACAGGAACACTTGAATTAATTAGACAGATTACGACGGTACTGTAAATGAAAATGTCGTGTGCATCACAATTTTTCAGGAGGAGTGAAGAACCAGTGTATGATTTATCCATACAATACAATCATTACAACACACCATCTGTCATCAATCAGCATACTCCCATCGGTCAGCTGCAGCACATGATCAATGACTGTCTACAGTACAGTGCTTGCTGTATAGTCCACAGACCCTCTCCCTCCCCTGCCTCCACCAGGCAACAGGCCCAGTCTCAGCCTCATCCAGGGGAGTGTGGCCTGTCGCTTTCCTGCCTCGTTGCCAGTATTCTCTGCCAGGATTTAACAGGTGCTCTTCAGCAACAAGGCCAAAACTGTTAAGGCAATTACTAAGTGGCTGGCAGTAGAGTCTAAAAAGCTGTTTGAGTCAATTAACACATTAGGCATTTCTATTTTATATATGCTGCAGTGAAACAGAAAACTTTTTTTTTACAGTGAATTATCACTATGTCTTTTTACAATTGGTATAATATTGGAATTCTGAGAGTATACACAGCTTGCTAAAACTACACCATTGTGGTACAATCGTGGTGCAGATCTGTGCTGGTGTAATTGGATGTGCATGGTAGTGGTACCACTCTCTTTCCCCCTCCCATTGTGTTCACCTTCTAGTTTTGTATTCCATTCATAATCAATTCTGTTTGCATGTACTCCAAGTTGCCCATATCTTAATCTGCAGAGTGCCCCGCTGTTCTGTTTCCAAGGTAATTTCCAAGCGCCTTATCCTGAAGTAAGCATATAGTATCTTGTCTGGTTGATTCCAAAACCAGCAAATCGGAGACAAAAGGGCATCTCAACCCTACATACTGTACTTGCACAGGGTCATTTTTCCCTTATCGAAATACCATCTATCCCTTTCTATTGCTGCACAATGTTTTTTAAAACCATTTACTCTTCACATTTACAGTAGGTGCATCTTGGAACTTATCATCGGCATGGTACTGCAACTTTAACACCCGATACATTCAGAGTCTTCACTTCTGAAATTCTTCTGGTCTTGTTGTCAACGACGTCAGCCAGCCTATATTGCATGCTGCTCTCCTGTTTACTAAAACTGTGTTAAATGACATCATCTCTGAGGCTGGCTAATACTTCAGCCATACAGTATACTCTCCCTGGATTACTTTTCCTTTGACTAGCACCCACTGTCCCTCCATCACCATGGCCACGCCCTGGCCAGAGCTGGATGACTCTTCTCAAATTCATGAGCTCCTTGGGGATGTTGTCAGCACCAACAGGCTTACCATTTATTAGTGACACCGTTTAGGTTTCTGCTTCACTCATAGTCATTTCTGCAGAGTCTGTCTCTAATCCGTATAATCAAGCTCATCTTTTGTCATTAAAGGATTATTTCACTCCTCGCTGGTGCTGCAGCCCTGTTTTAATGGGACACATCCCACTATAATTCTGTTCATCTAGCACGAAAAGCCGATTGGAGATGTTCAGCTTCCCTGCCTACTGGTGTCAACTGGTATCATTTTTAAAATACTGTAGGTATTAAGGGCTCTTATCTAAAGGTTGTTTTTTTATTGGACACACTTCATTAGCACTCACTTCATTATGTAAATACATCATTGAATGTCAATCAAGCCCAAGTATTGTACTGAATCCTACACTTTGCGATGTTGCATGCAGGAGAGCCTGATCAATCCCTATGAACTCCTTGCCCTTGCATGATATAAAATCCACAAACCTGTGATTTCAAAATAACTTCACAAATTATTTAATGTAGGTCATCTACTCAATTGTAACTAAGGTAGTGTAAGCTATGACATTGTTAATTTAATTCAGTTTTCATTTAGTGCCTATCCTTTTTTTTTCCTATTAAATGTCACGCTTTTTATATCCAGCGTTTCCCAAAAGAGTTCTTCTAATTAATGTTTCTCCCACGTGGATGTTTCAAGATTTCTTGTTGTTTTCTTTCTTGCAGCTCTGGAATGATTGGGGCTGTGGTTAAGTACGGCACATCTTTCCTTTCAATAAAGCTTGTTTTTCTTAGTTTTTAATACTACATGTGTTACAATAAGGCTGCAGTCGCTCTTTTAATTAAACAATTGACATTTAACACTGACTCAAAATCCCAGGTGAAAAAACAAACAAACCTCATTGTAGATTTGACACCAACAGTCAGTGCTTTCTGCTGCCAACAATGACTCAAGCAGACAAAGTGCAAAGCATACAGTACCATGAATTTGTTGGAACTACTTTAAGCAAAATAATATGCCTACATAATTACATGTATACAGGGCATATGCAGACAGAGTGAATTTGAAGCCGTATAAATGAGCCCGTACCAAAGGAAGAGTCACTGGCTGAGTTTTCTCTAAATAGAAATGCTGCTGGGCACAGTAAGTGCAATCATAAAGTAACCCTGGGGTAATTGAGATGCTGCTGTAGACCATGCAGCGGCAATGGGTGGTTCTCATCCAGTTATACCAATGCCATTACAGAGTGGCCATGTCATTAGCTAGGCATTGAGACCCTGAGCGGAGAAATTGCCATCTAGTACCTGGCAGGCCTGGCCATGCATCGGCTATGTGGATTTAACTATAGACCAAGTCCTGTGTAACCACTCTTAATTAAAAAGCAAGATTTTAGTATCAAATTCGTTTCTGCAGATACCATGTATGCCGTTACAGTACCCTCGTTTTTACACTTGTCAGACAAAGTAATGGCAAATGCTTGATTTCATTGCGCAAATATATTTTGCAGTTTATTCCTACACTAATCTCTGTGTCTGAACTGGCCCACTACATATATATGTATGTGTGTGTGTGTGTTTTCCTGTTAAACGTTCCTTAAATCTGGTTTTGTAAGTGATACTGTATACTGTATACCCGATCTTACTCCCAACATCCCAGTGCTGTGCTGCCAGGTATTTAATTGCACACATTCCATTGACCTGGGGCTGCAGTGGAATGGTTGCAGGCATGCCTGAGAGACATTACTCCAAATAAACACCCTCTGGAAATGTGTGGAATCCCAGGCTGCAGAGTAACCCCACAGTTCTCTCTTATATACTGTGTGTGTATATATATATATATATATATATATATATATATATATATATATATATATATATATATATATATATATATATATATATATATATATATATATATATATATATATATATAGAGAGATGACTTTTCACTGGCGTGTCCCCTAGCTATAAGCCAAATGGATGGCAGTGATATACTGTACCTCTGGTGGAAGTGGCTACCCCGTTCTCTATTTTAAACTCTTGTTTTTTTTAGTATCCAAACTCAGGCATGTATAACCTTAAATACACAAGGCAAACTTTTATTACGTTTCTATTTGATCCACTCCAGCATTGTGATATACAGTACAGGGGCCACATACTCTACAGTAATTCATTTGTCCTTATATTCATAAAACATTGTTGGTGTTACCACAAACCCTTCAGAGCAGTGCTGTGGACTCTGTCCATTTTAATCCATGATAGCCATAACCTAGCCATGGTTTGACTGGTGTCTATTGTATTTCCTGTGGTTTTTCTGCTCTGGTGTCTTATCTTCTTTTTATACAGGCCGTTAACACGGGCATCCGACCTGCATTGTGGATTTTCCTTTGTGGTTTTTGAAGTGGCTGCAATTCTACCTAACTGTCACTGGCAGAGGAATCCACCTGTTCATAGCTGTTATCTAAACGTAACAACAGAAAGATTCATAATTTAGCTACCAGATGTACACACCTTTTTACAATATTACGATCCCCCCCACTTCATGTGACATTACCTATATCTTATCTCTAAAATAAATGCTTGTGCTTATACAAGAGGAGAGCACTACTGATAAAAACTAATTTCCTTGCACGTGCCCTTTTTTTCAAGAGGCAAGGGGTAGTAAAGCCAACAAGACTTCTTGCAAAGTGTTTCCACTTTCTTGAACTCAACTTTGAACAAGTCAGTCTTGATATCCATACAGTGTTAGGTGTCAAAATGACCGTCACTTTGCACTTTGAATTCCACAGCAGCATTGACTGTTGTGTTGGGACATACAGTGTGTTGATCTTGTTAGTTTTAACAAACTGCAAACTGACTGGCTCATACATGGTCTGTAATATCAATCTTCTCCTGCTGCCATTAGGGTTAGGGTTGCTCTTTCTACTTTGTTGTATTGTTTTAGATATTATTACAAAGGCAATGTTGTTCGCATGTAAGACAGGGGCGCATTGTGAAATAGCAGAGTGAGAAGAGTTCCTGCTGATTGCCAATTTCTTGAGATAATAAGTGCAGATTTGTGTTGGATTTCATTTGCTAAAATGACTTCTGAGCTGGAGGTGCAGGCATCTGGTTGAGCAGCTGTGTGCTTATAATTGCTACAAGACTTAATAAATGATAACTCTTGGCACAGAATACCACTGATGCTGCTTAACTAGGCCAGGAAGTCCTTGCAAGCTTACAAAGCAGATGCCCTGTAATTTTATCATTTGCGTGGTGAAAAAGGGAGCAGAGCTAAGAAGTGTGTTAACTGAGCCCTCACAGGGTCATCTACTGTAAATAAACAATGAAAGTACTGATAAAATGAACAGCTTTACCATCACACTCGTCACAATTCTCCTGAGGGCATTGAAGGACTTATTGCTGCTCTTGTGCTAAAAAATAATTGCAATATCTAATAATACAGGAGCACACTGTCCATGTAAAAGGCATTGAAAATAATATCATTCTGTAATCTGCATGATAACTAGAGGCACAGCTACCCAACCATGCAGATGTTATCCTCATATAGTCCCCCAGTAAATGCAGTCTGGCATTTACTGAACAGAGCATCTTCTTTGTATAAGGGATGACTGCTTTCATCCCATATGAATTTGTTAATAATGTAAAGCACCAGAACTGAATATAAGCACATTATTAAAGAGGAGCGCACTGCAATTAATAAACTCTCTCAAATTTACAAGGGATTTTTTTTTTCTTTTTTTTTTTTTGATGTTTTATGGATGTTGCAGGATGTGATCCAGTCACCATGCAATACTAATTCTGTAGCAGTTTGGAGAAGAGTATAATTGGAGACTGATCTGAAGCCATGGCCAGTTCTGACCGCATTCCAGGATCTAGTTATAAAATATTTAGCATCCTGAGCCGCACTTGAGTCCCTGTTTCATTTCATTGCATGTTTTTACTTCGCTCCGATTGAACACATTTGGCCTGGTTTTGACTTTGCTTCTGTTTTCGTTGTCTGTTGTTTTCCCTATAACTTTTTAATGCAAACTAAAGGAACCCTGTAGACATCACTTCTCTCATAGATACCCCAATGGAAAATAATCCATACTATACTATGTAAATGTGTATATATATATATATATATAGTGAAAATGCTATGTGTCCTTGCATCTGCTGCTGTTGTCAGCCCCAGGACATTGTTATAAATTAGATCTTTGATCACAGAAGTACTTATCCTGGATTAAAAAAAAAAAATAATAACTTAAGCTTGTCGAGCAACAAGCTGTTTCCCTGCTGCTCTCAAAGCTGTGTTAATTAGATACGTCTCCTGAGTTTTTTTATATAGCATAATGCATTCAAGTTATTTTTTTGTATTTATTGTTTTTCATATGGAAGCACAGAATTTCTTTGTTAGTTGATAAATAGTTCAAATGTTTTTTTGTAAATGTATTAAGGACATGTTCGATTTTCATTATTAATGTAATACACGTAATACCCTGTGTGTCAGCTTTTTCAGATGTTTGAGCTTGGAGTTATTAAAAAAGGAATAGTAATTAATTGATCCTTCATTTTCATGCACATTAATTGTCAATGAAAGCTGCCTGCCTTGTGTAAAGTGGGACACCACTTTCAATTAATGTATGCTAACAAGACTTACCAGCCTAATATATACATCTGAATAGAATTTTGCATTCCTTTTATCATATCTTCTATGGTTATTTTCAATGTATAAGCATGTTATTAAATATACTATTATCAGGTATAGATAATAGAGTACAGGCCATGTTTTTTTTCTTAAACAGTGTCAGAGTTCAAGTTACTTATAAAATGTTATAGCTAACTTGAAATCTGCAAATGTTTAAGAGCTAAAAACAAGTGAAACGGTCTAATTAAGCAAATGATCAATTCAACTAAGGGTCTAGTTAAGTAATTGAGAGCTCGGTTGGAATGAAAACCGGCAGACACAGGGGGTTCCCAGGACCGAGTTTGAGAAGTCCTGATCTACACATACTTGTTCTTGTATTCATCTGAAACACAAGACTGCAAAAACACAGTCATAATTACCTGGCCTTTTAATGGGAGGCAGCACCGTCCCAAGGCTGGCTTTACAGACTGACAGTGCGCACTGTTGCTCTTTCTGCAAAGTGATCATTGCAGCAATCTGTTCTTTTCTAGGAAGGCTATAAATACATTGCCCTCTGTAGCTCTGAGCTGTGTATTAGGGAGAGAACAACCGTCTCCTTGTAAAGCACTGATCAAGTAGAAGAAGATGATATCCATATTGCTGTTTTGTTCTGGGGGTGCTGAAATGACAGTAAACGCTGTTTGTGTCTGCCTCGCTGTGATTCCTTCTGGCTCCTTTCTCTTCAATCCTTTCTCTTCTCCCTCTGTTTAAAAGGTCATGGCAAGCCATCGGCAGACACAGGTCCAGCAGCTTATTATCTGTGCTTGCTTCATTTGTTATTTTTCTTTTTATATGTCCCTGCATATAAGACCTTTTTAAAATCTGGTTATTCCAAATAAATGTACACAAAGGCTTATGCAGTAGGTGCCATTGTATGAATGTGTGATCGCTGTATCAAAAGAAGTCTTGATTTAATATTGGGTAACATTAGGTAGTGTAATCAGGTCCTGTGGATCTGGCCATATTAAATAAGGAGATATTTTGCAACTCCACACTCAGCACTGTTCTAGTGCTGTACCACCAACATGCCCTTACCCAACAGAACAAGAAGTCTTTTCTTGGGTTTGCTAGGTCTTTTAAAGACTACCTACGCTCTGATCCAGTAGTTTATTTGAAGTGGCACAAGTTTCATGATGTACCCAGTAGCAGCATGGTTAGTGTGTTGGAAGACATGACTTCCACATGCACAACGTCCTTAATTGTAGAAAGGCAGCAGTAGCATGAAGACTGTTTGAATGGTGCGTGTACAGACTGTTTGAATAGCGCGTGTACAGACTGTTTGACTTGCGTTGTACAGACTGTTTGAATAGCGCGTGTACAGACTGTTTGAATAGCGCGTGTACAGACTGTTTGAATAGCGCGTGTACAGACTGTTTGAATAGCGCGTGTACAGACTGTTTGAATAGCGCGTGTACAGACTGTTTGAATAGCGCGTGTACAGACTGTTTGAATAGCGCGTGTACAGACTGTTTTGAATAGTGTGTGTACAGACTGTTTGACTTGCGTTGTGCAGACTGTTTGAATAGCGTGTGTACAGACTGTTTTACGATAATATGGATCTGATCCACTTCAGTGAAAGTATGTGGTGAGGCGAATCCTGCAAAAAAACAATTGTAACAAACATAAGTATTAAACATAAATATTCTTATTTTCTTAGTTTATTTCCTGTAAATGAAACCATGCCCTACAGGAGATGTGCAATATTTACTATCATGATTAATAATATTTTCACTTGCGAGCTATGGTGTGCATTATGTAGTTGCTAGGGGCTATGAAACCATAAGGAAATAAGAGCACACATTAGATTCAGTACTTGCTTTCAGGAACATTAATTTACTCATGAAGACATTACTGTGCACCACAAGCGAGCGTCTTAACCACTGTGCAAAACAGTTGGGCTCATCTGCATTTGTGGTTTTAGGGCTTTTAACCTCACCTCATCTCACCGACACGGAACAGGACAGAATCTGTGACAGCAGTGCACCATATAACACTGCCCGTTACATTAGCAGGACAGCCCTTCATGTCACTCTTCAGGTCGACCAGACTTTATTTTCCAAACACCTGCTACACAGGAAGTGAATCTATAGTGTTGTAGCAGGATGAAGGTGCTTCAGACAAGCCAGGGTGAAAGTAAACGTTTGAAAAATAAGCACTCCCCCAAAGAACTATAGGGGACCTGGAAGATATGTTAATAAAATGATGTTTTAACACATTGATCATCACTCCTTTAAAACACCATGCCAGTCCAGACCAATATGATAATACAAACATGTATCCTGAACTTTTGTAAATCAGATAAAAGGAAATGTCTCATTATAATTGTTCTGAGCAGATAGCAACAATGATAAAATGCTAGATTGCTTTTAACACTGACCCAATTTGTATTTCACTGTGTTTTTTTGTACTCAAGTTAACAGATGGAATAGGCTTTAGCTACAATTAATTAACAAGAACGGAATGCATTAATTATAACAAAAAGTCTGGGAAGTCATTAATATGATGTATGGATAACACTTCCATGGAGAAGCAACCATTTGAACCTCCAACTAGAAACAGAATATGTTCTGTAGCAAGAAGGACAAGCTAAACTGATTCATTTGTAATTAACAAGAGGGAGAGGGATATCTCATTGCCTGGCCAACATTCAAATAAATTTAATAATAATAATAATAATAATAATAATAATAATAATAATAATAATAATACAACAGTTTTAATTGCAATAAAATGGAAGTGGTACTAGCTGATCTTTTTTTTCATATTACTCTAACATGTTTGATGATAACACGCTGGGAGGCATTTAACCAGTCTGCTCCACACACAAAGGACCAGTCCCCCTTAACAAAGAACCAGCTTACAGTTTACTGTTACAATTCAACATTTCCATCCCCAGATCTCCCCTGCTTCAGGTGATAGACCCTAACCTTAACCCTAACCCTAACCCTCCCGGCATGAACAGGTATCCACAACCCTGTATCCCACTCCCTCATTTGCATGGTGGTCTTGGGAGGCCCGACCAGCATTACCCCCGTCTCTCCGTCCGTCCGTCACGTTATTATTATTTCTATTCCTTGAACACCATTGATCTGTTGAGCCCATTTCTATTCAATCCAGTGAACAGAATTCAGGATCATCAGGACTGGGACATTTCCACTTGTTCCATGCGCAGACCTTCATGCCACTTTATTTGTTAATAACGAGACAACCAATTCTTCACAAAAATAATTTATTTTAACAAATTTCCATTTTTCTTATTTTTTATTTAAGATTTTCTCTTCTCATATTTTTTAGAAAACAAAAAGCACAAACAAAATCTCACAAAATCTCAAAGCGTTTCGACAAAGAGTCTTAATCATGAGTAGACTTAATTTGATACAGAGGAACGGCCCTTTTATAGACACTCTGTTTTCCACAGGTGATTAATAACCTTTACATCACAAACCTTCTATTGACAATTAGAACAATCAAAAACAACTGAAGATAATAAGTCATTAGGTACAGAAACAAAAGCAAAAGACTTTTTTTATATTATTTTAAACACCCAATCTGTACGTCAGCACAAAACTTTATACCACAAGATATTCTTTTACTAAGTTACTTTTTTCTTTTTACTCTGCAACTTGAATAATGAACAGAGGTATATATATACATACAAACATACATTCTACAAAAAAGACCCCTAGTTAAAGTCTTCATTAAGGCCATGTGGTGCAACAGAATTCAAAAAATAGATCCAAAAAGTTTTCCTTCTCAAGAGTCATTTGTCAACTGAAGCCAATTTTGACTGTTTCCAAAGCCCAAAATACCAGATTAGATATGGAATGTTGTTTTTTAATTAAAATGTACAGCTAAAGGATAGTTGGTATAATTTCTCCGTATAGTACTTTTGTGTTCATTAATACGGGTCTTCAAGGGCTGTGTTGTTTTACCGACATTCATCAATGAACAAGGGCACTGTATGACATATTTTATATATATATATATATATATATATATATATATATATATATATATATATATATATATATATGATAGAGACATCAATATTAAACACTGTGTACGTTTAACAGCTGTTCCATTTCCTGACAATGTGCTCCTGGATGCCGTGCTGACATGCAATGCAATGTTTCTGCTCCTCTAGTGTTTGGTTCATTCAGCCTGAGCATGCAGTGTATTGACATTCTGTTAACTCAGAATACCCTTTCATTGTGCAGCCTTCATAAGCTGTTTCTGGTCCATGGGCTGGAGCTAAATTACTCTGGCTTTTGCTTAAGCAAAACCTTGTGGACAGAATAATGAAACGGAAGTGTAGAGAGCAGCCCAGCCCAGAAGATTAAGATGAGAGCAAAATGAAAGGGATTAAAAGCATCCACCCGTCCCTTTCTCAGGTTAGTTTTACCAACAGATTAGAATTAATAACATTAGTGCACACTACAATAATAACTCATATGACTGCCCGCTTACATCTATAGGGATTGCTAGTGGGTACATCGTAAGGTATGCTGTACAGAATAGGTATGGGCTGCAATAAACCCAGCCTATAGGTCAATGGTTACGTTTTTAAACCTCCGCACAGCTTAGACTCCAGGCTCCACTGAATGAAACTGACTCCAGGGCCTGTCTCTGTATCATGTTAAAACTATCGTGCTTATCTCACCTGACTCAACCTGAACTTTCATTTGGAGATGAACCTGCAAAGCTGGACGTTCCTGGACCACAGCGTATGTCAGTAGAATAGTGTAACTCACAGTGCTGGAGATTTACTGAGGGAAAGAGTCCACAGCAGCAGCACTATTGTGCAGAAAAATGCCGACAGCCAAAGAGCAGTATTGTGAAAGATTTCATACAGGCATAGTTAGAATAATGTATTGACCCAGTTCTGAGTAAGCAAACTTAAAAATTATGCATTTCTCAGTGAAAAGATGGCGTTTTTACTATACTGTACAGTGCAGTTTTGGTTTTAAATGCAATTTCTGTGTGCAACAAAATTTCAGAAACTTAATACACACAAATGAAAGGCTTGGGAATGCTTTTGTGAGCTCAGAGCTTGATATTGTAAGCAGTTTGCTTCATGGAAATGTACCATAGAGACCCTAGGGATTAACACTTCAGATGGTCTCATTGTGCCGTAGCATACCACAGCCTGCCCCTTACAATAGAAATGAATGGGGTTTCACAAACTCATGGTAAATTACCATGAAACACAATTGCTGCTGCAATGCATGGAATGTTTTACAGAACTATCATGAATGTTTAACAATGTAGAGTAGATGGAATATAATTCAGTAAGACACACTTTGTTACAAAAAAAATCTAGTTTCAAGAAAAAGAACGCCTTGACAAAATATTAGTGTAACAGTAAAGAGTTACTCTGCAGTGGATCTGCAGTGTGATACTCCAGTATTCTGCAATGGATCTCACTGCAGTGTGATACTCCAGTATTCTGCAGTGGATCTCTCTGCAGTGTGATGCTCCAGTATTCTGCAGTGGATCTCTCTGCAGTGTGATACTCCAGTATTCTGCAGTGGATCTCTCTGCAGTGTGATACTCCAGTATTCTGCAGTGGATCACTCTGCAGTGTGATACTCCAATATTCTGCATCATAACAGGCACTTCCTAATGCAGAACCTGCACACATCTACCAGCAATCGGGCTGAAGTGATTGCTTTGCATTTCTTTGAACCTTTTGCTGGCCAGTCTATTGTCTGTCCATTGACTGACAGTGACCTGATAAGGGCACCCGGGTCTTGGGGAGAAATGCCATTCCATGACCCTTCCTTTTGAGCAAGGTCTGCTAGTTGAGTCAACCTGGACTGAATTGTTTAACACTGAAATTGGCTATTCTCCATTAGGAATATCCAAATATCATTGGTGACCTGAGTCAATATTTAAACAAAGGACAATCCTTTTAGTCCATGCTGGATTTATAAGACTTGACTTGACTTTTCATCTTTTCCAAGATGTGGTGGTGTATTAGAACAAGGCTTTCTCAAGATGGCTGCCTGTTAAGCCACATTGCCCTCTGAGCTCTCTGGACTTCTGAATTGGAATTATGATGTCATCCTAATTATGCCGTTGTGTGTCAGTATTATAAAAGTTAAGTGAGTCGTGACACTTTATCCATAGACTGGATTTCCCTCATATGTAACTTTGCCAGCTACTAAAGAAGTAAAGAACCTTGACATTGCCATGAAAGGTCATTTGGAAAGGGAGGCTAGTAGTCTGGGCTCTGGGTGTGATTGAGTGAGCTGCTGTCAGCCTGCGCAGCAGATTTTATTTCCCAGTATTTGGAAGCTTTCTTAAGTATTTAGATCTGACAACAGCTTCAAGCCATGACGTTTGGACACCAGTAGCCTAAAGACTGCAGTCATGTGCTACTGTTGTTTCTACGCACAATGTGCAGTGGGTTCCTCCCCCCATTGTCGCCATTTAGATGATGTGCTGATACAATGTGAATAAAATATACAAGCAATGCAACTTGAAGCAACCCGAAAGGTTGTCAACGGGACAGGATATCTGTGTCTGTCTTTGTCATTTCAACAGTGACTATGCATTGATGAAGATAACTACTGTAGTATGATGGCTGTCGAATTCTTCCTCTCTTTCTAATGGATTATTTTGATTCTCAAAAGAGATAAAGGGTTGACTTACGTCTTGTCCTACAGCCATTACCGTTTCGGAGGAATGAAAGCACTTGGGTTTTCCTGCTGCCTGCGCTCATTGTTACCAGCTATTTGAATAGTTGATAATGACCTACAGCATTGCACAGGCTAGTAGGTACCCACTGACGCACACCGTTGGGATGGTAATCTTTGATAATGTTCCACTGAGTGGGCCAAGAGTTTTACCAACCTGTAAGTGCTGTAGAAAGCATGGAAGCAATCTGGAGCTTTGTCTCTGTTTATTTTGTCCAGTTCCAGTTTCACCTTGCGAAGCATTGTTCTGAGAGTAATACAAATGATTTATGAAGTGTTCCTGCCGTCCCCACGGGTTCTTTGTTCACACGATAACCAAATTACACATTAAAGCCCTTACTGTGGGAATGAATCTAATAAACTATTTGTTTCACGGTTATTCATCATTTGTTTTTTTCATTTGCTACCTGTTTTGCTGTTTGCCTGGTATTTTTATTAGCAGCATTCTTCAACATCCGCTGCTCTTCGCTGCCATTGTTGAAAACAATGGGATTGCTATTTGCGGGCAGCAATTCTTTACATACTGTTGATAGACATGGAAATGTCAGAAGGTTTATAAAGAGCATTACACAGTGGAGAATAAAAAGAACAGCACATTTCTATGTTGACTTTCATATTCAAGCACTACGCGGTAATAAAAACAGCAACTAAATAAGCAAGAGAAAATATAGCATGGATGTGTTTAATGTTACCAATGAACAGTTTATCAAAACATGAGAAATGTCATGCTTAAGGAGATGAATTCACTTAATGCTGAGCTATATATAAACCACTTTTATCACACTAAGCACTGTACATGGAAACCATGCTGCAATGGCCTTAGCTGGCACAAAAAATATATTAAAATGTTTTAGATCAGTAACCGAATACAGATGTCGGCAAATGTATATATTGATGCAGCACAAATAAAATGCAAGTACAATACAGACAGCACTATAAAAATATTCGAGACATAATTTGGATCTGATACATATACACAGTGTGTGTGTGTGTGTGTGTGTATATATATATATATATATATATATATATATATATATATATATATATATATATATATATATATATATATATATATATAATATATATAAACATGGATTTGCCACGAGATAAAAGATGGTTGGCTTTATAACCGAAGCAGTCTCTGACAGTATGTCTAATGTAGTAATCTCCCAAATGTTGCTGGGCTTCTTACCTAAACTATACTTACTTTGCTACATGCACCTCAGTGAGCTAGGCAAGTTGCGCCAGTTACTTTTTCTTTTATGTCTAATGTAAACATGTAGTAAGTATCACTTAAAAAATGTACAAATAGAAAGAAGAATGTTAACAATTAGTGGAGAATGTACAAATGTTGTGACAGTCTATTGAATTCCATTACAAAGTGTAGTGGCAAAAACCCAAGAGACAATTTTCTTCCAAAGAAATAGGTCACAGATTCAATTACACTCACTGAAGCATGGACTCAATCTATCATGGCAAATTAAGTGTATTTTAGCAACCTACTTTTCTTTCAAATTTTATGAGTAGAGAGAGAATCTGCAGAAAATAAATCACAAGACTTTTTATTTTATTTTTTTAGTTTACCATGCATTTTCTAAATGTATGGGCATTTTAAATGTTTTAAACACCGGGAAACAAATTGCTTCAAAGGAAAGCATTGAACACATTTCCCCTTCTTGAAAGGATGATGCACTTTGCTTTTCTTCCTCTTTTATCCAAAATGGGTATTGCATGATTCCCTATCCGAAATACCTATACTAGTCTGATGCATGGCAATTGATTTATCTGAACGAGAACATGCAATCCCAAAAGAAAATACAACTGCTGTTTAGCAGGACATCAAATCTGAATACCTTTTTATTATCTTTCATATTGCTGTCTAAAGGTTATTAAACTCATGTAACTGTTTTTCAATGGTGTGAACAAAGATTCTCAAAGCTATTTACTCCAAATTGTCATTAACATTATTTTTGTCAGATGGGAGGAAAAAGAAAAACATATGCAATTCTGAAAGGAATAAAAAACAACTCAGGACTCCTCACAAGCCCGCAGCATCAAGTGTCTGAGATGTTTATTTCTGGGTTGGTAGCTTTATCGGGTGTGTTGTGACTGTGAAAATGTCATGCTGATAGTGTTTTGCAGTAAATAGCTTTGAGAATGTAGCCCGGGGTGCTGTTTTCTTTCTGATAAATAGATTAGAGACAATGTATGACATTCCATCCTCACAGTCAATCAATTGTGTTCTAAGTCCATATATTAAATATTGCTGCATTTTGAAGTGCTTACAGAAATCTTAATGAGAGGGACATGTAACATGGATTCAACTAACAATGGACCCTATTCACAAAATCTTTAAAAGCATATTTTATTTTTATTTTTTTTTAATGAGGAGGTACCAGTTTCTGGATTCGTCGATGCACAGGTCACGTGATTTCGACTGGTTGTCTAGCTGGTTGCTAAACAAACAAGCAACACAAAAGCAGCACAGTTTTAGAGCACTGTAACTGTATTGTGAAAATAACTAGGTTGGTAAACTGTATCGTGAAAATAACTAGGTAAACTGTATTGTGAAAATGCTGCTGCAGACAGAGAAGAGTTGAGATTCAAGTATGAAAGGAAAGGCAGGAACTAGAGCAAATTGGTTTTAGCGTAAAATACATCTGTGTGCTGTAAACCATATGCTAGTATGACAAATTTAATAACACTGTAATTAGTATGGATTTAATTAATCTTTCTTGGGACTGTCATCGTGTACTAGCTAGCATTTCTCTTCGGAAACAACTCCAACCTGATATCTGCACAGCTCACATACAGTACAGTGAACTAAGGCTTTAAACGCAACACCTCATACAGACATACATAGACTGGATGTAAAAAAGTATGAAGAACTGTGTAAGACAGTAGGGATATTAGAATAAAGCTTAATGCTTTACAATGGTTTTTATTCCATGGATGAGGCGTGATAAGGTCCTCAACGTTTCATCTGAGAGGCTGGGAATCCTTGGTGGCCTAGCTGGATAATTCACTTGTCTGTCATGCACTTTCCCTCTGAAGACCCAGGTCACTAGTGAGGGGCAGGACAGCACCCATGTATACGGTTTGCATGGGGTAATGATACTGTACATTATTCATATCCTCAACCCGGTATCTGTTCATGTTCATGACGAATGAATTGTATTACATAATCACCAGTTTTACATGCAGTACGTACAGTACATGTGTGCCCATACCTACATTAGCATGCGCTGTCTTCTTTATTGTAAAATACTGCACACATTTGAAACTGGACAAGTCCAGCCATACAGCCATAATGATCCATTTAGAACACAGGGAAATACAATTTGAAGTGCATGTGTGCATCGTGTGTGTTTGAACTTTTCTGTGAGTAACGCTCTTGTAATTGATTGTATTCACTTCATTATGCACAGTCACCGGGGAAGAAATGATGAAAGCTGATGAGCTGAAGCCTGCATGTGGACCGCGACTTACCCATATCCCGCTTGCTTGGCGGGAATGAGGAGGCATATGGGAAGGAAGCTTACCACGGATTTGTGCAGCTGTTGAGTGGCAGCAGAGCCCATTAGGTTTCATTTTCAGAAACTTTGCAAACACATGCCCCTAACTGAGGCGCAGTCAAGAAGCAGGCAAACTGGCTGGAAATTATGATGAGAAGTCATTTTGTGGTCCTCCATTACCAACAGCATCCAGGTCACAGTGCATCAGCTACCCCTGTCATATTTTTTAATATTCACTACATGTGTCTGGCAAGCGGTTCTGTGATTAGCCAAGTCATGGGAATACGGTACAGACATCAATCAGACATGCAACATTGTTTATCACAGTTATTCTCATGTTTCTAGCATGCGTAATGCATGCACTACACTAAACAATGTGTTGGTAAAGGCTACTGTATCTAACCTCTTTTTAACATTAGCAGCATTAACACTGCTGCCCCTTTTCCTTTTTTTATATCTTTTGGTCATCCGTAATATATAGTTCTCCTTCAGTGTGTTTGTGTTTGTGTTTTTTTTCTTCTGTATTTCAGGCTGTTTTAGAGGTATGTTTTGCATGCTATTAGTTATTGAGATGGTTCTTATGATTTCATTGCAGCATAACTTTGTGCTGCAGATGTCCCTTGAAACCTGTTGAATTGTGTAGGGACTGGCCCAGCTGTCAGTGTTTACTTTTTAATGTTAACAATACGGCACATGCCTTTATTTGTCCTAATAATCAGATCAGTTCTATTGACGGCCTTTCTGCATGATGAAAAAACAATGGCATTTTTTTAAATCTCCACTGAGAAGGGAAACAAAAAGGCACACATTAGGAACAGCGGAAAAATAAAATAGAGAACATGTCCTAAAGCATTTTAATTCATCTCATTTGCTGGGTTATAATATCACTTCCATTTGTACAAAGTGTACAAAATGGTACAAGAGGCACAGCCTCATTATCAGGCTCTTTATTCCATAATAATGGGATGGCAGAAGATTTTATATATAGTGCCTCTCAGTCCATGCAGGATTTCAAAGTGCTTTTGAAAGATGAACAGCTCATTAAGCAGCTGAGCAATGGAAGCTCTGACCTTGTTTGGCAGGAACACACTGCACTGCTGTACACTTTCATTCCATGCAGTGGGAGGGATGGTAGTGTACACTTTCATTCCATGCAGTGGGAGGGGTGGTAGTGTACACTTTCATTCCATGCAGTGGGAGGGGTGGTAGTGTACACTTTCATTCCATGCAGTGGGAGGGGTGGTAGTGTACACTTTCATTCCATGCAGTGGGAGGGGTGGTAATCCACCCACAATCAGGCAGGTCGGGTCCCAGGGTGTTCTGTGTTCAGGGTGAATCGCTTGATTGAACAAATTGAGTGGTATTGACCCCCTTTATTAATCTCAGTATGGTTTCCCCAGAACAGCATGCAATACATATTGATTTTGATACAATGTTGGAACACATCTGGGGTTAAGGTTCTTGGGGGCTTTATTCCCAGAACTTGAACAACTGTTGTAAGGAATGTTTTAACCTGAGAGAGTATTCAGAAACCTCCTTAACATTCCTTAAAACAGGCTTTCAGGCTTTATAAAATCGGGCACTTTGAAAGTGACTTCATCAAAAGTTAATGACAGATTTTATTAACTACTGTAATAACAGTACAGTCAGAAAGCTACTGATTATCTGAACCACAGGGTGTCAATACTAATGAGCAATGCTGCTTACCTGGCAGATGAGATGACATCACGCTGTCATGGAACAGCTCAGTGCTGCTGGGGCTGTGTCTTGTGATTGACAATGTTTTGAAAGGCCCCAATAGACAGGAGGAGGTACTGCAGTAGGCAGGCCTCCAGTATTGCTGTATGAAGTAACGCAGGGCAGCAGCAGAGGTACAGGAGTTATTCCCCATGTCTGATATCTTAATGCACTATCACAGTGATGTGTTGAAATGTTAATTGAAGTGGATGGCTGCTTACCCAATGCAATTTGTTGGCTAGCCGAGCCTGTTTGCTGGCAGAAAACTGTGGAGAAAATGCTTAGAATCCATCTATTTAGCTATAATGTCAAAGCCTTTTCTAGTGAGGTAATGTGATACTAAAAGCAAAGCAAGCCCAGGCACTATCGGGCATTATGATATTATTTCAGTGGTGTGAATTGCTTTTTGATCTATGTTGTTTTTTTATGCATATCATTACATTAAAAACCAAACACACAATCAAAGCAACAACTGATGATGAGCATTAAACCCCAGATAGCGGAGACCCTGAGTGAGATGCGAATGCACTTGGAATGCCTTGACTGTACTAATGGGTGTGTTCAGTATTATCTGAAATATTTGTCTACTTGACTACTTCCCTTAGTTTTACATCACCACATCTTCATCCTTGAAGGCTCTCTGAATATTTATACTGCAATTAAGAACAATGTTATCTTTTCCTCTCCGGTGAGGGACATTAAAGTAAATTCTGCCACTGTTAAACCGTCCACTTTTACTGTGCATCGCCTCTCATCATGTTGCATTTTCAGAAGTAGCTGTGTAAGGTAGCATCTGCTGCCTGGGGTGTAGGGAGGCTCGTCATGCTCCAAGGCATGCAGGGGGCCGTGCTGTAATATTTGTGCCCCCGAGAAGATGCCACATTAACACAGCTTCTCACTATGAAGCTGCCTCTGTGATCTCTGGTGTCTGAAGCAAGGAGAGGCCTCAAGGCAATGCTGGCGTCTCACACTGACCCCTGTGCAGTTCCCACTGCAATAATGCTGGACTTGTCTGTTTATCACAGCCATCCTTGCTACGTGTATATAACTTTGTATAAGGTTTGTATGATCGGGGAGTCCTGCCACTATTCACAGTCCAGCATATTCCCAATGAGAATTCCATTCTGCATTAAAGATCAGGCAAACGGAACACGGAAGATTTCTGAAGATTCCAGTTCTAATTGTTTCGACTCATGCACGGCAAACAGTGTTGCTCATACAGTACACAATGCTCACAAGAAGACTTATTGCGTAATACCGAGGGCCATCAGTACATGTTAACTTGAACATCTCAGGAACAGCATTTCGATCCTGAATACATCCATTAGGTGGTTGTTAAAGTGAAAACTGAATTAAGTAAACAGAGTATTGGGAAGCTAATTCTGAATACTGCAGTTCAGTACTCCTAATAATCTGTGTGTAACAGGGTGAAAGCTGGGGATTAACCAGCGCCCATGCACACCTCAGACAAGTGTCTTAATCGCTGCACAGAAGCTGCACCTGCAGAATAGAACTCACCTGCAAGGTTCTGGAATGTTCGTAACGTCAATGCATCACACAACACGTGCATGCAAAGGACTGTAGGGTCGCCTTGATCACAGCATTACAGCATGAGATGCTGCACCACAAAAATATGCTGGCTGTGTGGAGAATTAAATCTGGTCCAAGCATCTCGTATACTCAATTACTTGCAGTTCTTTCAGTAACAGTATCCTTAATATCACAGCCTGAGAATGCAATTTACTGCTGGTAAACATCTGGGCACCTTTAATTTGCTTTAGAGTTGGAATCATAGTTAAACTCAGGTATTTGTTTAACACTGATAAAAATAAAAAAAAATCAAACCATTTGTGTTTCCAAACAACCAAGCATTTCATTACAAAGAAATCGTTTACTCATCAAAGCTACTTGCTACATTATATATTATTATTACATATAGACCCAATAACATGACACCTGAAGGCTTCCTCTGTTCTCTTCAGCATCCAGCCACCACCCCATGTGAACATACTCTGAATACTGAACTGATCTCTCTCATGTTCTCGCTCTGGTTTGATTGCGTGGCTCCAACACAGTGATCTATGCTCTCAGTAATCAGCACATCATTATCTACACACCCAAGCAAATTAAAAGCAATGTTCACTCATTGGAATCGGCTATGCTGCTTATTACAGGATACAAGAAGAAATATGGCTTGTCAGAATCATGGAAATGATTAGAGGACAACTTGCTTTACACCTCCAGTGATTTCACAGTCGTTCGGTATCAGCAGACAGTACAGCATTAGAGTATGGCAGTGTATCTCATTTCACAGAGTATTGCATTACTCTTAATCGCTCCACAGTATGAGCATGAACAAGAGGATAGAACAGCTCCATCCATCCATCCAGAAATCTATTCTACCTGTCTGACAGCATTCTTAAACTCAAGAGTTAAAGCTGTGGAACTGGGGCCCATTGTCTGATGATATGCTGTATTGCTTGTTTCTGTAACGTAATCCCCTCTTTCAACGCTGTGAGGAACGGTTTTTCTTCTCTCTCTGTTTTATTGCAACAGTGTTACCCTTATAAATCCATTCTGGCATTTTCATTTTTAAAATGTTAAGGTTAATACAGGTAAAAATTCTGTTGCTCACTGCGATTTATTTATGGCATCAATATTCAATGGCTGATGAGACCATTGCGCCATCTAGTGGATAAACAGAGACTTGGCGTTGATTGCATTAAACGTACTATGGGGTCTTTTGTGTTCTGCTCATTCCTTTCTGTTTGACAAACAAAGGGACTCTGCAGAATTGAACATCGATTATATTGGGCTACTGCTCACGTGTCTAGTTATTTAATTAAATGGATAAATAAATAAACAAATAAATAAATAAATACACAACGCACGTCATGCAGTCTAGTATTTCACAGAACTTGAACTTGCAATTTCCAAAGTTTGTGTATTTGTATATCATAAAGAAATCAGTGCTGTTTGCTTGTTATTCTGCATGTTGTGGAGTGCACTGTTTCAATAAGGCCCCTCCAATCACAGCCTCCTCCCTTAGTGACGCCGTGCTGACTACAGTGACTGATAACATTAACAGTGAGTGTCGATCCTAGCCCGACTGAGCCCACATCACCTGCATCCGAAGCCAGCCTTATCAGATCAGTGAGTGTCAATCCCAGCCCCATGGAGCCCACATCACCTGCATCCGCAGCCAGCCTTATCAGATCAGTGAGTGTCAATCACAGCCCCACTGAGCCCACATCACCTGCATCCGCAGCCAGCCTTATCAGATCAGTGAGTGTCAATCCCAGCCCCACTGAGCCCACATCACCTGCATCCGCAGCCAGCCTTATCAGATCAGTGAGTGTCAATCCCAGCCCCACTGAGCCCACATCACCTGCATCCGCAGCCAGCCTTATCAGATCAGTGAGTGTCGATCCCAGCCCCACTGAGCCCACATCACCTGCATCCGCAGCCAGCCTTATCAGATCAGTGAGCGTCGATCCCAGCCTAACTGAACCCACATCACCTGCATCCGCAGCCAGCCTTATCAGATCAGTGAGTGTCTATCCCAGCCCGACTGAGCCCACATCACCTGCATCCGCAGCCAGCCTTATCAGATCAGTGAGTGTCGATCCCAGCCCGACTGAGCCCACATCACCTGCATCCGCAGCCAGCCTTATCAGATCAGTGAGAGTCGATCCCAGCCCGACTGAGCCCACAACACCTGCATCCGCAGCCAGCCTTATCAGATCAGTGAGTGTCGATCCCAGCCCGATTGAGCCCACATCACCTGCATCCGCAGCCAGCCTTATCAGATCAGTGAGTGTCGATCCCAGCCCGACTGAGCCCACATCACCTGCATCCGCAGCCAGCCTTATCAGATCAGTGAGTGTCGATCCCAGCCCGACTGAGCCCACATCACCTGCATCTGCAGCCAGCCTTATCAGATGCAGTTCAGCAACCAGTTCAGTGGATTGCTGATTACAATACAGGACATGAGTTATTTATGCCAGCGTCTACCATAAGTCCTATTAGTGTGCATGTCTGCTTTAGATTTAATCTGCAGGCCTCTGTCTGTGCATCTGCCAACAGAGATGTGTACAATGATTACACACTATAATAGCTCATATATTATCCATTCGGTGGCTGAAACTCCCAAGATCTTGCGTTTGAAGACATTGGTGCCAAACATGCCAGTGTAAGGAATGTATGAAGCCTATCACTGTCACTGACTGGCACTGCACACTGAAGAGACAGGGCCAGATTTACTAATCCTTTACCCTGGAAAAGAGGGATTTTAAATAAATAAACGTACATGCATTCACAGGTCCTTTAAAACATGAACCTGTTACAAAAATTTACAACCCAGTAATATTCTTAATTTATAATGTATATCTAGTGATAGGCTTAGAGGGTGCTAACAATAGCTTTGCAATTCATTTTCTTTCCACTTGTTAGTATTAGCACTTTTTTAAATATATAAACAAATTCACTTTTGCATATTTCCAAGAAAAAAGAGAAGCATGAGTATTTCTGTATATTTAGTTTTGGTTACCAGAAATGTAAAAACCTAACATTTTTAAGGAAGAAAATAAGTGAGAGCTAACTCTCACTCAGGGATAAGTAATAGTTGGCCGATGTATCCTGTCCCTATAGAAACACAGTGTGAAAACAACTCCTGGGAGTAGGTAAGTCTTAACCCTCATGATATTGTTTTATAAGAGCAGCATCACAGCCCTGTGTTCATCACCAGGGTTATTTTCATGGCAATAAAGTCTGCAACAGACACAGTAGATATGTGTTTCTGTAAAAACCCTGGCAATTTTTGTGTAGTTTTCAATGGTTTGACACCAGAAGGAAGGCCTACTTACATACAATATAGTACACATAGTTTGTATACATTTAGAAAAATTGTTAATTTGTACAATTCAATACTGGGTACAGTACACTTAACTCACATGCTCAAAAATATAAAATTCTGCCAATTTTCTGTTGCTTGTTAAGCTTTATTAGGTCATTTTATGACAAATAACGTGAGGAAAATACGGAAATTATGAAATCTCGGTTAAAACGTTACTTTGTATAACCTTTTAGTACAGATGTAGTAGCCACTAGAGAGTAACAGAGTGTTGAAATAATAGTAACAGAGTTAGTGACAGTTAGGTTTAGTGGTTGGAATAGAGGTTAGGTTTAGGGGTTGGGGTAGAGGTTAGGTTTAGGGGTTGGGGTAGAGGTTAGGTTTAGGGGTTGGGGTAGAAGTTAGGTTTAGAGGTTAGGTTTAGGGGTTAGGTTTAGGGGTTGGAGTAGAGGTTAGGTTTAGGGGTTGGAGTAGAGGTTAGGTTTAGGGGTTGGAGTAGAGGTTAGGTTTAGGGGTAAGGTTTAGTGGTTAGATGTAGGGGTTAGGTGTAAGTCGCATGTGATGTAGTGTGGACTGAAGTTGCAGCTGTATTTTGTTTTATTATATTTTTGTAGGTAACTTTAAATTTTTTATTTTATTTTTTATTTTCCACATTTTTTTTTCTTTAAATTAATATAATAAAGGTGAAGGATGAGAAAATGGGTAGAATTGTATGTTTTTGAGTGTGTGAGTTATGTGTTAAATTATTTTGCACCCTCTAGTGGCCTCTAAACTTTATTGTTGTTTAAATCACCCATTACAGCTTAACGAGCAAAAATTTGGCAGAATTTTCTATTTTTGAGTGTGTGAGTTAAGTGAACCGGACCCCAAAAATTGTTCTTATTTATTTCAAAAATCCCCCCTGGGCAAACTGCTTTAGTTAAGACCCTCCAGATGAAATCTAGTAGTGGTGGGGCATATTGCTTATGCATCACAGCAAATGTATTTGGCTTTCTAAATTGATGTATTGGCATGCTGTCCACCCATAGCCTGAGTGGCAGAAAATGCTGTGCAGTACTTATTGCACATACCATTTCAGTCTAGAGCTTGCTGAGCACAGACTGCCAATTGATCTGAATCAGGGCTAATGTAGAGCCGTTGTGTGAGGGTCCCTCGTATTCTGTGCAGTAGACGACTGCAACGGAACAGCACAGGCCTGCATCTATCTAATATATTAGTGGTTCCCAACTCCAGCACTTAGGGGCCGCTGGAAATCCTGGAGCTGACTGGAGAAACAAAGTTAGATTTTGTGTGTATGCACAGTGTAATGCACTATTCCAATAGGGATTCACCTTCATTACATCCAGGTATCATTGTACTGGCCCACCCGTGGCTGTTTCTGTTTCTGCACATTCACATTTCAACCATGCATGTGCAAAGAGAACAACATACTGCAGCATTTTCACTTTTTATATGATTTACTTCCATATAGATGCAGGTGGAGCCAATAGGGTTGAAAGGTCACGGTATCGCATGATTGCTGAGGAACCAGGAAACAGACACGTGGCAAAAACAACATACACATGTATACTTGCAAGCAAGGAGCAGCCAGTTTGAGCAACAGAGAAAACAGGATCCTGGTATTGGAGCAATAGGACTCTGGACCATTCAGAATGACTGGGCACATCATAACCAGGTAAGACAGGACTAGCGAAATGGCATTTATACAGTAGCTTCATGGCTTTGAATATTTCTAAAGTGCTGTTTAAAATAATTGCATTTGCAAATCTACATTCAAAATAAATCATGCTGTTACATTTTTAAATTAAGGATGAACTTTGAAGGCATATTGAAAGTAAATCTGAGTTTGGAGCCATCGTCATTAATTCAATAGACATAGATCTTTAAAAGTAGAGAGGGGTTTAGGGTATTGTTAGCACCTTGCAGGGACCCTAAATACAGCCAGATGTAATCTTGTCAGTAACCGTGTAAGCCATGTTAAGCCCTTTACAATGTTCCAATCCAGAATGTATTCCAGAAATGAATTAGTAAAGACACACACACACACCTTTTATTACCTTGTGGACTGACAACTTCATGCAACAATGTGCACAGTAATAATACTAATAATACAGCAGTTTAGCATAGTTTAGTTTAACACATTCACACTGGAAAGAATAAGAAAAAAAGAATGTATACCCCCCTCATTTGAAGTATGTATTTGTATTACTTTTGTATTTGCTTTCTATCACATTTTCCCACGTTTTACACAGCTGGGGAAATGTGCTGCTGCCATCTAGTGGTACAGTTTTGGAATTGCATTCTTTTTGAAACATTCCATATTGAATTATTTAATTTCCTTGTATCATAGCTTTAAAAAATACCCTATTGTTAGTAATAAAAACAAACCTCTTGTTTCTTGTTTCAACCCTTTTTATAACACGTGCAATTGTCCTTTATTTATGTATTTATATGTGTATGTATTTATTTTATCCGCAAATTTGAGTGTCTTTTATTTAGTGCTGTTGCAATACTTGTCTGTGTTTAGGATCGGGTTCCTTTCCTACACACTTGACTCATGGAACTTTTCATTTTGACTTGTTGAATTATAATCTTCCATTTGGGAACATTGTTAACATGATCTTTGCTAATACAAAACTGTTAACATGACATCATAAGATCCCAATTATTATTATTTTTATTTGATCTTTAAAAATCTTGAAACCTCTGGTGGCTGTAGTCCGCCTGTAGTTGATCAAAGATTATCATGTGTTTGAATCCCATTAAAGGAGGGGCCAGGTAGGCAACCCCTGCTGGTAAAGTGGAACAGCATTACCTACTGGTCAGATGAGTACAGGAGGACACTGTCCAAACACATTTTAACTGATCTAACGTTTACTGAAAAGAAGCGTTTCTTTGCATGACCTGGGTGGTGAGTGTGTGCCTAACATGCATCTCCCCAGTCATGGTACGCAGCCCGGATTAGCCTGTTTCATATCAAAGTGTGGTCAGGTGTCACAGCCCGGATTAGCCTGTTCCATATCAAAGTGAGGTCGGGGGTCACAGCCCGGATTAGCCCGTTTCATATCAAAGTGTGGTCAGGTGTCACAGCCCGGATTAGCCTGTTCCATATCAAAGTGAGGTTGGGGGTCACAGCCCGGATTAGCCTGTTCCATATCAAAGTGTGGTCAGTGTCTCAGCCCGGATTAGCCTGTTTCATATCAAAGTGAGGTTAATTATTACAGTTAATGTGACGTACTTGGAGTAGGAACATTACCATTGAAAACCGCAATAATGATGTTTCCTCACAGTGTTCTGAGTTCCCTTCCTCTCCCAGTATGGCTTATGGCATAACCAATTGAGCCCTGCCTACACTTTCTGTATATCAAACTTTTTAGTCCGTTCAGCCAATCAAGTGTTTGAGCATGCACTGTGCCGACCAATCCGAAGGCAGTATCACATGCATCCTCCTACAGGCGTTATATCAGTGCTACATGCCACAAGATATCCTCGATCTCAGCAGTGTTAAAAATAAATAAATAAATAAATAAATAAATGAAAACATGAATGTAAAAATATTTGTTTATGTCCTATACAGTAAATGAGTAATCCAAAAAAGATTTAGAGATGGCAGTAAATAAATACATACATACATACATATACATAAATACAACTTGATTAAACTTACTTAAGTGGGTTTTTTTTAATATTTGATAGCGAATAATGGGGTCGACAGCTGCAACTGGTTTTACAAGATACATACAGTTCCCTCTGTGCAGCAGGAGATCAATATAAACAATGCCTCTGCAGACTGTTATCTGCTTATATTTCACAAATAAAACATTGATGTTCCTTTTAAAGCCAGCCATCGCTCATCCGGCAGGTTTCATAGACAATAGCAGTCCAGGGGTAATTTCTAGTGGGCAAGATATATGGCGTTGTAAATATTTAAAATCAAATTTGGAAAAAAGACAGAGATGGATGTGATACTGTGGGCTGAACAACTGCTGAGGGCTACATCTTCAATAGCAACTTCACTTAGACTTGAGAGTTGTACTCTTGTTTTCTTCCACTGCACACTTGCACTGCATGTGCATTTTCTAACAATATATCCTGCGATATCCGGGCTGTGTACCATGACCAGTAACAGCCCAGTCTGACACCTGCAATAACGACATAAGAATAGGGCTTGTTTATCAGCGAGTAACAAAGACTTCACATATTTTCACTGTACGGGAGGATGTTTTCAAAGCTGTATTTTTCCATTTCAGTTATTTCTAAAAGGAGTGAGGGTGAGGCGAAGAGTAGAAGGGAGAATGTGGGAAGGGTAGTGTTGAAAGGTAGGGAGGTAGGAGCAGGGAGGAAGGTGTAGGGTGGAAGACAGTGAGATCAGGCCCCACTTCAGTGCCATTGATTGACCTTGACAGGGATGAACCGTGTTGTAATTGGCTGAGTTACTTGCTAACTAAATGTCTCCAGTTTTAATGGTGAAAATACATTGAAAAAGACATTGCTCCAGGGGACTGAGAATTTTAATGTATGTATTATTTATTATTTCTTATGTTACGGAGTAACTTGCAAAATAGCCATCCCACTGAAGCCAGTGCTGAAATTGGCAATTTTAACCATATAACATTACAGGGGCATCATTCAATGCAATACAATTGTGTTAAATATTTAAATATATATAATGATATGGTCTCTGTTGGGGATATTGATGTTTTCCCCTAATTTTGGGCCGACTAGGAGGATTGCTCACAGGTACAGTACTGTGCAAAAATTTTAGGCAGGTGTGAAAAAATGCTGTAAAGTAAGAATGCTTTCAAAAATAGACATGTTAATAGATTATATTTATCAATTAACTAAATGCAAAGTGAGTGAACAGAAGAAAAATCTAAATCAAATCCATATTTGGTGTGACCACCCTTTGCCTTCAAAACAGCATCAAGCATCAATTCTTCTAGGTACACTTGCACACAGTTTTTGAAGGAACTCGGCAGGTAGGTTGGCCCAAACGTCTTGGAGAACTAACCACAGTTCTTCTGTGGATTTAGGCAGCCTCAGTTGCTTCTCTCTCTTCATGTAATCCCAGACAGACTCGATGATGTTGAGATCAGGGCTCTGTGGGGGCCATACCATCACTTCCAGGACTCCTTGTTCTTCTTTACGCTGAAGATAGTTCTTAATGACTTTCGCTGTATGTTTGGGGTCGTTGTCATGCTGCAGAATAAATTTGGGGCCAATCAGATGCCTCCCTGATGGTATTGCATGATGGATAAGTATCTGCCTGTACTTCTCAGCATTGAGGAGACCATTAATTCTGACCAAATCCCCAACTCCATTTGCAGAAATGCAGCCCCAAACTTGCAAGGAACCTCCACCATGCTTCACTGTTGCCTGCAGACACTCATTCGTGTACGCTCTCCAGCCCTTCGGCGAACAAACTGCCTTCTGCTACAGCCAAATATTTCAAATTTTGACTCATCAGTCCAGAGCACCTGCTGCCATTTTTCTGCACCCCAGTTCCTGTGTTTTCGTGCATAGTTGAGTCGCTTGGCCTTGTTTCCACGTCGGAGGTATGGATATTTGGCCGCAAGTCTTCCATGAAGTCCACTTCTGACCAGACTTCTCCGGACAGTAGATGGGTGTACCAGGGTCCCACTGTTTTCTGCCAGTTCTGAGCTGATGGCACTGCTGATCATCTTCCGATTGCGAAGGGAAGTAAGCATGATGTGTCTTTCATCTGCTGCAGTAAGTTTCCTTGGCCGACCACTGCGTCTACAGTCCTCAACGTTGCCCGTTTCTTTGTGCTTCTTCAAAAGAGCTTGGACAGCACATCTGGAAACCCCTGTATGCCTTGAAATTTCTGCCTGGGAGAGACCTTGCTGGTGCAGTATAACTACCTTGTGTCTTGTTGCTGTGCTCAGTCTTGCCATGGTGTATGACTTTTGACAGTAAACTGTCTTCAGCAACCTCACCTTGTTAGCTGAGTTTGGCTGCTCCTCACCCAGTTTTATTCCTCCTACACAGCTGTTTCTGTTTCAGTTAATGATTGTGTTTCAACCTACATATTGAATTGATGATCATTAGCACCTGTTTGGTATAATTGTTTAATCATACACCTGACTATATGCCTACAAAATCCCTGACTTTGTGCAAGTGTACCTAGAAGAATTGATGCTGTTTTGAAGGCAAAGGGTTGTCACACCAAATATGGATTTGATTTAGATTTTTCTTCTGTTCACTCACTTTGCATTTAGTTAATTGATAAATATAATCTATTAACATGTCTATTTTTGAAAGCATTCTTACTTTACAGCATTTTTTCACACCTGCCTAAAACTTTTGCACAGTACTGTAGCTCAGAAAATGATTCTTTAAAAAGCAAAGCACTTCCAGAACATTTTTGAAAGAAGCATACAGTATTCCTTATATTTGTATGCCGAGTCTCAGGCTCTACCAGAAAGTGTTCTACAACCTGTCCTGCCAGAACTACAAAGATCAACGCCAGAGTGAGCCACGGTCCTCCCCCACTTTAACTACAGAGGAGCGAGGCAGTGGCACAGGGGGAAGTCCTTCTTCATTGTGCTATTAATCTGACATTTAATTTTTAATACCTGCGTGACATCTGATGTATCTCCTAATTAAGACCGAGGGAATTATAAGGTGTGTGCAATCAGTTACTGGGCAGCTTATCTCTCAAATTAGATGAACAGGTGAAGGAAAAATAAATATGATGAACTTTGGAAATGAAAACGTTAAGGATGTGAAATTTGGGTTGACGGCTTTGAAAATGAAATTATGATTCAAGTGCTGATGTGTGTGATATCTCCTGTCCGTGCCTGCTGCTGATGCATTGCCATCGTAACGGAACATCATTTATCATCTGATTATAACAAATGTAGTATTTCTGAGCTTGTCATCTCTGCTGTGATGACAAATAGTCCAACTTGTAGCAGTGATAATGGAATTGTATAATGATCCATCCCAACCTGACTGTACTGTACCTAGTAGCTGTTTTTCTTGAAAAGCTTATAGAAGCCATTAAATAAGTTGCATAAAAGTCTGCCGTTACTGCCGTTATCCATTACTCTGCCTCAGTGTGTTCAAGAATACATTCACATGAAATGAGGCTTTGCATGATGTTAATTATTAATGTATCAATCTTTCAGGTCTCACGTTTTTAAAACTTTTTTTTTTTTTTAAGAGAAGATTTAGATCAGAAGAAGTGAAGGCAATATTAAGAAATATGGGAATCTTTTTTTAAATAAATTAATGTGTGATTTATTACAAGCGCTTCCCTTTTTATTAAAGTAGTTTGATTAAGTAACATAATGGTTTGCCGGATTCTATAAAATGAAACAAAAGATAAATGTAATGAATTATGTATGGAACATATACATATATTAATACATTTTAAAAGATAGCGCTTCTTATAGACATGTCACTGGTATTTAATGATCCTGAAGATGTGATTAAATGACATCAAAGCATTAATAAAAGGGTTTACATACAGTAGAATAAAATATAATTGAGTAATAGTATATTGTTAAAACAGAGAGGGTAGAGAGGGTAGAAGGGGTAATTCACTTGCTGAATACCTTTGGAGGTGTGGGTTTGAATTAGGTCAAGTAAGTTGAGTGGTCACAGATTTACAAAACTACTAGCCTATTCAGAACTTGTGGCCAAGGTCTGGATGGGCATGGAGGCTGTTCTGCTCTCGGACTCCAGCAGAGAGAACTGAGGTCTCTCCCAGGTAGAGCTGTACTGCAATGTGATGGAAGAGAGGGCTCCTCTTGCTGGTCAGCGCTTAAACATATAACCGTACCTGGCCGACGGCAAACACAATTGTATGTACAAACTAAGTACACTAAATGTGCTTAAATGTAGCTTGTGCAGGCATTGCATACGCTGCTGGTAAAACACAGAGCGCTGGACAGATGCAGATCATCCTCCAGCTCTCCAGCAGATTTTCATCAGTGTCACACTAAGTGGTGCCACAGCCCAGTCCAGTCCAGTCCAGTCACAGACATAACAAACTACAGCTTCGTACAGAGAGGAAAGGATTCATCCATTGCATTTATTTATTTATTTTGAAGGGGGCTTCTTTACCTGCTGGCACAAATTCACAGCAAGTCTCGAGGAGTTCTGAGAGTAGGGGTTGTCAGAAAGGTGTTATATGGTGAAGAAGGAGGAGGAGAAGGAGAACACACAGAGGGAACAGGAACAGAAAGTACAGTACATGCATTTTGGAAAACATGACATTTACATACTGTACATGAACATTATGTTCAAATAGAAACGATTTTGATTATTAATATAGATCTATATCAATGAGGGCAGTTTTTTTAATATAAAGTTTTCCATAGCTGTGGTGAATTACAACTTTACTGGTAGTATTTCAGTCCAGCTCACTCAGACACCAGGAAGATGCATACAGGAGTAACACACAGTCATATCCATTAATCTTCATGAGATAATATCTAACTTCCTGCAAAGGTCAGCAAAATTCTTGATATTGACTTGTCACTGGGACAAGAGGTACTTTATTCAGTTGTCTGACTGCAGTTTTGATGGTCCAGAAAACAAATGTGGAGCACATTGTGCTATAGAGAATTATCTCTCCACAGCCTGCAAAACCTCCCTTTACTGTTTGTTCACCTGAACCCAGTGGGAATCAATCTTCACTGTGGTGCTGTAGTGCTGGTTCTGTGGTGTGTGCTGCACGTATTCATGTGGGATGTTACAGGCAGCACGCACCCCTTTCATTTACTTTCCTAATGTGTGTCGCTCACATTGTTTGTAATGACAAACTAGGCAGATGATAGCTTTTTAAGCCTGGCAATAAAGGTAATAAACACAGAGCTCTTTCGCTATAGTTCTTCTTCGTAGACAGTGGTTTATGGGATCTATACAGCACTTGTCAAGCTCAGTAAAGTCTTATGAAATATTTGATGACTTTCCCACCAGGAGATTTATCAATTCAAGAGTTATTTTTGTTGCCAGGGTGCACTCTTCATGTTTACTCGTGACCGCAAGTATTGTCTGTGCTTCATCTTCGGCTCTCCACAGGACTCCACTCTTTGAATAATATTATTATAAACTCAATGTTTTGTTTTTATTCATTTTAAATTGTTTTAATTGAGGCTTTTATTTCCATCTTGTGTTCTTGTTTGGAAATCATTTCTGATTGGTTCAGGACTGTGCAGCAGGTATCTCTGTGATAATTGAGCTGGAATGCATTTACAAGGTTACATGTTTTAATCACCTTGTGAGTGAACTGACCAGGCTGGATGACACAAAGATCTGGATTCTCAAAGCTCTTTGCTCCAAATCGTCATCAGCGCAATATTTGTCTGCAAGGAAACAAAAAACACCAGTTACAAGAAACACATTGCAACTACTGACACGTCCCTCAGGTTTGGTAACTTTAATTGGGTGTGTTTTAACTATCTGAAAAAAATATATACAGTAGCTTTGAGAATCTAGCATAACAAGTGACCTGAAAAGTCTTAGAGTATTTTAAATATGCTGTGTGTGTCATATTTGTCAGTGGAGTTTATATTACATAGACAATCTGGGCATGTGCTTTTTAAATCTAGACGCTGAAGACGTTTTAATGCATTGAAGCAGCCTTTGATGCTGAAAAAATCGAAGCGAAGAAGAAGAAGAAGAAGAAGAAGAAGAAGCAGCTTCTCTTAGGCAGACTGAGCCCCCTGCTGCTCCTGCTCATCACTCCTCTTATCTTAATAAGTAATGAGGCTGCCATGAGCTGACAATGAGGTATTTTGAAAATAGTTTTAATGTATGGCTTTCAAAGGAGCGGCTGGGCATTGATGTATTGCACAAACAGGCATGATGGCAAACTGGTGAAATATTAATGGCTGTTTCCCAAGCGTTAATGTGGAGCGTGCCTGACTGCTGTGTGTACTTGATGAGAGCCGCTGGTAAGAGTGGACTGGGGCTTTCTCTGGCCCTTCTGTGAAAACACACGGAGTTGCTCACACTTTTCAAATATACTTCAACAGCAGCAAATGTCTCCATTTGTGACGTGAACAGAACATCGGTTTTTAAAACAGCAAGTTGCAAAAAACTTCAGCTAATTCTTCAGTATTTTTTAGATTATTTACAGCTGTTATTCACCTTAAAAATAAATAAATTAATTAATGTTGCTACTCCCCCCATCTCCTGCACAATGCTGCTCTGTTGTCTTTTCCCTGGAAGTTCCATTTCTGAACACTAGAGGGCAGCAGAGCAGTAGGGGATTGCATTGTGTGCTGATGATGTATAGGACTAATGAAAGGTCATGGAAGGGTCTGATTTTAAATTATGACTTTATTTAATATACTGTAAGACATGAAGTCCAGGTTTCATAATAAGATTCACTCTCTTTGGACCTGTTTTGTTATTGAAACACCCTTTTAAGGCTATTTCCATCACATAAAAACAACAGCATTGTTTTGTAAATAACCCTTTAAAGCCTTTACGTTCTCTTTCAGCTAACTAGATAATACTCTGAGAATCTAGACATTAAGAAATGTTTTTTACATTTCTTAATTGTGATATCTTTTGTAAGTAACTTGTTCAAATAAATTCTGATTACGTATCGTGGAAATGGCAGCCTGTTCAGACAGGTTATAATGGCTCGAAACGCATACTCTCTTTAGCAAACTGGCCGTGTGCCGAGTCCACTGAACTAGAGAGCTTTGATGCGTGATGATGTCATCTACTGAGACCCGAGGAAAGCTGGCATGCAGGAGAATGAGAACTCATCAACTGTGGTGCGGGGCAGGGTCCACTAACAACACATGCACACAATGGACAAGATTTATAAAGTGGTTTATTGTTAAATGAAAAAAACAACATAATCAATTACAATTATAAACTATAATAAGACATAAGGCAGCCTACATGTCCCTAACTAAGATACCTGACTTGTACATTTCTCGTTTGGTAACTTTTTGTTTTGAATATACAGTCCAATTTGCACCACAGGTACAGTACTATCTATCTCTATCTATCTATCTATCTATGGGCCTGGTGCAGAGACTGGATGTGCATTTTGAAATAAAAGCAAATTATTAAGCAGTCACTAATGTTGCATCAATACTTTTTTTTCCTATTTACTGCACTATTATAATTTGTTCTGCACGTTTCAGTATTCTGCCGATTGGAGCACAATATAATGACTATTTACTTGCATTCAGCATCGACTGGATCTTTTTATTAAGATCTTTAAGACAACAGATGACTTAACTGCACCATAACTCTAGTTCAGCTCCGATGCACTGTGTTTTCCAATCGTACTAAACTGCCCATTTCCAAGCGATGACTGCCAAGTTTATATCAGCCTGCATGCTAAACTAAGTATCAATTTATGTGCTGCTTCTTGCTATAAAATATGCTTCAATCTATAATGAAGTGCATTACATTACAAGGTAATACAAAAGGCTTGCTGATAAGGTAAGAGAAGCTTTTGCAGAGTCTTTAGGAGGATGAAACAAAGGAGAAAGCAATTAACAAAAAGTGGAAAAGAGCAGAGTGACTGGTTTTGGATTCAGACCTACTGCTAATGGTTAGTATGTTACACTGACTGGGCAAAAATGTGGAGAAGGGAAGTAAAATAAAAAAATAAAAAGTGCAGTGTCACATCTA